>WHYT01015492.1:212864-294671 GCA_009806455.1 Tetrax tetrax | reverse complement strand
AAAAAAAAAAAAAAAAAAAAAAATGAAATCCTACAGAGAGTGGAAGCAAGGACATGTAGCCTAGGAGGAATACAGAGGTATTGTCTGAGCAGCCAGGGATGAGGTTAGGAAGGCTAAAGCCCTGATAGAATTAAATTTGCTTGAGACACGGAGAAGGTGAACAAGTCCATGGGACCTGATGAGATGCAAGTTCTGAGGGAATTGGTGGATGAAGTTGCTAAGCCACTATCCATCATATGTGAGAAGTTGTGGCAGTCCGGTGAGGTTCCTGCTGACTAGAAAAGTAGACACATAACCCTCATTTTTAAAGAGGGAAACAAGTAAGACCCAGGGAACTAGAAGCTGATCAGTCTCACCTTTGTGCCTGGCAAGGTCACAGAGAAAATTCTCCTGGAAACACAGGCACATGGGAAATAAGGAGGTGATCGGTGACAGCCAACACAGCTTCACTAGGGGTAAATTGCACCTGACAAATTTGGTGGCCTTCTACAATGAGGTTACAGCATTGGTGGATAAGGGACAAGCAACTAATGTCAACTACCGGAACTTGTGCAAAACATTTGACACTGTCCCACATGACATCTTTGTCTCTAAACTGGAGAGATATGGATTTGATGGGTCGACCACTCAGTGGATAAAGAATTGGCTGGATGGTCACACTCAAAGTGTTGTGGTCAACGATTCGATGTCCAAGTGGAGATCAGTGAGGAGTGGTGTTCCCCAGTGGTCAATATTAGGACCAGCCTTGTTTAACATCTTTGTCAGCAACACGGACAGTGGGATAGAGTGCATCCTCAAGAATTTCACCGATGACACCAAGCTGTGTGGTGTGGTTGACACACTGTGGTTGACACACTGGAGGGAAGCGATACCGTCCAGAGGGACCTTGAGAGACTAGAGCCCATGCAAACCTCATGAAGTTCAACAAGGCCAAGTGCAAGATCCTGCACATGGGTCAGGGCAATCCCAAGCACAAGTACAGATTGGGCATAGAATGAATTGAAAGTAGGCCTGAGGAAAAGGACTTAGAAGTGCTGGTGGACCAGAAGCTCACCATGAGCCGGCAATCTGTGCTTGCAGGCCAGAAGGCCAACCGCATCCTGGGCTGCATCAAAAGGAGCATGGCCAGCAGGTTGAGGGAGATGATTCTGTCCCTCTACTCTGTTCTTATGAGACTCCACCTGGACTACTGTGTCCAGCTCTGGAGCCCCCAACATAAAGACGTGGACCTGTTTGAGTGAGTCCAGAGAGGGACCACAAAGATGATCAGAGGGCTGTAGCACCTCTCCTGTGAAGACAGCCTGGAGAAGAGGAGGCTCTGGGGAGAACTTATTGTGGCCTTTCAATAATTAATGGGGGCTTATAAGAAAGTCAAGGAGAAACTCTTTAGCAGGGTCTGTTGCAATAGCACAAGGGGTAATGGTTTTAAATTAGAAGGGGGCAGATTTAGACTAGATATAAGGCAGAAATGTTTTACGATGAATGTGGTGGAACACTGGAACACGTTGCCCAGAGAGGTGGTGGATGCCCCATCCCTGGATCTACTTGAAGATGTTCCTGCTCTTTGCAGAGCTGTTGGATTGGATGATCTTTAAAGGTCTCTCCCAACCTAAAGTATTCTATGATACTAATAATTAAAAAAAACTCTCAAGAACAACACTATATTTTGAAACATTCTGTTGGTCTGAATTTTACTTCTCATCTTTCTGGATTTTTTTAACACTATTTTTATTAGCCAACAAAAAAATTCAACATTTAATACTGTTTTTATTAGGCACCAAACAAAACACGTTATTACCCTTAGCTCTAGGGAAAAGAATCCACTCCACAAATGACAGCTTCACAAGATCTCTGTGTGACACCTCCGTTAGTTGTGCAAGTCAGCTGCTTGAGAGACTTCCCAGGTGTAGAACATCATAGCAACAGTCAGTGAGCTCTAAAACTCCTGCTTTGTTACAGGAAAATCTCTTCACCTTCTCAGCTGCAGAGAGCTGAACTCTGCACCCTTCCAGCAATAAAGACTGACCACATACTGATCTACACCAGCAAGAGCATGGCTAGTAGATCAAAGAAAATTATTCTTTCCTTTGATTCAACATTCATGAGGCTACAGCTGGAACACTGTGTCCAGTTTGGGTGCCCAAAACGAAAAAGGCATTAGCATACAGGAGAAAGGTCAGTGGAGAACCTGCAGGATGGGTAGGGGTCCACAGCACATGACACATGAGGAAAAGATGAGGGAGCTCGGTTTGCTTAACCTGGAGAAAAGAAGGCTAAAGAGGAATCTAATTTTCTCTCCAAATATCAGGCAGACGTAGAAGAGATGGATCTAGATACTTTTGCCAGGTGCGCATTGAAAGCAAAGCAACCAATGGATACTAAGCTGCAAAAATTGAGATTGTGACTTGATGTAAAAGAAAAAAAAATGTTTAACTATGAAAAATAAACATAGGAACAAATTTCATAAAGTTGCTGTGGAATCTCCATCCTTGGAGATATTAAAAACTCGAGAAGACAAGACCCTATTCTTAAAGCAATCTGACCTAATTTGCACTTTAGCCCTCCTTAAGCAGTTCAGACTCCTAAGGAGGGTTATTTCCAACTTAATTTTTTTTACATTACTACAGTTCAAGAGATATTTTGTATTTGAGTGGTACATTTTAAGAATTATAGTTCATCGCCTCGTGTTTCAGTTTCAAAGTTACAGTTTGCACAGAGCTCATTGATCATCCCTTTGTGAAGCTGATTGATTGTATGGAGCTCTGAAAGATTATGGAGAGGGTTCCCAATAAAACTTCCTTTCTTGCTAAGTCTTGCCTGAGACATGGAAGAATGGAAAAGTCATGACTGCTAACAGGAAATTGTTCTATGTAGCTGGAATTCATTACTAGACAGTTCAGCTAGGGCAAGGATTGAGAAAGAATACCAAGTTCTTCCAGTATTTGATATAGTTCTGAGTTTTAAGAGTATCTGTATAGGAGCTGGTAGCTAGTTGTTTATTCTGGAATAAGTGTCTTGATTAGTCTTTAGATGATGTAGATCAAAAATGAGACAATTTCTTGAGTGATTGCACTAGCCCCAGCTGGAACTGTTTAGGCCTGAGATGACTAGCCCTCTCCCAGGGGATCCCTCAGCCAAGGAACCTAAAAGAAAAGATGTTAGTGAGGTAGAAGGAGTAAGATTTTCACAGAAGAGGTGGGTGTAGAAACTATTCTTGGATTAAGAAATAATAAGCTGATTAAACTGATTTTAAAGCTACAAAACAGAATCAAAGTAATGTTTTTGATTTTTAAGAGACAAACTAAAAAACTAAGAGATCAAGTCAACCAAGATTACTATGCTGAGAAGATTAAGAATTTGAACGTAATAAAAAGTTTTGTCTGAAATGGCTTTCCAGGTAAGAGGGAAGATTAATAGGGAAGAATTACAGGGATGGGAAGAATCATCATCACTACGGAATGGCAAGGTCCCATTTAATGAATGTGATTCTGATTACTTAGGTAAAAATATTTTAAATAGTAATAGAGACAGGTAAAGGTTGCCAGATAATTGATATAATGAAGTGCTTACTTTATTAAAACGGATTTTTAAAAATCTTAGTTTGTTTTGACTCATATATAACTGTTTGTAATAAAGACATCTGGATCATAAATGTGAATTTTTTTTTCCTCTAGAAGGTAATATTGGTATAGGATCAAATGATCATAAAATGCTTCTAAAAGAAGAACTTTGAATAGAAATTTGAAGATTTCTAAACATCCATATCATAATTTTCCAGGACAGCCTTCTAAAGAACAGAGATAGGGGTAAGGAACTTAAATTGTTTTAAGATGAAACCTGAAACCTCAGATAAAGAAAGGATTGCATACCTGACCAATGTGATGCTATAACTAGAAACCAAAAGTAATGCAGTAAGAGTCCTTTTTTAATTAAAAAAAAAAAAAATCTTTTCTTTTTTATTTCCCTAAAGAACACCCTAAAGGAATCTTGGTCACCAGTTGCAGAGGCTTGGTTATCCACTGTATTTATTTTATGTTAAACCTATAATTTGAAGTTTCTTCTGATCCCTGCTGAGGGTAGGAAGAAATAAATATTTTTTTTTCACTCCTTGAGTCATAACTTGACAGCATTAGGAAGTGGAATAATGTTTTCCTTCCACTTTGGAGATAGAATTAAAATGGATCGGCAACCTTGGAAAGAATGTGCTGGTGTATCCAGAGGTACTGCAAAATCTGTCACATGTGTGACTAGTACAGCTCAGCCTTGCAGTTGCCAAATTTGGAGTGAGAAAGCAATCTTCTCCTAAGTCACACTGGCCAAGGTCAGTGAGGACTGCCTGCAGCCTTCTGTGGCGCAGGACACAGTTCATTCTTCAGGGTCACTTGGGCACATTCTCCTCAAAAATTTCATGCTTGTAAAGTAAAACTAACTAAAAAAAATAAAAGAGTAAAATAAGAGTAAAATATTACTCTTAACAACGGCCTCTGGTTTCCTTTATCTTTTGGAGACGCTTAGTACTTTCTTTTGTACCTGGTACCTCAATGTTTTGTGGCAAGATAGGGAATAGTGTCCAGCTTGCGAAGGGCAGTAGGCAGATGGAATTGTATCCATGCTCTTTAGAGATTCATAAACTTAGAATCACACTCTGCAAGCCTAACCATAGATACCTTCATGAGCTATCTACCTGTGAAGGTTATTTGCTCTAGATTTCTCCTACAGGCACTGGAGTGAGATGGACATTCACAGGGGGAATTTCAATCCATGACAGTTTGCAATTTTTTTTACTTCTGAGTAAGCCTATTTCTCTCCTTGAACTATGAAAAACACAGAAACACAAGACACAAAAGTAGAAAAAAAAAGAGTTTTCAGGTAACACTTAAGGTTGTATCTATGAAAAATGTACACAGAGAAACTGGAGATACCGTATAGGATGAGAGGAAATAGGCTCAAGTTGTGTCAGGGGATTTTTGGATTGGATATTAGGAAAAAATTGTTTACTGAAAGAGTGGTCAAGCGTTGGAACGGACTGCCCAGGGAAGTGGTGGAATCATCATCCCTGAAGGTGTCAAAAAAAAATGTGTAGATGTGGCACTTTGGGATGTGGTTTAGTGTTAGGTTGACAGTTGGACTTGATTATCTTAGACATCTTTTCCAACCTTAAAGAATCTATTCTATATCTTCTGCTTGATGCTTTTCACTTGTAGTCGGCTGAACACAAAGATCCATATGTTCTCTTTCAGATTTTTATTTATCTGTATGGTGGGGGAATGGCAATGACAACTCTTGTGGAATGGTCAGTAAAGATATTCCTCCAACATCACAAAGAGACCAGATATCTAAGATGCTCATTTAAAAACTACAAGGGAACAATGAATCAAAGAACTTGTGCAAAATTTAAATTTTGTCTGAAATTATAGGAACAACTTAAGTTTAAAGTTATGTCTGTAAAACTGCAAAACACATTCTCAAAAGAAACATAAGAATACCTTGAAAAAGTATATATATTTATAATTAAACTTAATGAAGTATGCCAGTGAAGTAATTAATTTCTTGTGATATTTAAATATGGGGCAACCCCACATAAAATGCTCAGTATGAAATTATGTACAGATATCTGTACAATACTGTGATGTCTCCAATTGAATCCTTGCCAAAGCATTCACTTAAAATAAAAGCAGAGATGAAGCCAATAACTTAACAGTTGACATGGAAGACGTGTCTGTATCCTAACATCATAACATTATGGAGTGGATTTGAAAATGTAGGCATATGCAATTGCGTGCATACATTTAAGCATGCCTAATATGGCCACAAATATTTCACATATGCAGGCAAATCACATTTCTGAAAAACATACATCCCTAGTTATCTAGAAAAATGCTCTGTTATCCTCAGGGACCGAGACTTAGTTTTGGCTAAGTTTCACCAACAGCTAGTTGAGAAGTCAGAACAAAATGTGAGACTCTGAAGGAAGAGGATGCCCTTGGAAAGTTGTGCTCTCTGGCCAGGCCCTCGTAGTAATAATAATTGTTTGAATGGAGAGTATTCTATTTCCTTCTCTGCTTCTATTACCTATTTTTGCTTGTGTGTTCTTTGTGAACACTGTCTTATCAGCCTTTCACTGTGGAAGATCTCCAGCCTTCTGTCTCCCTTGCTGTTAGTTAAGTGACTATCCATTGCTTAACATGTATGTATCATGTACAAAGAAATTCATAAAGTATATGGTGTAACTCTCATCTGGGCCACTTTCTTCAGATATCTCTTACTGCATGCAAAAAGACTGTGCAAGCAAGATATACCCAGCTAAAAAGTGTACAGCAGTTGTTCATTGGCTAACACACGCAATAGGAGGAGGGTTAAGCTTCTTGAATTGGCCATTTATGTGTGTTAGCAAGTCATATTTCAGTGTAATCTCAGCATATGCATTTTAACTTCAAAAGCTGATTTTGTATTTTCATTGCATGAATGGGGAAACAAAAAATTTTATGCACTGGTTTTAAGGCACTTTAAAAAAACCAAAACATTTTAATGCTATTTCTGTGCCACAAAGAACTGTCTTTGAGATAAATGCCTTTCAAGCAGCCCATACTTGCATGAATATGACAGTGTCTTTGTAGGTAACTGATCCCCGCTGTTATTTTTCTCAGTAAAGAATGGCAAGACATCCAGGAAACTGATTGGTTGGCATGGATTTTGTTTTCTATAATAAAATACAACAAGGGCTGTCAAGACTTATTGCTTCAAACGAAGAGCTGTGTACAGCATGGTTCCCTGTAGCAGCCTGCATATGGAACCCTTTAAACATCCTTAAGAGACCCATTGGGGCTTCTAATTATTGTGAAACATCTCCTGGCAGAACCATTCCTACCCTTCCAAGAATGCGTTGTAAAAATAATTAGATGATGAGATTTAGATCGAAACCGCTAACTAGTGATTTAAGAGTTTTGCTCATGCCATATAGAAAACTAAGGAAATGAAACGCTGAAAATCTCTTCACATGAAAGGAAAACAATCCTTTGTGGTTCACATTTTGGGGGGAAGACAGAGAATGAACTTCTCTTTTCCTCCTTTCTTCCCCCTCCCCAACTTTAATACTTTGTTTCCTGTGGTTACATGAGGGGGTGGAGATGTTTCTTCATTTTCTAAACATTAAACCACTTGAGAATCTCTCTCCATTTCTGGGGAGTCTGCTATTAGAGAATGACTAGAGGAGCTTGCTTTAATCAAGCTTAAAAGCTACGAAGAATAGAATCACATTTTATGGCTTTAGAGGCTAAACCAACATGTAGTCAATTAGGTGACATCACTTCTACAAAAAAAGCAGAACATCTTTGTTTAATCAAAACAAACAAACAAGATTAGAAGCTTAAGTGCCGTGATTTAGGAAAGAGTCACATTTTGAATTAAATCCTGGAAGACTATGGACGTGGCAGAGATAAAATTTAATCACATGAAATCTGGTGGTCAGCTTAACAGTTGTGTTAGTTTAAATGTGAAGATGAGCATTTTTGCATTTTGCCAAGGAAAATGAATTCATAGTATATGCAGGTGTTGTGGATTTATTTGGTCCTTTTCCTTGTTTGTTATTTTCTTAATTAAGTTTTCAAATTGAGCTTTTCAACACCTAGATCCATAAAATGAATTTAAACAGAGCTGAGGGACCTATTTACATACTGTATTTTCTATAAGCTATTTGCAACGATGCAGGAGGGGACACATCCTACTAAGCATTACAGAAAATGCAGAGCCTTCCCTAAAGCAATTACGCTGCCGACAAGTCAAAGAATAGGAGTGACACCACACTGCCTTCATTCCTGTTGTTTAGGTTCACGATTTACATGCAATCCCTGAGCCATATCTCAGTGGGTATTCCTGTCCAGGCTCTATCTCAAATGTCTTCCTTCACCATGATGTTTCTAAATTATGACCTTTCCCACCAACCCCCCTGCCTACTACTCAAGGAAGCTCTCACTACACTGCTGTGTGTTGCCTACTGCTCTGTATCCTTCTTCCATGGCCTTCGACTTGATGATCTCTGGAGGTCTTTTCCAATCTTAAACATTCTATGAAATGCGGTCTTGACAAAGGGCTTATTCCTATAGGCTGTCATCCTATCCACACTGCGGTCTTGTTGCACCCCTTCTCCTCCCTCATGTCACAGAACAGCTATGGATGGACCTTCACCAGCAAGGCAGTTCTCAACTGGTCTGCACGTGTTCTCCTTCTGTGAGCTTCCTAAGCACCTTTGTTCTTTCATGTCTTGCCTGTCACCTTTTGAAATACTCCCCTGTCGGCATCAAATTACTTGGTGTTTTTATGGCCCCTCTTTAAGACACCTTTTTAGTATGGTGGATATAGAAAACACTGATATGCTGCTGGTATGTTAAGGTCATTGTTTATCATGCTCGGAGATACGATGCCACTCATTTCTTATTGTCCTCATCTGTCACTCTGTGTCCATCCCAGTTTCCTAGCTGTAGACTCTCAGCTTTCTCCAGCAAGAATTGTCCTTCGTTCTCTTTTACAGCACCTGGCACAAAGGGCTCTGGCTCCTAGATATACAGCAATACAAATAATCATAAATGAAAATAAATGAGTTGAGAAATTGCCTGCAGTCACACAGCAGGGCAGTGGCTGATGTAAGATTAGAAATTTTGGGACAGCTGCTTGGAAAACATGAGCCTTAGTCATGTTTTTCTAATTGAAAAATCATATTTGGGATGAAAATTTAAGCTTTAACTGTAAAGCTCAGAGACCTGTCTTGTGAGAACTAGTTTCTATTTTTTTTTTATAACTGTAATGCAGACAAGTCCTACAGAGCGGATTTTAGGCACGTGGCAAAAGCTCAGCAGGAAAATTTTTTGTTGTCTTCCTTTCTCCTTCTTTTTAGTCTTAATACTTTGCCAGTGTTACATCCCCTCATCTGCCAGAGGTAGAAATCATTGAGTCACAGCTCTGATCCATGCACACACCAAGCTTTTTAGCTCTTTTGACCTCCAGGTCACTCTCACACATCAATGGTTAACTGTTGGCAATAGCTGGGCCTTTGGGGATTGCAGAATAATCACTTTTGGTTTTAATACTGGGAATTTTTTATTTAAACTCTGTTAGCTTGTTACTGCATGAGATTAAACAGAGGTAAGTCTGACAGTGTTATGAGAAGTAGAGGACCCAACAACGTACCTTAAACCCAGTACTGTTCACGGATCTGACTGTCTTTACTGTGCAAAGACTGAGGTTTAGTCCAGAACTTACTGTTTGCAGTTTTGCCAGCAGCACTATTTATAGTTTCAATCAATTTGAAATACATCAGAGCTGGACAATGCTGCTGTGCATGTGTGCAGGTGGAGAACACATTTATATCCATCTACAGCCTGTACAGCCTCCATTCCACAAATTTGTCAGAGCCAACCCCTGTGAATAAACTTAAGTAATATGTTTAAAGCCTCCTCATCCCCAGGAATCAAGAGAAACTTAACTGCTTCAGTGGTTAGGATAGTGCTTGGAAATACCTTCCTGGCTGTTTGAGTGGCCTCATCTCCTTAGCTGATAAGAGCAAATCTACAGTCTTCATTTAAGGCCAGAAAAAGAGAGATTTCAATTTAAAATGTAGTAAATTTCTCAATGAGTGGAAATATTAGGTTTTAAGACAACTTCCAGCTAAATTCTGAAATGCACTTCTCCACAGTGATGAGTCAATTTTTCTGTGTATTAGACATATCTTAAGCTAAAAAAGATTTTTAAAAGCATTTGCAGGTATTAGCTAGTTAAAGTGACAGCAAGAAGATGTTCACCTCATCTAACCCAAGTTGTCTACAGCTGCAGCTGTCCACAGATAAGATGATTGCTCCAGACTGCTTAACAGCAAAGAAAGGAAAATAAGCTTTTTTGAGGCATGATTCATGTGATCCGTACTAGAAAGCTATGTTAAGTTGACATGAATCACAGCAGAGAAGAGACTATGTTCTTCATCGATTATAAAGGAAGTGTAGGCAAGCAGCTCAGATAAAGACATCAAGATTTAGTCATAATAACCTCTTTCTCTGACATCTCAGATTGTTGTTAAGGAGCACACTCGCTGTGTTGATCATTTTGTCCAAATAAGGTTTTCAGAAGAGGCTCCTCAGGTTTTTAAGTCTTTTACTAGGAAAGTCTTTCTACTGTTTTGCTAGAATTTTCTGTGCTAATCAGTTCTCACGTGCTTGCAAAATTTCAGAATTTAGCACCTGTAACAAACTTCAATTCTTAAACCATCCTTTTGGAAATTCAATAATTTGTAAACAGTAAGTTTTCAGTGAATGAAATATCTCTTTTAAAATTTTGATAGTAAAACTAAGTACATCTACAGTCATATGCACTGTCAATGTCTATAAGTCTTGCAGACCTTAGTAAACTTTTCAGCCATCCCGACCTGAATTCTTAAGTTCATAATGAATTACTTTTTGTGCAGATATGTTTGATAAAAGCAGATGACCAATTGCTCACATTTGTCCTCGAAGTGAGAACACAATGTTATGGAATTGAAATCTGGTTGAGAAAATCTAAGTTAAGTGTTAGGAAAAACTATATAAACTCTAAGGTAAGTGGTGCATGCTGCCAACAGGGGTCACAGAATCACCATTGCTTGAGTATTCAAGACTGGGCCACCCATCTATTTGGGAATGACTCAGGAGTAAAACAATCAATCCTACTGGGAATCAGGGAGATGGACTTCACGACCTACCAGCAGTATCTTCCAGGCTAAATGAGCCCATTATTCATGGGGCTAATAAAAAGACAAAGGGGAAAGCTTCTGGGGAAAAAAAAAAAATAAAAATCAGCACTTAGAATGTCTGATTTGTTCCTTTTCTTTACCAGACTTATTTTAAATACCAGATTAAAAAAAATCCAAAAGCATTCCATCTACTCTTTTTTTGTTGTTGTTGTTTGAAATTATGTTGTTAAAACATTAGTTTGGAGAGATAGCTTAGCATAGATTCAGATCCAAAGTTTACAACAGATCTTCTCCCTACAGAGGGACAAATCAAATCTTTACAGCAACAACTAGTCCAGATATATGCTTTTTTTTTTTTTTTAATTTTTTTTGTCTCAGACCTGTCAAGTTTGGGGAATATAATTTGCTTTCTTTTCCCTATCCAAAAGCATGGATTTACCATCTCTTGCTTGCATCAAAACTGTTCTGTGGCAAAATCCTTTGGTGAAATATAAAAATTAGAAACTCAGATTTTTGGGTATCACTCAGTTCTCCAGCTGAGCAGTCACCGTGGTGATATAAAACACTCCCCCCTCTTCACAGAAGACAAAAGATAAATTCAAAGGACAGATCTTTAATTCTTTTCAGACTCCAAAATTCAGTTCAGTATTTACCTGTGAGTGTTGGGGCTGAGAAGTGTCAATATACTAAGTGTAGTTTTATTAGGCAAGCAGAACTCTACTTTTGCCTGCCATAAGATAAAAATTGGTCAGTAGGTGAACTGTCTGTAGGTTCTGTGCTGTCTGAATTTCACATACAGCAGATTCATACTTTAGCAATCAAGTATTAGGTCAACGTAATTCCAGCTACTGGGAATATCCCTCTGACAAAAGAGGGAGATATTAAAAAAAAAAAAAAAAAAAAAAAAGTTTGATTACTATGTTACATAATTCTAAATGTACAGTGACAGGAATTATATGCCTCTATGCTTTCAGCCCTATTACACGGAGGTAACATGTACTAGTGTCAGTGTAACATTTCTATGCATTTTCAGAACCCCTAAAAGCAGTTTTATTTCCTGGAAATTATTGTTACAGAGCTGACGTGGATAGTGCGGATCAAATTTATTGCTAATCAAAATTCTAAGTTGGTCTGTGACAATGTTCTAATAACTCAGTTCCAAAATATTCAAGCAGTCATTATTTCAATACTTTTAATGTCTAACTAAAGAATAGAATAAATAAAAGCTGCAGCTGTTGCATTTAAGCCATTCTAAAACTTACTTTCCAGTTAAAAAGTTATACGATTTTCTAAACCTTTTTAACCTCAGCAGCAATATTTCAAACTAACAGTTTATTCAATTAAAAAGGAACATTTAAAAACAGACAATATTTTTTAAGTATCTTAGCAACAGGTGATTGAATCCTTGCCTGGAACTATGAGACAAGTTTTGCCAAATGGGCTGCATTCTAACGATATCTTTCATATAGCAAATGGAATAAATCTAATATTGTTTTGGACAAGTTACATAAATTACATCATAATACAAAATTCTTTATATGTTTTCAACAACAATAGATGATGGACCCATGAAAGAAGTAAGAAAAGAGTACATTATTTTGTCCTCTCCAGTTGTAGTAGTTAAAAGCAGGTAGCGAGTTCAGACACTTGGGCCCAAAATCTTTGCTTGAATACTTCTTCCACCTTTCACACATACAGACAGCAGACAAGCTCCAGCTCTGTTCCTGAGGTAATTTCTTGGATTAAGAGAGAGTCTTTAAGGAAAGATCCATAAAGAATGTTCATAAGGTACCTTGTGTCTCAGTTAAAATGTCTTCTGAGGGGGGATTGAATGAGGATGTGACACTAAACTTCTGCAAAATTAGCATAGATCACACATAGTCTTTTGATTTTGAGATAGATCTCTGGAGATTGTTCAGAAACTCCGAAATATTACTCTAAAACTTTGAGTGTCCAGTATGGATACCATACTATCATGTCACAAACTCAGTCTAAATAAACCAAGCAAAACAAAAAACTCTACCACTAGAGCTTGTTCTTTGGTTGAAGCTTGCTGCTACACGTGTATATGACACAAAAATGATCCCTTGCAAGATATCAGTCCAGTACCGGTGAACAGAAACTAATTGTCTATGACCAGAACATTGAGAACAGAGTTGAGCAATGCTTAGGCATTATGGGCTCAACTCATTCAGAGATATCACAGTAACAATAAAAACCCCTCCCTTTGCTGTAACAAAAGAAAAGCTTTTTCCACAGTGGGCTCAGAGTGCAAATGCATCTGTAGACAGAAGTTATTTTGTCTCCCAGCCCAATACTGTCCTCATCTTAATCACAAGCCTTTTTTCTAGTTCCAGAGATCCCTGCATGCTTTTGCCTCCTTTGCCACTGGAATTCTTAAGGAAAGGTCAACATGAGCTGTGACCAGAAAGTCCTACCTAAGGGGCACGTGAACTACTGTAAACATGAAAGTGTGATATGGCCACTCTATGGTCATGCCCAATCAGTTGTCTCTTAACAGCAGCACGACTTCTTACCAAGGACATCCTTCACTCCTACACTCTCCCATTGAAAAGCTCTTCACAGAAGAAATTGTAATTAGAATAGAATATAATAGAAATTTCATTTTGAAGGGACCTACAATGAGCATCTAGTCTAACTGCCTGATCACTTCAGGGCCGAGCAAAAATTAAAGCACACTGTTCAAATGCTTCTTAAACACTGACAGGCATGGGGCATTAACTACCTCTCTAGGAAGCCTGTTCCAGTGTTTAATCATCCTCTCGGTAAATAAATCCTTCCTAATGTCCAGCCTGAATCTCCCCTGATGCAGCTTGGAACCATTCTCTCTCATCCTATCCCTAGATACCAGGGAAAAGAGATGAGCACCTCCTTCTCCACATCCCCTCCTCCGGAAGCTGTTGAGAGCAATGAGGTCACCCCTCAGCCTCCTTTTCTAGTAACTAAAAGAACCTGAAGTCCTTAGCTGCTCCTCACAGGACATTCCTTCCAGCCCTTTCACCAGCTGTGTTGCTCTCATCTTGATGCAGTATATTAAACTTGTTATCCCATCTAGGGGAATTTCTTCAGGCCTAAAATGATGATAGTATGCAACCGTCTATCCTGTCTCTCATTTTTTGTCCACCCAGTACATCTCATCTATCCACAACTGGCAAAGTGCTGAACACATCTAATACTATTCCAGGAAAGCAGCAGATACTGTTACGACTATATGTTCTCTTCTTTGTTGTGAAACAGAATGTGTCCTACATCCACAGATCATAGAAATAGAACTTCTTTGCCATCCAACTTCCATCTTAAAAGATTGCTCCGTGTTTCACTTTCTGCTGCTAGCAGAAGTCAATAACTAAAGGTGGTACATAAAGATCATTGAAATAAACTGAACAAAAAATGAGATAAGTGAAAGATTTTCAGTGAGTTAATTATTTATTTTTCTTATGAGTAGTATGATTTAATAAATAGATTCTTAGACCACAGGCTAAAAAACACTGAGTTCTATTTCTGGCTTTACCTCTCGTTTGCAAAGGGATGTCAGCAAATCTTTCTTTGCACCTGTTTCCCTTTTGTAAAATAATATTTGTTTTCTTTGATTTGATCTTTCTGCTCTCCCTGAAACTTAAATATTATTATACCACAATCCTTCAATAAGTAATTTGATTTATAAAATTGCAGTTAAAAATAATTTCTGAAAAAAAGTCCAAGTGTATTGTACTGCAAATTGACTTCTTTCTTTCTTTCTTTTTGTAATTGAAGAGAGTTCAATTTTAACTTCAAAAGGAAAATTAATGATATGTATGTATTTATATGGGTCACAATTTCTCAGAAGATTCTGATATGAATGTATGTGGAATGTTACGTATTTGTTATGCTGCTTAAAACAATATAAGTGCTAGTTAAAGCAAGTTAATATTTGGAACAATAAGGTAATTCTATATACTTTAAAATTAAAGCAATGGTATATTTCCTGTTACTGCCAGATTCCTGTCATCCTTTAATTCAGCTTTTAGTCATACGATATCTCTAATGGGGTATTTTCAGACTTTCAATGTTGAAAACAAGTTATAAACAGTATTCATACCATCTGTATCGTTGGCCAGTAAAAGAATCAAGTATTTCAGTGCAATAAAAAGAAATAAAAAATGAGATATAGCTGAAATAACATGGAGATAGACTTTCTCTTCTTTCTGCATCTTTGTTACAATTCAAAAATCTTCATCATTTCAGAGGCAAATAAGGAGGTTTCCATACACAGCTATTCTGCGTGTGAAGAATGAAGTGTTTCCTGCTTCACATAAGTGAAGAACATTGTGTCATGCTGAGTGATGAACCGTTCTCCTTTTCCACTGACAGTGTGTTGTGCTATGCCTTCAAATGCACAGCAAGACGTGTTAATGTGTCAAGTCAAGCTTCCTTGGAACACCTCACTAGGTTCATAAACACAAGCTCCTGCACATGCACAAGAGAGAAAATCTGAAGAGAACGAAGCGATGTCAGCAGAAGAGACCAAAATTCTGAAGGTGATGTTGAGGGCAAAAAGGTCTGGAATAGAGACCTGTAGGGAATTACAAAAACATTTTTTTCCATTCCAGAAGCTGTTGCCTGAAGGACATGTACAGATGCTATGCATCCAACAAAGCCATGGGGATTTTTGATGGGTCAGTTCTAAAGAAACTAAAATAGACCAAAGAAGCTGTAGGTCTGCATTAAGGTCTTTTTAAGGTCTGTGTTTGCTCATACCAGAAAGCTAATGATGAGAGATTTTAATGGGGAAACGGGAGGAACATCTTATCTTATCTTACTGAATGTCTATGCCATTATAGGAAAATAGAGCTTACGGTAATTGTCAAGACATCATGTGAAGAAAAGGGTAAACTTAATCTGAGGATAGGTTTGGGAATAGATGCATAGGTTAATCATCACTCATTCATCCAAGTTCATTTAAAAATTTGGAGGACTTCAGGGAAATTAAAATTTCAGCTAAAAATGATCAGCCTGGACTTATATTTAAAATGGTTAGGATTTTGATGAGTAAAACCCTCTGATGTAACATACTGTTTTATTTTTAACTGATTTATTAATCAGCTATGGAAACATGCCTGCTTGCTTAACTCCAAAAGCACTCCATTCTTGCACCAGAGCTGAAAAGAGGTTTCTTGCAAGAGGTTTTTCAGTTGTGCTTCCTTCCCAGATGACTTCAGTAGGAGATATGCTGATGCTTGTCCAAGAGCTGCCCCTAAAAGAGCTCATACATTCCTCCCTCACTGTAGCTTGAGAAATCATCACTCAGGACAGAATTGTCAGAGAGAAACTGATATCCAGCTGAGATCCAAGGCAGATATCTCACTAGCTGGATCACAATCTTTCCGGAAGAGAAGCACACACCACCTCTCTTTTTTTCTCTCCTCTCCTTTTTGTGCCCCACCAAGGGAAAACTAGGACTAGGGTAAGTAAGTCCTTGCTTTTCCCAGGACGTAACATTTTTTGGTTGTTGTTCTGATTTACTTTAATCTGCAAAATGTAAAATATTATAGACTTTCAATTTAAATTTTCCAGGTTGTCACTTAGTGAAAACGATCTTGTCAGCTCTTAACAATTTCCTGGAAAACAGCAGGATTTTGATTAGAACTGGAGCTAGTCTTGTGATTAGGCAAAAAAAAAAAAATCCGGCCTGCTGGTCTGCTTGGAGAAACCCTCCTCCATTTTGTTGTGTGTCCCACTAGCTGGTTCCTTCAGTCAAATAGCTTATTAAGGGTTTTCACCAAGCAAGACAAATTCTTTAAGCACTCTCACAGCAGTATCACATAGATGAGAAAGGACCATGAAGGACCACTAGCGCTGGATAACTTATTCTTTCCTGGTTCCTCTCTTTTGAAAAAGCAAGTTAGCTCCTGCATGCTCTTTCTTCCTCTGTTCCTATCACTTTTGTGCAATATCCGGTACAAAATGGAAGGAAGAGGTACCTACTGCTTCTTCTTTCCACATTTCAACCTAATAACAGTGTTTGCTTCGAAGCATTATTATGCTTCATTTTATTGACACAAGTAGAAAGGCCTACTCTTTTTTTTGTCTCATACTATTGTTTGGACTCATATTGGTGGCCATCTAAATGAATTAAATGCAGCACTTCAAAGATGCCTAGTATAAAATGAAGGCAATTTTCCTTAGCAGCTTTTGTAAAAGTACTTTTCAATCTCCTGGTGGTAAAACAATAAGGATATTTATAGTATTAACCAGCAACTGTTGATATAAAATTAGTTATTCTAAATACCATTATGATGTCATTGGAAGAAGCTGGAGAAGTCTACAGGCCCACAGAAAGTATTCAATTAGGTTTTCTTCCTATAATCTGACAACATAATAATATTTTAGAAATCAGAAGCCTATATTCACATGCCCGTGTTTTAATAATATTGTATTCTACTTTTAAATAAAGGAAAAATTAGAGACTCTTTCTCCTTCAGCAGTGGCAGTGGAACAGTCTGCTGGAAGTTCCATTCCATGAAGTAATATTTCTTTTCCAAAATGAAACATCTGAATGTTCTGCCAATCACTCATTCCAGTTGGCCAAATATTCCCTGTTGCTTTGTACAGGAATATAGACACATGTTCAGTGCTGGGCACTTTTAAGAAATTCAGCTTAGAAAATACCACTGACCACTACAACAAAATTTTATCTGGAATTTGCTAAAACAGCACTATTCATTCTTCATGTCATTTGTACGTCAAGGTGGTACTTAATCCTGTCATGCGCATCTCTAAACTGACGTAAATTTTCAGGAAATAGTCCCTATTCAATTCATATATATGTAAATTTTTAAAGTTATGTTTTCCTGTATTTTCAAACACATAAAATTATTGCCCTCTCTATGTTCTGGGAAATGGTGTTTTTGAAAAGGGCATCAGGATTATTTTCTTCCATCATTCTGATCCTGGAACAGACCAGGTAAATTAGACGTAGCAGATGCATACAGAAAACACAACCTGTTCAGTTCCTCTTCAGCACAGCTAGGTGAAGAACAGCCCTCTCCAATATTTTTTTGCTCAGTTCAGGAAACCCCCAGTACCTAGTATATTTTAAAATTCTTTTTTATTTTATTTAAATTAGATACAAAATACTTTTGAGTTGCCTAACGTGGTGTAGGGAACTGGAGGACTAAGTAAATATAGCTTAGTAACTTCATATTCAACTCTAAAATAAGGTATTAGGATGGACAATGTATATGCCTGAGTGATTCTGGCCTTTAACTGATTCCAGCTGGTTTTATGCAGTGTTTGGCTTCTCTGACATTCAGATCACCTACTACTTCAACCTCTGAAATCAGAGAGGAGAGCAAAGATCTCAGGCCGGAGAAGAGGCAAAGGCTTGTTCTTTGAAAACAAAATTTTCTTATCTGTAAAGCACCTTTCAATGTGCCTTTCAATAATATATTGTTCCTAAATTTCTCTTATTTTGTCTTTATTTTTTTTCCCATTTTGTTCTATGGGGAGTTTTTTGTTTGGTGGGTTTTTCTGTCTTTTTGTTGCTGTTTTTTTTTGTTTTCTTTTTTTAAGTTGAAGCATGATTTCAGTTGCATCAGTCCAGAGGATATCTTTGGGAGTAGTGTTAAGTAGAGTAGACTGTTGAGAAAACAGATTATGAGATGAAAACATGTTGCCTGTGAGATGTCACCCTTAAAAGTTAACAACGATGCAGAATGGAGCTCTGCAGCCCACTAACTTGCTCTTGGTCAGCTGGCTGAAATGGTGGTGAGAAAGAGCTGCAGCAGGTAGGCAACAGCAGAGCCCTGGGAGGGGGAATTTGAAGGGGCAGCAGCAGAGGACGAAATGGCAGGAGGACCCCAGGGGCAGGCATGAGAGGCAGTGACAATATTTGCATGGATTAACTCATGAAAGGGCTGAAGGAGGAAACAGTGGAGCTTACCCCAGGGCAAGGTGGAAGAGCCAGTGCAATATCCAATACCTGAACGTGAAGGAACCTGAATGGCACTACTGCACAAGACACTACATTAAACTACATCACTACTGTACTCGCTCTAAGTGCAATGGGACACTTAGACTCGTACATAGGAAGGCTAAAGATATATAGCATAGTGTGATGTAGGACTTGGCTCACTGGCTCAGTTATTGGAAGTTGTGTAACCGTGTAGGGATGACATTGCTCTCCGTTTGTTTGGCTTGCACATACAGATGCCATCATTCAGCTTTCAGCTCCATGAGTAGTTCATTCAGTGACTGTTCCACTCCCATCATTTTGCAATCAATTACTCAATGTAGGCAGATCCTAACATTATTTTTTTTTATGCACTTCTTAAAGATGCAAGACACATTATTAAGGTTTGACGTTTTGGATTCAGGGGGAAAATCTGGCCAAAGGTCATTCCTAGTTATAGGAAAATGGTTACTTTTCAACAATTTCTCATTAGAAGAGCCTGAAAAATATGTTTGCATTTCACGCCACTATGGTTTGTATTTTTTATAACTTAAGTCTTGATCTTACATATTAACCAGCTAGAGGAGTACTTCATCTGCATTTACAGATGCATACAATAGAGTGAAGGATGTATTTGCCCATTTGAAGTCATACATATAGTTTAACCTGTCAAGTATCCTGTTCAATCATTAATTACCTAGTAGTTGCCAGGTATCATCACTAATGTATTGTCATTAAATGTGGTCCCCTAATCAAAACTCCATAGTCAAACACCCTGAGCATTTAATACAATGGGAGACAGAAAATGACACTGGAATCAGGATCTAGCTAGTAAATGAAATATTTTTTAAATTGCTAAACTTGTCAGTGACAATATCAGAATTAAAATTGCATAATTCCTAGCTGCACGACATACGGTCTAACCACTGTACAAAATGCCCTTGCAGTTTACAATAGGAGCATATTTTAATGTGCTCTTTTATTTTAAAATATACACAGAAACAATTATCAGGACATTAGTAAATGACATATAGTACTTAAGATCAATTTGTGCAAGTAGCTAGTACATGAAATATATGATGCAGTCAAGCTGATGAAATTTTAATTTGAAAGTAACTTGTTTACATAGTCGCTCATTTTAAAATCTTAGAAGTGGGATAAAACCTTCTCCAAACTGATTGCATAGTTGAGATACATTTGCAAAATGCTTTCAGAGTGAAGAAATTAATAAAACAGAGAGTAAACTATAGTTATTTCTGAAAGTATTAAAAGTATCGTATGTCAGTGATACCTACTTTGTTCCTCTCACTTTGGACCTCACAGACTGATAAGAAAGGAAAAGCGTTATAACCCAGAAGTAAAACTGTTGCGTGATTATAACCCTGACAACCTCCTCCTAATGAGCTTCTCTGCAGATAGAGAGAAGAAACAGCTTTGATCTCTCGGAGTGGAGGATCTGAATGAACCACTGTTTTAAGGAAAGGAATCTGATTAGGTCTACTCTCCTAGTAATCTAAGTCACAAGCTACCATTTGAGGTATTTGTGAAATTCAGATAAGATTAGTTGCTCCTCAGATAAGCCACTGCAGTCAGTAGGAACTAATTTTGTCTGGGATATGACCACAGGAAGTATCACAACTGCAAATGAAGAATAATCTTGGTGAATATTTTATAGGATAAAGCACCTTGTATTAGAAAATGTAAAACAACTTTAGAAGTTTGTAATCACTCTTGTGATTAACAGTCCTATCTCATCAACATCATCATCATTATTACCGTTATTTGACAATGTGCTTTAAGCTGTATGAAATTTAAATGAAAGGTAGTCCCATCTCTAGGTAGCTTAAATGAGGAAAAAAAAGTGAGGACATATTTATTTCTTATGGCAACTCCCCTGAAGTTTGCTAAACTGCTTTATTTGTACTAGAGCCACATTTGACTTGAGAGTACCTCTTATATTAGGTAAACATGGATATTAAATAGATGTACATGTGTATGTAATTAATAATAAATAAGATGATAACTTATATCAATTTCCTCTCCTTTATCACTTCTTTACCCCACTGGAAATGTCACAGAATGGCATCTCCAGAACTGCTAGGCTGGGAGGCAAAAATAGAAATATTGGTGCTTATTTTAGATTAAGTATGGAAATGAGCATTTAGAGAAACAGAGGATATTTGAATGAGGAGCATAAGAACATCTCTGCCTGAGAAAAAGTCTTTTCTGAACTGAACCATAGTTCAGGTTTGGGCCAGAGCATCTCCTTGCTGCTGTATTACCTGTGGCCACAACAGTACAGACAGCACATGGCTTTTTTTTCTGATTGACAATTTTAATCAGGACACCCTTGAAAAACAAGAGTGGCCATTTAGCTATACAAAGGAAGTAAGATGAATTTCAATAAGGTAAAACAAACAAAAACTCTTAGTTTTAGATTATTGTAAATTTTAAAAATAAATAGCCTTTTATAAAGTAACAAAAATTGTTTTATTATGTAAAAAATAAACAAATAAAATATGTTCAGCAAAGCTCCTCCCACTGCTAAACAAGGGTATTATCCCAAACAGATTCTGACACTTAAGGGTCATACAAAGGACCCAGAAATGTATTTTTTCCTTTGAAGGATACTTTTATAAACCACCTACATTAATTTCTGTCAGATTTTCAGACAGATTTGTAGGGGATGGTGGGGAGGGTACAGAGATCAGTGACTCATTTCAAGCTGTCACTGTTATTTGTGGTCAGCCAGAAGCAACTGATAACGGAGTATTATCTGCTAAGAGAAAAGGAGGGCAAGAAAGGGCTTATGTTTTGTTGTTCGTTTAAAATTAATTACCCCCATCAAAATGCAGCCTTGAGAGTTTAATTAAGCAGCTGCCTAAATACTGATATTTAAGGATGTTAGGCATCCCATGTCAGCCTACTAAACAAACGGTACAATAAAGATGCGAACTGTTTTCTTTGATTGAAGACTGAGTCTTTTCACTACTTAGTCCTCAAACCATCTGGCTATGTTTGGAGAATCTGGGATGGTAGCTACTCTAACTCTTATCTCATGATAAGACTCTCACTGTCAAACATGTGCACCAGAAAGCAAATATTGCACTCTTTTAGGCTTATAAAGTCTTATTTCTCTAGTGAAAGAGTAAGTTTTGAAGACAATAAATTCCAGGGCCTAAATGACAGTATTTCTCAGTGACCTAAAATGTCAAAATCTTTCAATGCCAATTCAGAAACAGTGAAATTACTTCAAGAGGCAGTATTCATTCAGTTATACTTAGAGGACAAGATAACTTGAGGTTTCTCAGTTACTGCACAGCCATTTCCAAACTTAAAGAGGGGCTGATTCTCAACACTTTCTGAATAACTGGGCCTCCTTTCTAGTTGGGCTTTTGGTGGTTTGGAGGTTTTTGGGTTTTTTTCCTTTTTTTTTTTTCAGCTCAGATACCTGAAATTAAAAGCCATTAATGAAAAAGTTGGCTCTAGAAACACAGCTTCAAAGCCCTTCACAGCTTTGCCCCTGCCAAAAATCTCACATCACTTCATTTCTTTATATTCTCATTTTACAGCACTGCTTCCACTTTCATTTCCAGCCGTGATGTCCACACTGCCACTTCAAATTAGGACTTTTTTTCTAGCACTGCTCCTCGTGTGACACCATTTCTTCAAATTATCTTGACTTAAGGGAGATTTTCAGTTTGGATAGATATGATTCTTCAAAAAAGCTTGGAGGGAAAGTACTAGTTTTGTCTGGATCAAACTGTGTATATTCATATTAGTGACTAATTCAGTGTAATAGGAGCAGATAAGCACATTGAAGCTGCTGCTGCACAGATCTCTGTTGTATAAGGCTAAAGACACTTCAGACTAGATTTAGTGTAGTCTCCAGGGCTTAGTGTTTCCACAACATTTCGCATCTCTCTGTGAGAAAATGTGTTCAGTGGAGATCATAGATGATGGGTTCACATATCTGTAAAAGTGGGCATCTAATACTAAATTTCTTATTAAACAATAAATCAGTGTAAAAGCAAATGTAATTGCTTGATTTTTTTTTTTCATGGAATACGATTTACCTTTGCTGGCACTGTACTCTTACTTTTTCTCCTTTTCCAATTCAGGCTTTTCTGAAAAGATTTAATTATTTTCCAAAGGCCAGTTTTCTTGCAAATTGTTTGATGAAGTTTGAAAGAATTTAGTTTCTTCAAAAGATCAGTGTGCATCTGATGTTGACCCTTCAGATAAAATCAGGTAGGATTTGTCTGTTGATTGCAGGAGCTTAACTCTCACCAAATGTTTCCACTGAGGTTTTTTGTTGTTTTAGGTTTTTTTTCTCTTTTATTTACTGGAAGAAAGAAAATGCTGTTCACTTTGTTTTTGCCTCTGCCTCCAAATAGGCAGATATTTCAGCCTTTTTGTATTGATAAATGAGAAGTGGTTACTGGAATGGAAATATTGATGTTCAGAACTCTTCTATAAAGCACTAGGGGACGCATCTCATATTACTGAACACACTTCTGTATACGGTTATTTTTTGTAAGTCAAATAGATGTTGAACTCATTTATGCATATGCCTAGGGTCAGAAGTTTAAGGGATTCTTCTATACTGCAGTGATACACCCATCCAGGTGGATGCTGGATGCCTGCTAACCAGCCAGCAATTGCACAATCAGACCTTATGTTTTTCCCATATATATTATTTTGTGATTTATAACATGAAACGAGATTAAATACCTGATAAGCTCATATTACAGGTGCATAAATATAAAAGCTGTGCTCTAAGGATGCACACTAACTGTAGTATGCACCAGTTTCCTTGGCAAAAGTGAGGGGAAGAAAACACAACCATTATCTAGAGTATATATTTGTATATTCCACAATAATATAAGTATGTTATAAGCAGTGGAAAACAGGCTTCTTAAAACTGAAAGTATTACAAAGCAAGTGAATATTGAGCAGTCTGGTCCCACATCACCACCTTACGCACAAGCTCAGTGTCAGTGGTCATATTCCACAAACTACATCCATAAACAAATTTTAGGTGTAAAGGGAAAACCAGCTTTTCCTATTGGCTCTCAAAGAATTGTCCTAAATGGAAAATCTTCAGAACATTCTTATCCAATACTGACACCCAAAGAGAACTGATTTGAGAATTGATTTCCCTGAACTTGGCATGGAGTGTTAATCAATTCATATCAAAGAGCTGTGGGGATTTCGATCAGGAGAGCCGACTTTCCTTTGACTGTTATAACAGCCAGTAAGATTTGTAACTGTTGGCTTTGTTGAGTCTTGAGAAGGATTTAGTTTTGAACAGCAAGAAAAATGCATACTTCTTTTCAAGATGAATATAAATTATTACCGTTTCTTAAGGAGCCTTCTGTTTTCTTTATGTGGCCTGTAAGCACCTTTCTAACAGGAAAATTACATACAGCAAAGTGTGGGTTATTTCTTTTTTTTTTTCTCAAGGGGTTTTAAATTGATCTTATATTAGTAGGTTAAACGCATTCACTTCTAGGAGACATGACAGCCTGAAGTAAAAAAAGAATTTAAAGGTGAAAGGGTTATCAACTGAAGAAAATTGTCCTGACACCAGTCTCCTGCAATCGTGGGCAGATGAATTATGTGATTTTAAAAGAGATGTCTTTGGTAAATTTTCCATGCTAAAACAAAAAAGTTAATATAAATTTTTCAAAAGATTTTCTGTCTTGCATTTGTCCCTAACGTATGCAAAGAAATGAAGTTATTTACTTTGAAAGAGAATGTTTTTATAAAACACTTCAGCTTTCTCCTGAAAAGAAAGGCTAATGCCATATTTTGTTTCTAATTCTAATGTGCTTGTGCATGCATGAGTTTGTATATGTATATCTATTTCTGTGTACCCAGACACATACATATATGCAGAAAATATACAGATATTCACACATGCAGAAAACCAATAGTTAAACAGTCTGGCTTGAAGTCTTTCAAACTACAGACACTTTAAGCAGAATTCATCAGAGTTAGGTCAAATTCTTTGACCTGCCAATTTTTAAACAGTAGTAGATTTCAGTTTTATTAGATGTATTTTACAAAGGTAATCTTGCAGCGAGTATTGTTTCTGTTTGTCAGCTTTAAACTATTTTTCAGAAGATTTTCTTGTTGTTATGGATAAACATTGAAAAGAAGAAGGAAAAGAACCCAAAACAAAACAAATCACGCTCTTTTCAGGATAGCTGCATTCAGCTGGGAATTCCATGTCGTTTCATTGACTTTCCACTTTACCATAGGCAAATCCATTCTTCTGTGCTTAATTTCTTCTTCTGTAAGAAGAGAGATTAAAATACATAGAAGTATTAGTGGAATGCCACATCTGAGTGAGTGCCCACAGCTCCAGCCATCTCTGATCAAAGGACCACACAGGACAGGTGGTTGAATTTGCTCATGCAGTTTGTTTTACTACCACATTCACAGAGCTTAGTCCTTTGGCCGTTCCTTCTTGTCACACTGGTTACATATATTTTCCTCTGGGTACCATCATAACAATATTTATCACTGAAGACCTGTATGAGTACAACATGTAACATACCTGAGTTCTTAAGAAAGAGAGTAGGAACAAGAAATTTGACTAAATCAGATATGAAACTTAAACATCAAGCTAAGTGGTCTGTTGTGAAAAAGGCTTGCCTCAGACCACAGGAAAGAAGAGGGGAGTTAAAACAGAAAAAAAATGCAGAAATTACTCATGAGTAACATTACAAAAATACAAGTGTATGAAAATCTGAGGTACTCGAAGCTCTACAGAACCAAAAGTGTAGTATTCCTGACCTAATCATATGACGTAGCTGAAGTTTGAAGCTCCATATCCGAGTTTGTCTATTTTTGGATAGATGGTGTAAGTAAAAATACAAAGTCTGTAGTTGGGGAGTAGCTGTACAGAAATGCCCTGTGGTTTCAGGCACAGGAAACTGCAGGAGCCAACAGTGCACCATGGCAGCAGCCTGAGCCAGAGTAGGCTGCAGGCCAGGAGTTCCAAGGTAGGCATTATCCTGTGAGATGGAGAGGAGGGAGCTGGGTCTATTCAGCCTGGGTAAAGGGCAGCTTTGGAAGACCCAACAGCAGCTAGCCTGTGCCTCAGGAGAGCAGTGAGAAGGTGGATTGCTTACTGTGGTGCTTGGCGAGAGGGTGAGAGACAAGTCACAAGTTGGAAAAAAAAAAAAAAAAAGAGAGGTTTCGCTTGGATATACTTAGGGCAGAGGTTGTGCAGGTTCCATCCATGGAGATTTCCAAGATCCAGCTGGGAAAAGCCCAGAGGAACCTGGTCTGACCTCATATAGACCCTGCTCTGAGCCTCCCAGGGTCCCTTCCGTCCTGAACTATCCGGTGATCCTATAATCTTACAAGATCAAACTGAATCACTGGTAGTCCGTGTTTTGTGTATTTATTTGCAGTAAAGACTCCAACCTTTTTAAATCAATCATAAAAACCATAGTTTTATTAAGGAGAGTAACCGTGGGCTTTTTTACTGTACAACTTTTTTCCTTGCAATGCAAGGCCCATGTTATAAATCCAACCTCAATTTAGTGTTGCATTTTATGTTCAAACCGAAAAAATGTCAGAAAGAAATAAAGAAAAAACAGATCCTCAGCAGTTGCCTAACTTGAAGCTTGTTTCTATTGCACAGAAGCCAACCAAACCAGCAAAGGGTAGTGCCAAAGATCATCAGAACAGTCTGCCAAAGAAAAAGCCTTAGGCCTAGCTGCTGCTACTGGAAAACCCCAGACAAATGCCTGGCAAAGAACTGGCCCTGGACTTAGACACTGTTATTGTGGAGGAGGGAATGATGACACAGTTTCCTGCACAATATTTATACACTTGTGCCCTGAAGCCTTGGCTTCTCACTCCAGTGGATATAAGAAGAAAACCAATTGCAGAAGAGGCATTTCTGTTGCCTAAGGTGTTGCAGTGACTTTTTTTTTCTATTTTACATTAAATTCTTAGATTCCCATAATGATCTGAAATCAATGGGAGGATGTTATCATCACAGAGAGTTTGCTGCCACCAAGGGCAAAGCAGTCAGCAACTAATGGAGAAATAAGGGTCTCAGAAATCATAGAACCATAGAAAAGTTTGGGTTGGAAGGGGCCTTTAAAGGTCATCTAGTTCAACCCCCCTGCAAGGAGCAGGGACATCTTCAATCAGATCAGATTGCTCAGAGCCCCATCCAACCTGGCCTTGAATGTTAACAGGGATGGGGCATCCACCACCTCTCTGGGCGACCTATTCCAGTGCTTCACCCTCATTGTAAACAATGTTTTCCTTATGTCCGTTCTGAATCTTCTTCTGTCTATTTTAAAACCAGTACCCTTTATCTTATCACAACAGGCCCCACTAGAGAGTTTCTCCCCGACTTTCCTGTAGGCCCCCTTTAGGTACTGGAAGGCCGCTACAAGGTCTCCCTGGAGCCTTCTCTTCAGCCTGAACAACCCCAACTCTCTCAGCCTGTCCTTTTAGGAGAGGTGCTCCAGCCCTCTGATCATCTTCATGACCCTCATATGGACTCGCTCCAACAAGTCTATGTCCTCCTATATGGGCTTCATCCTTCCTACTCAGCTCACTCCCCTGCAAACAGATTTTGGTACCTATATTGCTGTGTAATTACAGCAAAAGCCAGTCTTTTACGTGCACTAGCACATGTAGGGTCCTAGCCTTATGGATGTCTTTTTGGATAAAGGCATATTTAGCTTGTGTAAATTATGTCAAACCCATAATTCCAATGTCATTTCATATACACACTTGTTACAAGGTCACCAAAGGATATTTCTCCCAGGGCATTGCCTCATTTTCTTTTAATCAGTGTAACAGTTCCTGGATTATGTGGGGGTTTTGGGGATGGGCTTTCATTGTGAATCAGATTCAGATCGTTGTGAATAAACTGAGGGATTTAGCATTATAGAGAGGAATTTGTGAATTTCTCAGAGAATTTATTAACAAGATAAGCACATAGATAATTTTTTATAAAAGATTTTGTGGTTACGTTTAAAACTTAATAAGTACTTTCTGAAACGTGCAACAAACCTCGCAGGTAAGGCTACTTTAATTAAAGAGCTGCTCTTCAGATCTTCTGAGTTTAGGACCCTGCTATGCTAAATTCTGTGCATTGATAAACTAGGAGATAGTTCAGCTCAGAAAAACTTGCAAACCAAACAGACAAGAAAGGCAAAAGGCTGAAAAAGTGAAAGATGTAATAAGTGATTTTCATAGGTAATCTGTCAAGCTGGCAGCTATTTCAGTCTTGGATTAAACCACATTGTCTAAAGAAGTGAAGATCATTTTGAATCTAGAAGAATAATGTATACAAGGTGAAGTAGATTCTGACCTGTTATATTGACGTAGCAAGCTAAAGTAAATGGGAAAAAAAATGCAATTTACACTAACACACTAGGATGCGTCCTTAGTTTTGCAATAATAGAAGCTTACTAAGCAGCCAAAATGGATTCAGTGTGGCAGGACCAGACAGTTAGCAGCAAAGCTCGTGCTTTTCAAAAGTTTAACCATTTCTACTAAAGATCTGTCAAGATGACAGGTATTAGCCATCTACTCCTTACTCCAGTCTAATATAACCTGACATGTACGCAGGCAGTGTGATGGCAGAATACCAACACTGGTACTTTTAAAACAGACAGCTGTTTCACTCAGCTCTTATTTAAAGTGCATGAAAATTGGTGTTATGCTGTGAGCAAATGACAGCAGAACAGAGGCCAAAAGAATGCTCTTGAATGAGGTGGAAATGTTATGTTTTCTTAGTGTTTGCCATGAATTTTGTCCTAGTGCCAGAGTGGTTTCTATGCAGACTTCTTGCAGAGTGAGACAGAAATGATGGCTCTGCTGCAGCTTTTTCTTGGGCTGTAGCAATTTATCAGCACGATACCAATCTCTGAAATGTCTAGCTGTTGTTCTTCTCTGAAAACACAATACAGCTGAGATAAACAGTGTTGCTTTACAGAGAAAAGACAGAAGGATAAACACAGGTTCTAAAATGGCAATCACTTTTTCTTTAATTCTGAATAATTTGTTACTAGAAACGGAAGTTCACAGGCAGGAGAAGGAAATAGAGAAGATGCCATTTCTCTGTCTTGGAACAACTGAGGACTTCAATTTTATTTGCTACAGGAAAAGAGCTGCTCTTTCAAAAGTTCAGTGTAAATGAGACCATCTATAAATTAAATAACTCTCTATGTAGAATGTCAGAGACTACTTTGCTAAATTTATTTTTTAAAATGGTTCTTGTTTAAATAAATAGAACCCAGCTGAAGAGGAGTTAGTCCTTCAGTGAGGGCTGAAGGATTTAGAACACGTAAGAATGAGCCATTTCTCCAAGATTTAGAAACAAGAAGCCAAAAAAAAAAAAAAAAAATCACAGCAATTGAAATATTTACCAGCCAAACAAACAGTAACATCAGAAACATATAAACACCTCTCAAAAACCAAAATATTTACTGCAGGACAGCAGCTATTTGCCTTTGCAACATGTGAGAGACTAGCACTAACTTCCCTCTGCAGAATGTTGCATTAACAGGCTTCTTTTATAACCTAGTGGGAGTAAAAGAACTCTTTAACATACACTCATTTTTCAAGGTCAAAACTGAAACTGCACTCCATCCTGTGGCATTTTAGAAGGCAAGACTGAAAGCCCAGTGGGCCTTTATTGCTTTAATCTTCTCCCCACCTTGGGAAGGAAATTTAGTCGTGCTGTAGTCTGACTTTTTTTTTTTTTCTTGTCCTGGAGACAAATCCATAAGGGTGATCTCATTTTACCTAACATAGATATCTAAGAGTTTTCTGTCTAAATCTCAGCCAGTCATCCTTTGAACATCATAGAAAAAAAAAGAAATTAATGAATAATTCCTAGGACCACAATCATTTCAACCTTTGATAGACTTCTAACTTTCTGCCCAGCCACACCACAGAGCCTGTGCATGTCTCAGCTCTGCCCTGACTCATTGTAAAAGAGACCTGGGTGCTCACCTGTCTCCTTCCTCACTCTGGTTTCCATGCAAAGCAAACTCCAGAGAAGAAAAACCGCTCAACAGAGGTCAGTTAAGTTGCAACTGGAGATAACTGAGATGATTTGTTATTGTAAACATTTGACATAATTAGTTTTCTGCAAAAAGACATTGCAAGGTGGGGGGAGGGGGGATGGTGGTGGTCTTGTTTCGACCTAAATGATTGAAGTCTTGTGCAATGATCTCACTCAAAATTAATTTCAGCATGTTTGGCATCTTGCACTCCATTATTTACTTGCATTATGCCAGACAATTTTTGTAATTATTATATTGCATCATGTAATCTTTGACATCAGCATGCATTACTTAGCATGTTGAAGACCTTTATCTGTTTATTCAATTTCTCCTCTATGTGTGAAATAGGTAAGTTAATTATGCCTAGGTAAAATCACTGGAAAAAGATAAGTTGGAATCAGTTCACTGGAATGAAAGTCTGCACTAATACATGTTCTACAGTCAGTAATTAGAAACTCATGTGATTTTCCATTGTACCACAGAAAATAATTATGATTTTAGATATTCTTTGTTGACTGTTTTTGTTTCTCTCATTAAACTTAGTTGGGGTTTCCACTCTGAGAAAACTGTTTAACAGGAACCCCCATTTCACCTATTAACTGTGCAGGAATCAAAGATATGTGACTCAAAGTGATGCCAAAGATACATGACTCGATGTGACCTCATTGACTAGTTTTCTTACAAAAATATATCTTTTAGATTTTGAGGGCAGACTTCACTCACAGGTTACTACAGCTTCTCTCTCTGATACAATCTGTACTGCCACGTAAGATTTTGAATATTCTTGTAATATAGATTAAATTTAGATACCTTTTTTTTTTTCCCCTGCTATCAATAAACCCTTCTTCTTTCTGTCTTCAACAATAGGTAAAATTCCACAACAATTTTACAGGATTATCATAAATGAAAGTTTTGGAGTTTTTTATGGGAAAAGTATTGAAAGTCCATATAGTCAGAAGAACAATGGAAGATTTTATACATATCTATACATAGTCTGTTTATAAAGTTCTCAAAATTAGTATTCCATGTATTAAGTTACAGATTCTGGTACTCTTAAGAAATCAGCAAGAATAAGACTGTCTGTTCCTGTTTGGAGGGTAGTTTGTAGAACAACACCCAGAAAAATGGATGCAATCCAGCTCAGGAATGATGCCTTTGAAAGAAAATCTGTGGCGTAGAAATGAATAACTACTAGAGCACATGGCTGCCAACTCTGGAATTTAACATTCCACATTTCACTTAACCATAAAAAATGAAGAGGACCCATGTTCAAAGGCAAATGTAGTAAAACATTAAATTAATTTTATAGTGTGCACATTATAGGTCATGCATGTCTAAAAGTTCCCAAAGCAAATTACAACAGTGTCACTGAAAAATATTTAACATGGTATAACATAAGCAAAACATAATAGTCAATAATACCTTTCTATTGTCTCTCTCTTCTGTCTCCTTGGTCTATTTTTAATACTTGATTAGGTAGTTTGGGACATATATCAATATCCTCTCTTGCTTTTTCTGGGCTTATTTCTAATTATTTAAATCACACTGACTAAAATGTTACCCATAATAAGGATTTCTTAGTTTAGTGCTACTTTCTTTGAGATAAGTTATTATTCAACAAGAAACTCCCATTATACAATAATGTTACCATACTTTGCATTTCAAGTTTTCTTCTTTTTCCTTCTAAAACCCAAAACATTTATTTGTATATTCACACTGTTTCCCAAATTCTAAGGGAAGGATCTTCAGCTAGTTTATAAAAACAGAGCTCCAGGGCTACACCATAGCAGCAAATACTGGTCACAAGTTCAAGAAGAAAAAAGTACATATGATTTTATGAAACTAATAGCATGTGCATAAAAATAATAATTTCCAGGCTGCCATAATTCCTGAATAACATTCCTATTCAAAAGAACTAGAAGTATCCATTTCTGTTACGAATGTCTTCAGCTGGCTTCCTTTCTTATTGTAATATTAAGAAAATACAATTCCTATGATAGAGGATCCCAGCATTTATTTAGGAAATAACAACATAAGTTTTTAGAGGTACTAGAATATCATATGTACCAGAAAACCTGATATAAGGAGTAATAGATACCTGATAAGCTAACAATACAGATACCTTATTATGGCTCATTTTCCCCACAATGAAATGTTTTGATTCTTTACAGATATTAGATTATTACCCATGGGCCATAGCTACCAATAGGAAGTTAATTACTTGAAATCCAAATTAGTCCAAAGGACTGAAGTACAAAGCCAGGCCCACGTAAAAGCTTGGGGAATTGTTCTGTTCTGTGAAGGATGTACAAATCTGGTGCCTGAGACACTTGAGATTTTCATTGAGAAAAATATCTGAGGGTTAAAACAGGGGGAGAGCTACCATCTGTAGTTTGCATTACCTTTCCTTGGTGCAAAGGTTATAAATCGGTCAATAGCAAATTCTAAGCACTGCTGACAGTGAGGAAAGTGCTAATGGACAGAAAAAAAAAAGAAAGAAGGAGAATGACAGAAAGAGGGTAGAACAAGTGAAGGAGATCATTTGGTCAAGGGGCTTGTCTAAAGCCAGTCAGTATATTTTAGAAGTATTCTCCTGGGTCCCACAGGATTGTTCCGTGCAAAAGACCTCAGCATCTCTCAGGTACTCCTCCTTCACTTATTTTTTAGATGATGCCATGCAGAGAGATTACCTATATTATAGCCAGATTAATGAGTAAAAAGGCAGAGTCAACTACACAAACGTGTAATAGAAGTAAAGAGACCTAAGTAGCTGCTAGAAACTTGAAGCCTGGTTCTATCATCACTTAGTAGGTGGGATTCGGATAGCAATCGCTGGAACATAGCATGATTTCAGAAAGGCTCAGAATTTATGAGACTCCTCACTTAGGCATATTGAAAGATCGAGAAAACTGCCCTGCATTCCAAGATCTGTGATAGTAATCATGCAAAGCTCAGTGGGTTTGGAACTTGTGAGTGACACAGATATTTTCTTCATTTAAATTAACATTTCATAATTATTTGTCATCTCAGAAAGACACCACAGCATGAAGCCTGTGTTATCTAAATTTACACCTCTTTGCATTGATGGTTCTTGGCCTTCGGCCTTTGGTACAACAACAGAAAGGGTATGAATTCATGCATCACATTCACTTGTTTGGTTTTTTTTTTTAACTGGACATGCTATCAAAAGCTCGTGTAAAGATCTCAAAACTGACAGAGTGCATTTTGTCATGTTAGCACTTAAGCAAGTTATCATTCAAGCAGGAGCATTACGAATAAGCACATGCTCTGAAAGGTCTCTGAACAATACATTGCAATAACACAGCACAGATGTCACTGGTATAAAGAAAGTATGGAAACAAGATAAACTTAATACTTCAGGGCAGAGATCAACAAAGGATTTACACTTGGACTAAAACTAAAAGAATTAAATCCTGTTATTCAGTGCATGTACATTGCCTAGAACAATGGGATCACGGGCTTCCTACTGAAGTTATTACACTGCTGTAGTAACGACCACCACAAGCACAAAGTGTGATAATTATAATAATAGTTATTTTTAATGAGAGTACAAAGAAACTATTCTCTATATGTAGGGAGGCTCAAATGATGATTTCTTGAACTGTCTTCTGAAATACTGGCCATTACAAAATGTCTCCAGCAGCACCCACAAGTTCAATTTCCCAACTGTCCCCACAAGCTGCATTTATATTAGCAAAGTTTGATGGGAGTTTATCTATTAATAAAGCTGTTAGCGTTAAGGATACAATGACCGTGTTATACACATTTCAGGAGCTTGGTTTTGAACTAGCTGTGGTTTAGCTCTGTTTTTGTCCTGTGAATTTTAGGCCATTATCACTTGCTGCATGTTCAGCGCAACGTCAAAGAACACCCTTTGGTTTATGTTGACCCCAAAATTATTGATTTCCTGTGATATAAGACCACTCCGTGATGCAATCCAAGAAGCAGTCGGAGGGGTTAACTGGATGATTAGTTTCAGAAACGTGTTCCTGACTTGAAGTAAATTGCTGTTGTAGACACACTATTCTTGGCCTCAGAGCACACAGCAAAGTACCACCAAAGTGCTCCATGTGAAATGCCTGAAGAAAAACCCTAACAAGCCTCAGGTGTCATGAAGCCTTTCAGTGCACCCTTTGAAGCCATCAGGAAAACTTAAACCCTGGTGCCTCATGACATGGAATAACCTGAAATGCAACACAGCTGTAAGCATGTCCCAGTGCTGGATGTCTCCTCAAAAGCTGTGTGGCAGAGGCAACATACAGTGCTGTCTCATTTGTTAGTCTCTCTCTGTTATTAAACTAAAGAGAAAATGCCCCTAAGAGGAAGGCTTCTTCATACTGCACAGAAATCCCATATTGATATCTCACTAGTAAGGACTAAGTATAAAATTTGGGTCCTTAGAAGATGTCAGTTCCTCACTGACAAATGGGAAGAGGTCCATGAAGACAATCACATCTTTCCCTTTCTTTCTATCACTTCTAGGCTTTCTCAAACCTTGTGCTGCCCTGACTGAGGGTCTCTTTTCTGATTTTGGAGGCTGAGTGCCAAGACTAAGTTTGCCAGACAAGCTAAATCTGTCTAGCAGCAAGGCACAACAGAGTTTAGGATAACATCAATATAATTTCATACCAGCCCCAAACATGTGCATGTAACCTAAGCCATCGACTGTCTTGCCAGCTCCTGGAAGTAGCTATGTCCAGTGTGCGTTCAAACATGCTAGGCTGCCAAGGCCAGCCCAGGCAGACATGCTATTTCTGAATATACAATGGATTCATTATGCAAGAAAACAAAAGCACACAGGTAGAAATTAGCCTAGTGGGAATGGGTTTGACTTAGGAGGAAACGTCATACCACTATCAAAGATTCGGCCTGTCAGTCTCTGTCTGCATTTTTACTAGTATCTTTAGGTTTGAAATTCTGAGAAAGACTGAGAAGTTATGGACACCTTGGGGTGATCTTCCAAGCATCTGCTGTGGTGATGGAGAACCGTCCCACGCACAATAGGTTATGCAAGCATACTTGCTTTTTCATTGCTTGCATAGCACGTCACCATTAAGTCCCATTTCCTTCCAACTATGGTTGCTTAAGAGGCCCGTTCAAGTCTCCTCATATTGCCTGGCTTTTGCGAAGTCTTAGACTTATAGAATCATAGAATTGTTTAGGTTAGAAAAGATCTTTAAGATCATCAACCGTTAACCTAACACTGCCAAGTCCAGCACTCAACCATGTCCCTAAGCTCCACATCTACACACTTTAAATATCTCCAGGGACAGTGACTCACCATCTCCTTGGGCAGCCTGTTCCAATGCCTGACAATCCTTTCAGTGACAATCCTTTCATCCTATATGATCTACCAGCTACACATAGAAAATAGTCTTCAGTGGATCCAGGCCCTGGTAGAACTTTTCTTGTCCCTTTCTTTCTTTCTTTTGCTATGAAGTACAGGTAGATAATACTGTGAATTATGTAGTCTCATATTTAGATACACTGAGGAATCATATGGTACCAGATGGAGCAGACAGAGTTGTGATGGACCCTGGAAAAATGGGCTATAAAGATTTGTAACTTTAATGTCTATCTGAAAGCCAATGTCTGCATAATTGGGATAGTCTGGTGAAAACCAGTGTTCACATAGACCCCATGTTGGGGCACCATGGGTTCTTTCTTCTGAAATAACAGAGCAGCACAGTTATGAACAGAAGACCTCTAGTCTGAACCAACATTGTGGCTTCTAAGTGTATTATATTCAGTAGTTTTTAAGAAATAGTCTTTAAAAATGTGAGAAACATTACTGTTTCTTGGAACAAAAGGGGATTATTTGGAAATTTAACTGCATATGCAAATTGGAGTTAAAACAGTATTAGGGTTATACATTGTAGCTAATTTTCCTTACAAACTCTTCATCAAAGGATAAAGCACAAGAAACCATAATAGTGACTCACCTGAAGAAAAACAGTTTTGCTGTGTGAGATTGTATTGTTACCAATTGCTCTGCAGATAGTGACTTAAATAGACATGGGCTCTCACTTAAGTGCTTTGCTGAATTGAGGACAGAGTGCTTATTACTCCATAAAAGTCACCCATGGTCATTTGGGTCTTACTGCTGTCCATCACTATTTTCACATTAGCTCGGCTCTTCCATGAACATTACTTATGTGCACATCACGGAACAAAGAATTTACGACCATTGAACCAGCACAAGAAGAAAACAAAAGCATATATTTGAGGAACTCAGTTAACAGATACATCAAAACAGGGATATTATTAACAGGTATCCTTGCTATCTTAAGTATTTAAAGAAAACATATGACCCATGTCCCATTGAAGAAATCTTTGATTTGAATGAAGCATATGCTTAATTTTTTTTTTCATGGTAACTAATATTTCTGCATCTTTTTCTTTACCGAGATATGTAATATCTCTGTATTTATTATGCTATACTACACTGTACTGTACTCTTTACTGTATGTGTACGTATGCGTACACAGGTATACACACATATATACACACACGTAAAATTTGAGTGTCAGCAGACACAGTTTTGAAATTAAAGGATTTGCACAAATGTCAGTCCAGCCCTTTCTCACTAGTGTTTTTTGCAGCGTACCTTCAGACCCTTTGATCTCAGGGTCTTAGCTGTAAAATGAATACAAAAGCAAGTTAGGAACAGTGAGCAGGAGCAGGAGTTAAGCACACAGAGGTGGACACAAAAGGGCATTGCTCAGGTTTGGGACTTTTGTTTGCGTGACTACTTGTACACCAAGGTAAAAAGTGCAACTGGCTTCTTGGACTGAAGAGAGTGTGTAAATAAGCATGAAAGAGAGATTAACTCTCATCATCGAAAAATGTTTGTGCTCTTGAAATCAATGGGTGATTCGTGACAACCAGAAAAGGGCAAATATTGAGACAAAAGGTTCCAGCCCATGTTTGTATTCAATCAGCTCTTCAATCAGGTAAACTTGTTACAGATACACAAATTACTCATGCGCTAGGCTATGATTTCACTAGGGTAGGAAGAAGTGTTGATGTGGATAGAGTAAATATAAGCAGCAGACTGTCTTGTAACTGATCCCTCTTTAATCTTCCTCAATTGATGACAAATTGCCATTTACAGAATGCTTTGTGCGATTGTAAGCCCTTCAGATAACAGAAACCCACCAAGGCACCCCCACTACATCAAAAGTGCCATATTCCCACTAACTAACCAGCCTAAACAAACAAACAAATATAAAGCAAAAAGCTTTGCAAATGTCAGGAACCTTTTTATTTTTCCCCAAAGTATGGCTATTGTGACCTATGTGAAACTAAAGTTTCTGTATGTCTGTCTTTAAACAGAGGTTGCTGCAATGTTAATACATACATTGGTCTAAGTTAAATACACTAAAGATTATGTTTACAGAGGATTTATCCTTTTAAAGTTCTGATTTTACTACACATGCAAAGGCTTCCAAAAAGCATGTAAATACAGGGCTGCAGTAGGAGCTTACTGACTAGAGAGGAGTCCTGTCACTTGTGAAAGTAACAAGTGTCTATCAAACCTCAAAGTTTCTGTTAGAGGTAGTGACTTTTATTAATCAGAAAGTTTTGAAAGTTTTATCTCTACATATAAATCTTGCTTTAAATGCACAACCACGGCTAAGATGCTGCTGCTATGTAAGTGATCCCATAAGGCTTTGAACACGCACCTGTCATACTTTGGATTCAACCTGTATCAGCATTCTTTTATTTTGAGAGGCTGAAATGGCAAAATCACTCCCACTAAAACACTGACTCAAAGCTCAGAACTCCTAGTCTTCTAGAAATCCCATTAAGCTCTTTCAGAAATTTACCACAAAGCATTGGAAAAATAGGTAGAGGAGGAACAAAGAGAATGACTGCATTTAATGACTTAAAGATAGCAGCTAAGGCTAGCTTAAGTCTGAACTATTACCTGAGTAACATGACATATGTGAGAAGTTCTTTAACAGTGAGTAAAATATACAGTATGCACATAGAAACTCAAAGGTTCCAGCATGTTCAGGACAACAAATTGTGTGGGTTTTAGGACAGCTTCCTGAAATATTACTGGTTTATAAAAATCCTGGATCCTCCATTTCAAACCAATATTGGTGTCTGCTTTGTGGAGAAAAAAAAATAAAAAATCATGGTGTTTTTCTTCCCCTTCAGCTCAAGACTTAGATTAAGGGGAGAAACTCTTTAGCACGGCATGTTGTGATAGGACAAGGAGTAATGGTTTTAAAACAGAAGAAGGTAGATTTAAACTAGATATAAGAAAAAAAAAATTTACAATGAGGGTGGTAAAACACTGCAGGTTGCCAAGAGAGGAGGTGGATGCCCCATCCCTGGAAACATTTAAGGCCAGGTTGGGTGGGGCTCTGAGCAACCTGATCTGGTTGGAGATGTCCCTGCTCCTTGCAGGGGGGTTGGACTAGATGGCCTTTAAAGGTCCCTTCCAACCCTAACTATTCTATGTTTTAACTTAATCAAAACCATATTGTAGGCTGCCCTGTATGTACGTAGCGGAGTAGAGTATATTTTTATTTCTTCGCATTGGCTACTGATACTGTGGACAATATGAGATAGAGGAATTTAGATTTAATGAAGATGCTTAGGAGCAGTGTTCCACAAAAGCTTGACTTTGTGCATCACAGCTGCTGATAGGTCTCACAGATTACATGTACTCTGGGTCTTCCTTGTTTCCCTTTTTAAAAATGGGGTTTCTATTTTCCCTTTTCCAGTCAGTGGGAACCTCACCAGTCTGCCATGACTTCTCAAGTATGATGGACGATGACTCGGCAACTTCCTCTGCCAGTTCTCTCAGGACCCATGGATGCATCTCCATACACATTTCCATAAAATCCTCAAGAATAAAGCAGAATAAATATTATTAAATGTTTACTAAAAACCTCCATGTATAAAGATTTCACAATCTGTTTGCATGTGTGGTATTTTACTTTTTGCAACAGTAATACTTTGACTTACATTTAGTTTGGAATCTATTATAACCCTGAGATAATTTCCTTTAGATTTCTTCTCTAGATGAAAAATACTATATTTAAGCAGATTATTATTAAAACATAAATACAGTGTTTGCATTTTCTTTATTGGATTGAATATTCTTCAATACAGATCACTTGCCTTTACAAAAAACTAAAGAACATATCCATCTTTCTCTAAACAGACTTTAACAAATATCTTTTCATTTCTCTCTTATATATGAGAATATCCTTTCCTTATCTTTTATATTGTTTATTTAGCCTTTTTTTTCTTAACTCTGACAGCAAAACTAGTCTTGTTGTGTACAGCTTTACAACCTCCTTAAGCTCAGTTCAGAGCTTTCAGGTTCTCATGGGCCAGCAGTGATCAGCCCAACAGTGTAATGTTTGCATTATGAATACGTAGGTCAATGCTTTTCTAAAAGCAAACAAAAAAAAAGAAAAAAATTCCCATTGGAATGTTGATCAAATAATCATGACAATGTTTCATTTTCAAGACTTTTAAAGGCTTTTCTTTATCAAAACAAAATCTGACACCTAATTTGACCTGACAGAATCCCTTTAGTGCATGGACATAACAGGAAATAACCAATTTTGACATCATATTTAGAACTATAGTGTCACTATTTTGTGTGTCCTTCACCTTGACATTAATGCTAAGTACTGCAAACAAGGCAGATATTTTTCTAGTACACGAGGAGTATAATGTCACTATACTTACCAGCAGATTTAGAAAGGATGAAAACAAGAAAGATCCTTGCTGACTTAAAAAGATAGCAATATATTTTCTCAAAATAGGTATAGATGGGTTCACTTTGGATGCAGTTCCTTGCAGAAAATATGTTCTTTTGACTTAGCAGTTGTATTTTATAATAGGATTGAAATTATTTTTAAAAACCCACCAGAAACAAATTACCTAAGGGTCTCTTTTTAGAAAAAAATCCCAAGTCAGGACATTGTTTAAGCATATTGGTAACTGGTTTCCTGAACAGAGATGGACTGACAGAGTATACTTAAGTGCATTTTATATATGCTATAAGCCAAAGTATTTTTTGTTGACACACAAGTGGGGAATGACTGTTTAGAATGTGTAATGATGTTTTCCTTTAGATCAGAAATTTGACCTGCCCAGTGTCTCATCAGTAGAGTGGATGAACCAGAAAAGAGTATTGCCATGAGCTCTCCCTTTATAGACAGTAGAAAAGGACTAGAGAGGGAGTTTTTCAAAATGTAGACAAGTCTAGCTTGGCCAAAGTGTTGTGAGATTAAAGGTTATGTAGGAAAAGAGACAGGTAGATTTCTCAACCTCTAGAAATGTTGATGAGTTTATTTCAAGTTTAGTTTTTCCTGTTGAATGACTAGATTCACAAAAGAGGCAGGAAGGATTCACAAAGATTGAATTAAACAGAAAGACATAATATCTTAACAGAACACATAGTAACTTCACTTTTCTGATCATTCTTCTTTTTCTTCCATCTCCTAGGGTGCTAAAATTATTCTTTGGCAACATTTCCCTGCTACCCATGCGTCATACTACACACAGTCCTTTGTAGAGAGCCAACCCCGCACTGGGCACAAGGACTTCCCTACATGACAAAATGGGAGTGTTAAACATTCAGGGACAGCAGTCATAAAATTCACCCTACTGAACAGGAGGTCATCTAGCTCAGGAAGTGGGAGAGAAGGTCATGACTGTCATCTGGAAGTCACAGACACAAAATATGTCTTGGGCTCTGACAGTTTAGCAAGCTCTGTCTCACAAAATGAATCTGGGAGTATTGGTGGCTAGATTTCACCTAGTTGTCAAAGAATGGTATCTGCATTTACTTTCACCTGGGCAGACTGAATGTATATTTGCCTTCTCCCAGCACTGTACCAGCCAGGTTACAGGCTATGTGTGGAGACATTTTTTCTTTTCTTGCTTTGACATTTCTATGTTGTATCAAAACTTGGGATTCGGGTCCTAAAATATTGCCCTGTTATTAGGTATAGATTACCATGACATGTGCAGTTAAGGCAGTCCTGTCTCTCAAGGCATTAATGAGTATTTTCTTGGCCAAAGAAAGAAGCTATGTCCATACTAGTGAATAACTCCTGCCAGAAACCTTGAGGCATGGCATGGTAAGACTTGTGTTCACAGAACTAAACACTCTTACTTCAGAAGCAGAATGGTTGGATCCATACTGCCTGCTGGGTAATATTCCTGTACAGTACTGTGGCATTGTAAGAGAAAGTGCTAGAAAGCACCCAGATTTAATCCTGCAGGGAATCATAAGACTAACTGGTAAAAAGCAGCAAAATAATTATACTTTTGTACAAGACAATACTTGAACTATAAATGTCCAAAGAGCATAAGCATCAATTAAGTGTTTATTAGGACTTAAACCCACCTTAAACCAGCATATGTATAAATAACAAGATAACCAGGGCATTTAGTGCTGGAAGCTTAAAACATGGATAACACTGAGGGATAGGCAACATTTAAATGGCACTTTAGAGCGTTCATTAATGTTGTTGTAAGTGTCTCACTACTTTGATTATAGTAAAAGCATCCAAATATGTCCAGCTACAACAAGTGCAATGATATTAACCTGAATTTGCAGAGAGACTGTAACCATATTTCTGTTGTGAGATTTCCCCTTTCATTTACAAAAGAAAAAAAAAAAAACAAAAAAACACTAGCACAAGTATAATTGATGACATTTAAAATGTCATATTATTATCTGTTTCTGGCAAGCAGGGAAAGGAGATTGTTCTAGAAATCTGAACAGTTTGTTCCAAATAATTTCCAGTTCTTAGACGGACCTTCAAAAACCTGGGCTTTTAGCACAGTCTGCCTAGAATTCAAGCTAGAATGCTGTGCTCTGTACTGGTGAATAACTAGAGGGGTAAAATCTGATTTGATGGTTGGGCTTAGAGGATTCTGGTTAATGAATCATACTCTATCTGGAGGGTGGCAACCAGTCGAGTACTGCAGGGATCTGTCATGGTGCCCATCCTGTTTAACATTTTTACTGGTGGCCTGGAGAAGGTGTTGGAGTGCAGCCTCATTAAGTGTGCAGAAGACAACAGAACTAGAGGAATCGGCTGATACTCTGAACTGAGGGCACTGAGAATTGACAGAGTCAAGCTCTTCACAGTAGCACATGGTGGGAGGATGAGCAACAAAGATAAATTGAAACAAGAGCAGCTCAGACTGGACATAATGAAATACCTTTTCCCCATGAAGAGAGTGAAGCAGTGGACCAGGCTGCCGAGAGAAGCCGTGCAATGTCTGTCCTTGGAAGTCATCGAGATCTGACTGGATAAAGACCTGGTCTGACCCCATAGTTGACACTACCTTTTTTAGGAGGTTGCACTAGTAGCTGCTAGAGGTCCCTTCCCAGCTAATTTATTCTAAGATTCTAGGAATAGAGTTGCAACAAGAAATGTATATTGGCTTTTCATATAATTTATGAAGCAAAAGTGATAGTGACACAGGTTAATTTTATTTATTTCTGCCAGAGAATTCTGTGTGTGATGGGCTTTAGTTCTTATTGTTATCTCCATCTTTCCACGGTTTTACACTCTGCTTTATTTAATTACTGTAATTGATTCTAGTTACTGGCTTGGTTAATGAAAACCACCCTACCGATAAGCAAGTTTAAAGAAGAAAAAGGCAAAATCCTATTAATCAAAGCACAGGTTCCCTCACAGATATTAGCAGAGCCAAACACAATGTATAAAAATGAACTGACCTAACAAGAAAGAGAAACAAGGATTTCAAGAACACAGCTGGTTTATTTCCCAGTGACAAAATATACAAAGAGAATACAGGCCTCAAATGTCTAAGGAAAGGAAAGATGTTTTAGTAGCTTGGCTTTATCCTGCATTGGCTGTCCTGAGTCAGGCTTCTTTGAAAGTGTTCATGACCATAGTGGAAAAAAAATAATTCAGTGCAGAGGGCTTCTTTTTTTTTTTTTAGCCCCTGAAGTGAACTGGTTGTTTCAGAATTTCCAGTGAAAAGTAAGCATGATCTCTTATTCATTGTTTCTCATACAGAATAAAAATAACTCCACTTCTGGCCATTATCATTCCAGAAAAAAAAAAAAAAAACTCAGAAACTTTTCAGGCCTGATCCTGTAGCTTTGAAGTCAGTGGGAACAGAATCATAGTCTTAAAACACAATGTTTTGGCTAGATGTTGTCACACAGTTGGTCACATCTTTGTTATTTTCTCTCAGTAAGATTAGTGTTTCATACTTTCTGAAAAGAGATTGCTGTTGATTTCTGGAGGCCCTTGGAGGCTGGAGGAAGGGGTTTCTATCCATGTATCTGTCTAGAGGCTGCTCCACTGAAATCTGTAGGAAAGTGTGACTTGAGTTCTGTAGCTTAAAAATGAATTTGATATGAACTGTTTCCTCTAGCTAGTAAGACTGTGTCCGTACAAGAAGCTTAAATGCCCTTACAGCTGCTCTGCGGCACTGCAGCTAACCAGTTTAGAAAGGCCCACATTCATTTTATTGAATCCTTGTGCCCTCAGACACTGAGCAGCCACATCCAAACTGCCTGTTAACAACAGTCCCTGGCCCCAACTCGCTCCAGAAGTGTTTTGGACAGCAATAGCTTGCCTGGGTCAAAACCAGACAGGTACCATCCAAATTTGTTTGCATTTTAGGCAACAAAGTAGCAGGGAATGTTCCTTTCTATTGTTTAATTTATTAATGTGCATAACTTCAGGGTGCAATTCATCTACCTTAATGTAGACATCTGAAAGTTCAGCATTGAAACCTATGCTAGTTACCCTGGCTTCCTGTTATACTCAGCAGAGGCAAATCCAGGACACAATTCATCTGACCTGTCTTGTGTACTCAGCTCAAATAAGATGGATTGCAATCTGGGAATGCCCATTTTTTTTTCTCCTAACTATAAAGTGAGTCTGAGGTCACCAGATCAGACTTAGACCTCTAACTATTAGGCACCTGAGATAAGGTGAGACAGATACCAGCCTAATACATACTAATAAGTTCATCAGCATATCTCTCTGGTTAAGATACACTTTTAAAGACCATGTAGATTAAATCATAGGTTTTTACTCAAGAAAGCCGGTGGAAATACTTACTGAGAAGTTTCCCTGCCAGAATACCTAAACTGCCACAGAACAGAACAGAGCATGGAAGGGTGAAAAGTCTCTTTTCTGGAGCAGTTTTCTAGAACTGGAATATTCTCTCACATTTCTCCCAGAAGTATGCTGTAATTTATCGGCAGCTGTGCTGTCTTCATTCTTGTTCTAAGTATATAACTGAAATAGTACCCAGTTCATTCTTTTTTTTTTTTTTTTCTCAGGTGGGAGCAAGGCTTAAGTGTCTGGGAAGATCTACCTGAAGCTGTAGGGTTTCACCTCATCTGTGTCTGGAGAAGTCTGGGCAGCTGCAGAGGAGGATAAGGTCAGGACTTTGCCTTCTAGCAGCATAACTGAGACAGTTTGGCTTAAGTTTCATTAATAACCCCTCTTCCACTCTGACCTTCAGTCATAACAAGTACCTGGGAACCATAGCTGTTGACTACATTTGCTGTTGATGCCAAGTTATATCATTTCTATTACCATTAATGTAAAGAAAATATTTGTGTCTGAAAATAAGTCACACTGTAGCCTATACTCGTTTTTTGCAACCCTTAGTCCTTGTTACCTTCATTAGATATTTTTCTAATGATAATTAACTGGGAAAACATGACCTAAGTAAAGTTATCAAAGGAGAGTAATTATGGGAACATGTGCCATATTATTCCAATTAGGTAACTGCTCATGGTGGTTTCACTTGGTAACAGCACAAAACTACTGTTCAGCCCACTATTCCCACTGTTACATTGATAAATGATCCCAAAGCTGCCTTTCATTCGGCAGGTCTGGTTTTGGACAAGGGCCAGACAAAACAAAATCACAAGATTTATACGTACCGCAGTGGGAGGGTAAAGAAGATCTGAAGGGCATGAGCCCTGCTCTGTCTTCTCAGAATAAAAGCTCAAGAAAAATACTCCTGGTTGATCAAATCCTAAGGACTCTATTCAATCCCTAACCTGTTGTCATTCTGGCAAGCTCTTGCAGCCATTAGTATGGATATGTTGGCAGAAATACACAATTGAGGGTCAAATTGGGATTGGTGCTTTCTGTTGTGGGAGGACAAGAAAGTCCTAGCCTTGGTAGCATGATATTTCCCCACAACAATTTTCCTTATGTGTGAATGGGCTTGTGAAACAAGGAGTAGAAACCAAGTATTGCCTTGACTCCACGACTCACTTCAACTCTGGATGACTATGCAGCGGACGAGCATTGTGCATCCTCAATGTATAGACAATAAACACTGAAAAAATTAGTTCTTCCCTAAGGTTCCCATTCCTCCTTCCTCTCTAGGCAGTGGCATAAGTGTTATCAAACCCAGTTTGGAGAAAGATTTTGGGCCACGGACCTTTATGGAATCTGCTGATTGAAACGAAGTTGGAAGACCTCATCCTCCAAAATCTGGTGGAGGACCTTTCATCACCAAATATAACAATCTCAGAAAAATATGTCTTCAGTAGCAGAGTATTATTTTTAAAAAATCTTATTTGGGAGAACATGGCCTCAAAGAGAAAGGAGCAAAGACAAAAGGAAAGGATAGGAAGTTAGCACTACGGTAAGAGGTTAACGGACATGATCTTACAATTAAAGATATTTACCAGAGAAATTTGAACCCCATTATACTCTGGCTCATGGTACATAAGGAAGAACTGTTTTACATCATCAAAGACAAAAACCAGGTCTATAGGTAAGCTTTAAGAATAATAAACATCCTGAATTCAAGAATAAGTCTGTCAAATGAAGGGATATTGATTTTGGAACAAGGAATATTATGTCAAACAACATTAGTTTAATTGATCTGAATTTAGTTTAAGTACTGAAAGCATTTATATACAAACAGCAAATGAAAATTAACTGCAGCTGAGTCCCTTGATTCTCAGATTATACAATATGCGCAAGCAACTGAAAGTTCTTGTAGGAATCCCAGCAGCATGGTCTGGGTTCTATTCCCATAGCATGACTCAATAGAAAAGCAATATGCTTTCTTTCAGAAAATATGAATATTTAAAGCCATGTTTTGACTTTTAAAAATACACAAAACTTTTCCTTTCCCAAAAAGAATTTATAATAAAATGCAGAAAAAACACTTGAACTACAATCATTGCTAACATGATTTAGTTCAAATATTTCAGCTTCTGGAGTGAGCCATCCAGAAAAAAATTCATGCCTTCTGAAACAAATATATTTGTTTGTTGTTGTTGTTGTTTTTTTCTTCTACTTTCACTCAGTTTCTTACATTACTTAGCTCTCTTAGATACCTCAGTCTTCATTTGTTGGAACTGATGCATAGAACCATGAGATACTGACAGCTGAAAAATATTGCTGTTGTTACATATAATGGAAAATGCCAAGTTCTTTCTATAATTTATTTCTTTTTGTTTTATTTAAGGATCTGATTTTTACAAAGTGAGAAGACTTTTTCTACAACTTTCTTAGACTTTTTTTTTCCCTCTTTTCTAAATTATTTGGATTTGCTAAATCGATGAAATTTTAAAGAACTCATGACAACAGTACAGATTTTGCAATATATGCAAACAGGTAAAGAAGTCGAACTACCACTTAGGAGTCTCAAGTACCTAAACTATTATTAAAATAGGACTAATGCTCTAAAATTTCTTGACCTTATGTTTGTGAACATGTTGAGAAGCTTCAACCAAGGAGAGTTAAAATGAATGTTTAAAATACCTATAATCATAATATTAATTATATTGATAGTATAACATAAAATATCAATAGTCGTAAAATACAATTATAATTGTGTTGTTAGTGTAGAAAATAAACTTAATGGTGGAATTCACCTTTCCTAATAAAGGTATCCAAGACTTGTCAGATAAACCGTATGTCTAATTTAGGCATAGATGACTCATTTTGAATGTCTAGAGAATAAATCCTGTCTACAATAAATGACAGTTTATGGGGTAAATAACTGAAACTGCTACCTGGATCATTAACTGAATGATTTTGTAAAAAGGGTTTATACCAAAATTGGAGCTTTCAGGTGTCTCTAAATATTTCTTTATATGTGTTTATCTCATATTATTAATGTAATTTATTATTGGTTTTCTTCCCTGTGCTTTGAAGTCAATGTCAATGTCAAAGAAGTGTAGGCATAATAATCATCTCCAGAGTTGTAATAATAATTTGTAAAAATATTTCTTACTCATAACACTCATTGTCCATATATTGCAGTGAAATGTTAAGTGAAGATAAAAGGATTTAATTTTTTACACGGCCGTATCAAGTTTACTTCCAAGTCTTATGGTTCAGATTGTGTCAAAATACAATCTGTACATCTGCTGAAGAATTTTCTGGGGAAATATCTGGGCATTCCACTTCCCAGTCTCTTTCAGGGTTTGTCTTAATAAGTCAGGAGTTTGCAGCCTTTCATGAAAGTCTGTTGTACACCTCACTAAAACACCAGTGAATCTTCCTGTCAATTGTTTGACTTGCTAAGGAGCACTTCACTAGTTTCTCTTATTATTTACAGTTGATTTAGTTCTTTCTTGAAATGTGTCTTCTTACAAGCCTAGTGCCATGGTTCAGACTGACTGGAAGCCCATGGGTTAGCTAAGGAAGTTTGACCTGCCACATGGAGAAAAAACAGACAAGATCCAGAGGTACCAAGAAACCCAAGAAGGCAAGGACAAGTAACTGAGAAAGATATATTAGGAACTTGTTGAACATTGCTGTTGAAAGGAAAGAAGAAAGAAGCTTGGCAAGTCTCACTTGCGGCCATATAAAAGTTGTGGAACCACTTACATGTGAGTTTTCCTTCTTAGTTTCAGAAAGTGTGCTCAAGAATTCATGGTTAAAGGGTCACAGGGACACGTGTAAGAACTACTCCTGTACTGAGCCTGTGATAAGCTCGGCAAAGTTCCTAGAATATTTCAGAAGTCTAGCTAACAGGGGAAGGGCTACCTCTGTGCACCAGCTTTGGATCAATTACTCAATTCAATGGAGTACTAATTTACATTAGTTGTTCATCCAGTCTTTGCTGATTTGTGAGAAAGCCATCCATATGTATATATACGCCTGTAAAGAGGTCAGTAGCTATCAGTAAAGTAGGTAAGCCTCTTTTTTACTTTTCTTAATATTCTATCTAACCTGTCATAGAATCCTAGAACCACAGAATGGTTTGGGTTGGGAGGGACCTTAAAGATCATCTCCAACCCCCTCGCCGTAGGCAGGGATACCTTCCACTACACCAGGTCACTCAAAGCCCCGTCCAGTCTGGCCTTGAACACTTCCAGGGATGGGGCATCCACAACTTCTCTGAGCAACCTGTTCCACTGCCTCTCCACTCTCACAGTAAGGAATTGTTTCCTTATGTCTAATCTAAATCTACTCTCTTCCAGTTTAAAGCCATTATCCCTTGTCCTATCACAACAGGCCCTTGTCAAAAGCCCCTCCCTTGTTTTTTTTGTAGGCCATTTTTTGGTATTGGAAGGCTGCTAAACAGTCTCCCCAGAGCATTTTGTTTCCCAGCCTGAACAGCCCCAACTCTCTCAGCCTGTCCTCATAGGAGAGGTGCTCCAGTCCTCTGATCATGTTTGTCGCTCTCCTCTGGATGCACTCCAACAGGTCCACAACCTTCTTATGCTGGGAGGTCCAGAGCTGGACACAGTACTGCAAGTGGGGTCTCACCAGGGCAGAGTAGAGAGGCAGAATCCCTTCCCTCAGCCTGCTGGCCACACTTCTTCAGATGCAGCCCAGGATGCGGTTGGCTTTCTGGGCTGCAAGCACACATTGCCAACTCATATTGAGCTTCTCATCCAGCAGCACCCCCAACCCTCCATGCCAGAGGAGAAAACATAGCACTGTTTAATTACCAATACAAGCATAGCTAGCAAAGATGTAACTAGAGTCCAGTGAATATGTTTGTGAGTTAATGTAATGTCAGGGAACTGCAAAGCCTAGTTGTACTAGTCTTGGTACAAATTCAATATATCTGGCTTTATCCCTGTCACCACATCATTGCTGTATGTGCAATACAGGCACGATTCTAAACCTGCAGATTAATGTTACCAGTATGAAAATTAAGTTCTAGCTGATGTAATTTTTTTCTACAATGTGTAGCACATAAACCTTACAAAAGTCAGGATAGTAATTATGAATTACAGCATGGGATGCATGCTCATAGTTGTCATTTTGCTAAGGAAAGTTTGGCAATGTGCTTCTGACTGCTGTAAACAAAGTGTTTCTTTATAGGGCCTCCTGCAGACAACAAGAGGGGTGGCGGAGAAACCACTTGGCAAGAGAAATACCTTTCAGTCTCTGAAAAAAACTGATTCCACAGAGGCTGGCTTAGAGAGAAGAGAATGTCAGAGACAGGTAGGGAATGAATCTCATACAAGTACCCAGGATATATCATGCCATGCTGCGCATCCATGAATAGGTAGTACGTCAAGCTTCTTAATACATGTGTCTACAGGAGACCTGCAAAATGGATTAGTCAGAGTAGCTGTAACCTTAAAAAATATTTATTTATCTTGAAGATAATCAGATAAAGGAGGTGTCTTCACAGAATTTTTACAACCAACCTGCCCAATCCAGTGGCTCTTTGTTTCTTTAATGCAACATTGTTTTCCTCCATTTTAAGTGTAAGATAGATAGATATAGGTATTTACAAAACTATGCTGGAGGTCAGTAGAAACCTCATCAAAGCTGGTAGGTGTAAGACCAGCCCTTTATTCAGATGCATATCAACGGAGCCAAACAGCTGAAACAATAATCACCCAAATTATAAGTACCGGCAATGCCGTACTGGAAATAAAAGGGGTTCACTTTGGATTAATGCTATTCATAAGGACAGAGATTAGAATGACTGATTGCTACTGTGTGTAAAGCAGAGATGGTACACAAAACAAAAAACAAAGGAGCAAAGAAGCCATAGATATGCAGTCCTGCAATCAAAATTTGAAGTAGGTGACAATAACCAGAGAATCTATTATATATTTTTACATACATATGCTGAAGGCTAAAGCTGTCAAGAAAAATGTGTGGGTTTTTTTTTTTTAAATGACCTTGTCAGCTAAGGAAAATAATTCTTCTAAGGGTAGAGAATTTAATTTCAAGTTTCTTCAGTACTCATGTCCACAGACTTGTACAGATACCCAAGAGTCCTAGCAGGCTCTACTTTCCTTCTATCCTTCCAAGGACACAAAGGAAACAAGGTTTCCTCATGCCAAGAAAAGGATGATCTTTTTCTTGTAACAAAGTCCCATTTTTGTGTCAGAATGTGAAATTTCATTGAAATTTGACTTTATATTCATGCATATCTAACTGGTTCATTTATGTTTAGAGAAAAAAGGCAGTTAGGAGAAATTTGGATAGTAAACAGAAAGGAATGTTTCATTTTAAATGATTATTCATTTCTAAATGAATGTTATCTGATATAATAAAAAAGTTGAGGCAAAATATCTCTATGTTATCAAAATACAACATTTCAACTGACTCAAACCATTTTTGTTATGGCTGCTTTCAAATGGATTGAAACGAAAGCATATTTTGGAATGGAAGAATTTGCAAAACTTAGATTTCCAAATTCCTGCTCTACTTAGAGTGACAAATGATCCATTTTCAGTAAATAGAGATTCATAGATGATCTGTATGGCCATGATTGCAAGATATGCAATTTGCACAACATTCAGATTTTCCATCTCTCCTTTTTTGATTTATACAGTAACAATGAATCCACAGAATAATTGTTACAGGTCTTTTGCTTTCTGAATTATACCTAAGAACCTTAGTAGAGACTTAAACTTAGATCTTTCTGTCCAGAGAAATCTTTCTGCTTTATCTTCTAACAGTACGGGTGTGATCTTTATATCTCAACAGAATTGTCTTTGCTCTGCAATATCCTGTTAGGTAGGATGCAAGAGATTTCAAAACCATACATGATTATGGATAGCAAATAATCATTCAGTAGCAGCAATAGTCTTCAGTCAACATCACCATGCCATCATGCTCTGAGAAGCTGAACAAATACATGGTCTGGACAGCTTACAGAGAAATTTATGCTGACCCCAAAGGCAAGATAGACAAAGACCCAGATGAACTCACTTCTGGTAAAGTGCTACTTCTGTAAAAGCAAAATACATCCCCTCCACACACACACACATATGCACATGCACACTCATATACATAATAACATCTCAAATCACATACAAAAAGATCTGATCTTTCCAACAAAGAAAGCCAGTGCAGTGCCTGGAGTTTCTCTTTTCTCCCAGGTCCTTTCCAATAATATTTGGCTCAAGTTCAGCATGTTACAGGGCTCCCAAGCCTCTTTCCCAGATATATCTGTCTTGTCTCTCCGGGTAAAAGAAACTTATTTCTGGCTCTCTGTCAAGTTCCCCACAACCTTATATTACCAAACAACAATGTTGAAGGCAGGAATGCATACTTTTGCTTTGATTTCCACAGAGAATCATAATTCTTCTCTGCTTCTCTCTCCCCTCCTCCCCTCCCCTTTAGGTGACAGATGGCTCTCTAGAAGTCCCCCATCTCTTCATTTTGACCTTCTGTTCACCTCCTCCATTTTTTTCCTCTGCCCTGGCCAATTCCAATTTGGGTAATTATTCTGTCTACAGTACGTAAAATTCTCTCTTTTGTTTTAGTCAAAGATAATATCCTTCTCCTTCTGTTCCTAAATGTAATGCTGCGCCTTGATAAATCATTACTGTGGTTTACCCCAAAAGGGAAAGAGTGAGTGATTGAGGACTGATATCTTTTTATAAAGTCATTCCAATGTTTAGGGAGCCTTTGGGATGAGTAGTGTTATATTATTAGTCCTTAATCCCTAGATGATTTGCATTACAAGTATTATTCTCACTATTGTACAGCTTTTTAAAGGGCACCTATTTATTAAAGTGAATTAACACTAAAAGTATGCAAAACTTTGCTCATGGAAAAATGAAAATAGCCATAGCTTTGGAAATGTTTTAGCAAACTGAAATTCTAGCTGTTCTAAATACAGCACTGAAGAGACATTGAATTCAAACTTGAAATTTTCCTCTTTTTGTCCCTAAGTGTACACTTAGAGCAGTATATTTCTATTCTTATCACAAAGATTTACAGACACAAAATAAGATATAATGGCCCCCTTTTTCAGCTTTCATCTTGAAAAAGGACCAATATCGTTTCTGCAAACTTGAGTCCATCTTAAATAGTATTTCTCTCATTATACACATCAAGTCACCAAGTCATGCCTTGGGTTGAAACACTTTGTAGATGAGAACAGCTGTTTGCTATGAAGGACTCATTATTTTTGAAACAGATGCTTCGATTTGTTGGAAGGAACTAATATGTGCTGATTTTAGCCCCAACCCAGTATGACACACAAGCATGTGCTTAAATCTATCGTTACTCAGAAAAGCACTTATACATATGTTAAAAATTAAGAATGTGCTTAAGTACTTTGCTTAATGGAGATGATCTTGAGCACATATTTAAGTGCACTGTTGAATCAAGGCCAGAATGCCCAACCTTAGTTATTGTGAAGTTTGCTATCTTTTTACTACTTTAAGAGGTTCCAACAACATAGCAATGCTTTATTTCATGTCCTTTGCAAAGGAGGCAATCGCACACTTGACAAGGAGAAAGAGTTTATTGCATCTTGCAAGCCAAGTAGTGGGGAGGATGGGAAAGTCTGCATAAAATTATCAGGCTTCTCTCACTGGTAAGCACGTGAGATGTGTTTCCATCTGTGGCCTCTCCTCAATAGCTATGAATCTGTTTCAGATCTCAAGTGGCTCTTTAGACAGCAAGGGCTCCTAATTTTTGCCCTCTTTCACAGTCTGACGATGGACAAAATAGCATTTGTCACACAGACTGCAGCTAATGTGCCTGTCCAATGCATTCCTCTTTGTAGAAGGTATATAGCAGAGAAGCAGATGTCACTCTCACTTTTTATATGAAGATATCATACATTATATATTTCCATGATGACTTGGTCAAACCCTCTGCCTGATGCTTTGACAATTTCTTACTTGAGAAAAACTGCCAGATTCCACTTTTTCTTTTTTTTTAATGAAGTTTCCACCATATTATTCCATGTGAAAGCCATTCACAGGCAATGAAACTGCTTATTAGATTCTATAGTATTTTTTTTTCAGTCATTTGCAGTATGTATGGCATGGGACTCTCATGATGTAAATTTCCAAATACAATACGTAGGAAAAGATGGATACTTTTTGCAATTTTAAGAGCTCTTAAAAGTGAGAGAGGATTGACAACTTATACTGAAATCTTGTTTAACTTCATTTACACAAAGACTTGAACACTTGGACTATTCTGAAATGAATCGCTAGATCGAAATTTTGGTGATTTAGTTTCTTGCTTTTATGGGGAAAAACCTAACTTTTCAAAGTATATTTGCCACCAGAAAAACAGCAATGCAAATCTGATAGGGGACGTATCCTGCCTCAGCTGCATCTTCAAATCACATCAGCTTGTTTCAATGAGATAAACTACTTTCTGTTGTCAGCAGCAGAAAGACAATGAATCTATGGAGGTGCAAGATGGATTTGATTCTGCTTCATGTGTCATCAAAGATGCTAGCTATATTCTGATTACTGAACTTTTCTGTTAATTCTTGTGATGAAAGGGTGAGGAGAAAGAACAAAGCTTGTGTCTCATGTTTCAGCTTGTGTTTGCAGTACTGGCTGTCAGAAATATCATCTTTTGAAGTTCTTACTGTCATCTATACATATTCACACATGAAAGTATAACTGCCATTTAACTAATGGAAAACGTTTTCTGATAATTTTTCACATTGCCTCACATTCATTGTACATTCTGTTCTGCTGTTTCTTCTAATAACCTCATCTCTACTCATCTTTGGGTAATAATATGCATCAGGTTTTTTATTAATACATTATGAAAATCAGAAGAATAGAATAAAAATGCAGCAATAAAGATCAATTACATTTAATAGTTTGATGATGGAAATACCCATTCAGAGCTCAAATTCACTTTTATAAAGCCATGCTCAAAATATTTTAAAGCTATGGATCCACTATATAAAAAAAAAAAAACTTCTGTAATTGCCAGAGAAAAACTAGCAGTGGTACTCTTTAGAAACATCAAAGAACCACTGTCATCTTCTTCCCTACCTCTTTAAAGGAAGGGATTAGTTGAGAGGCAGTTCAAAGTGCAAGCCAGAGCTGTTTCAGGGAGCTTCAGAATTTGGAGCAGGTGTTACTGCCATATGTGCTAGTAGTACATCCAGTAGCAGTGCAAGTCATCCTGGCTTAAAGGAGAAGAAAACCTGACTCAGTATTCCCATCAGATCTCCCAGACAATGAATCACAGGTTGAGGAATCGAAAGATATGGACAAGCAGAAATAGAAATACTTTATGAGGGTTACCATGAGGATAAAAGAAAGGAAATCATGCTTAAAACAATGCACCAAAGCAAGTAAAAAAGTCAGAAGTTTCTTACTTGTTATGAAAAAAAAAAGGATTCTTAGCTAAATTCACACAGATTATATTGTTTTCATGACAGAATTATAGAAGACTGACACCAGTATTGGTGCATAGAGGTCATTCCTCTCTATCCACAAAGCTGTAAGGAAAGTGACAATGTCCTCCCAAGCACTGTAGTTAGTTGTGTTATTACGGGCACCTAAGGTCATAGTTCCCATAGTTCTCCTTTCTGCAGTGAACCGGGCTACTCTCTGGTGCTTTCCTGGTGAATGACTAGAGAATTCGCCTGTACCACACCAGTTTGGGGCCTTACGGGTGTGCATTAGAAAATGCTCAGCTTTTTAATGCTTGACCTTAACCTTCTTTCTGAGTGAGCAGTTAGCTCTTTTCCACGTGGAAAAGAAATCCCAATATTAGCCCCATAGTTCCAGCTAGTTAGCCCAAGCCTAAAGCACAAACTATTTCAAATGCAGAAGGCCATGGACAGAAGGGGGTTTGGGCCCCAGCCGGCATGCAATGTTATATGCAAATATCTCTCGGATTTCATACAGAAGATTATTCTATTCGGTAGTATAAACCATGAATAACAGACCTGGAATCTGACCTTTTAAAAATATAAGCAAGGAGCTGTTCCACTTGCTCTGCTCTGCACAGCTTCACAGATAAAAAGCACAGTCACTCCCAACTTCTTGCCCTTATTAATATCACAGTTATTGCTGTGATACTTGGCTAAAAAGGCAAGACAAACCTTCAGCCTGCCGTTGCAGAAAGGTATCAAAATAATAGTTTCAGCATACATAAAACAGTGTTCAGTGGAGCTGGTTTTTACTCAAAGCAGGATAGGAAAGGTCAGACTGAGTTTTGCTATGCCTACCAAAAGGAAGAGAAATTCTGCTGGCAAAAGAGTAAGTATGGAGATACGTCTGCTTCTTTGCATCTCTTCACCAATGAGACAGAGGGATGTTGGAGAAGAAACGATAACTTTGTGTCCAGCTGCATCACTCATCACACTTTGTGCCAAAACACGCACTATGAATCACTACCTTTTTTTTTTTTACAGTTAAGGACTGGAGTTGTCTCCAGGAACCAGACATTTTAATATTGCCTGTTTATTCATTGCAGAGGAAGTCACAATCCAACCTCAGTGTCTATACAGTATCAGGATAGTTGTGTCATTTTCTCTCTGGAATACAGCGTCTCCAACCACCAAATGATACAGATTGACTTTTGCAATAGGACTACTGCTGCCCACATATTACCAATGGGAGCCCACTGAGCAGTCTCATAAGTCGTACTGCTGAGCAAGTTGTACATTGCTGAGCAGCCCATGCATCTACACAACGTCGAGCAGCACCATACGGAGACTGGCCTAGGTTCTGGGAAGAGAACAGCTGTGCTAATATGGTGCTCTGTCTGAGTTAATAAACTCTGTTCTTTTAATCTGCTAGTTGGAATAGGTAGACAGCACTGAAATACCTGGGCTGCTCTCTAGACAAAAGCCAGCTCAGTTACTACTGACTTGGAGATCTTGCACTATAGACACACCTAACATCCTCTTCAAAGTTCAGATTTTAGCCCGCTTACTCCAATTCTAACTTATGGGAACTGGTGAGATGACAATACCATGTGACATGGACATACCTTAGTCCTAGAAGTGTTTTGTTTTCATTTGTTTGGGTTTTGGAAAAGGTGCATTTACGTTGCATCTTGACTGACCTTATCACATTTGATTTTCTGTGATAAAGTGCTAAATCACTTTCAGTCTTGAGATCATATCCTGACAGTTGATAAAAGAGTTAGTTTGCAATTTTCTCGCCCAACTGGATAGTCTATGGTTCTGCAGTTGGATACAGCTTACATAATTATAATTTCAACATTATAGATAACTAGATATGATTTAGTCATAATAGATTGCCTTTGTCATTCATGAAAATAAGTCAACAATTTTGGAAAACCATTCATCTGGCCTATTTCAAATGTCTGTGAGATGACTCATATCCCAGAAACGCCCGTTTTTCTCATTGATGAAAAGGGAGCTTAAGGTGACTACTTGAAAAATAAAAAAAAACCCCTATTTTACACATATTTCCAGCCAGTCGGATGAATCCTGTGCAGGGAGACTAACAATTCACAGAGCAGCAGGCAAGACTTAAGCCAAATCTATTCAATATTTTTCACCCTAATCCACTGAGAAATTGTTCTACAGTCCACTCAGCACAAAGCAAATGAATACATTACAGCTGCTCTCCAAGAATGAATGGCTGGCTATAGGAATGATGAGGTCCACAAAAGATTACTCATATCTCAGGTTTAGAAAAAAACCTTTCCGTCTAGCTTGCCTTGTCACAGTTTACTCATTCAGGTCTTCATTATGCCTTACCTTTCTATCTGTCCAAAGACAAACTCAGAAAAAAAAGTTATGCAAGCTTTGTGAGGAAACCAGAAACTGTATTTTCTCCTTGTGACTGAACAAGATCGGAATTTGTTAGTGATCTCACACAAACCAGTGTAAATTTGGAGTAATTACATCAAAATGGATGGAGATAACCTACTAGGAAGTGAGAATCTGAGTCTACTGTTTTAAAAATAGTAGCAAAGCTTACATTACGTGAATGATAGAAAGATGTAATTTGGTTCTAATGAAATGGTGTGGTCTTTTTTACGTAACAGAGAGAAATAGCATTGTAGCTGAACTGTTGAATAAAAGTTTTCACTTAACTTACAGTACATTTTACTGTCATCAAAAAAGCATTAGGGAATAATAGTTTCCAACAAGTCTCTATTAAAATTTTGGGATAATAAACTTTTATATCTTAATATTTATGATTCTAATAAACTACCACAATATTAAAATGAATGATACAAACTCTGAGGTCAAAAACTACAATTTGTTGTAAGGCAAAACAATTTTGAATAATAAACCACTATTGAAATCTAAGATCATTTCCTATAATTTAATAAGTAATCCCCTTGGTGATATATTCCGGATATGAAACTGGTTTAACTCAGTTGGACCAGCTGTTTTAAATTGGTACATCACATTCTGCCAAATGATAATACAAAAATAAGCATGAAATGACATGGTAACCATTTAAGTTCTGGCTTTTACGTTCGTGATCCCCAGCGAGTCAGGGATTAATTAATTAATTCATTACAGTTTATAGCAGTGAATGACAAGTATAAATACAATATTTTGTTTATTAGCTCACCTATAGCACTGTTGGATAAGATGTCAGTTGACCAGATGCAAGTGGTTGATTGGATAACATATCTCACAGCTCCCAGTCCTGCTAATACATGCCAAAGAAGTTAGTGCTTTTTTCATCAAAAGCTTCCAGCTGCAGGCTATCGGTGCTTCCATAGTGAGGTCAGTATAGCATTTACTTATGAAACTATTCAAAGGATACTGTCTTGAGTCTGAGAGGAAAAATATTGTTTAAAGACTCTGTCAGGTGCAACCAAAAGTACTACATACACATATCCTTCACCATATTTTAAAGACACTTGTGTTAGACTAGTCAGTCGCTAGAGGAGATGACAATTTATCTATTACTTGTGCCATATTAATGTTTGCTGATGCACCAAGTTCAGACTTTTCAGTTCTACATGTGGTACAAAACACAGACCGCCCTTTAATAACCACTTTAGAAAGATGATGATCCAAAGCCAAAAACAGGCCATATTTATCCTTGATATCAAAGATAGTCAGTGACTACTGTTTGCCTTACCACTGGGTGAGGAAGTTCCCTGCCCACTCCAAATGAGCTTGCGAAGTTTATGGTTCATTGGAAAATGGAAAAATGTTGTTCTAAGGTATGGTGTAAGGCCTTGCCCAACAACAAGGCTTTCAAGTACATGGAAATACAAGCAGCAGTGACCACAACTGACAGAGACTAGAGACTAATGCCATCTAGTTCCCAGAGCAGGTCCCAACGCCGTTGGGCGAGTCTCTCCTTCTTTGGTCAGGAAATCATATATTGTGTTGGTCATGCAATAGGACAGGCTGTGGCCACTATAACGTGGAACCACATCTCACAGAATCTGGTGCACTTCAGAGCTATGTTGGCTTGAGGTCTATAAAAATGACACTTTTATTTACAGAGTTGTTCCATTATGCCCTACTGAAGGGAACAGAGAGAGATTGCTTAACATGCTTCTCATTTGTTTATTTGTTTTTCTTCATTGGATAAAAGCACTGCTCAGGAAATAACTAATGTAACTGACAGCATTGACTTGAAGAAGGGATGATGGCAAACAGGGACAGTTCTGTCTGAGGTAGTGAATGGCAGGTTCTCTCCCCACCCAGCAAATACTTCTTCAAATAAGTGCTGCCTGTGGGTGGGGAAAGATGACAAAGAATATTTCGACTTGTGAAAGAATTGTGGTCTAACCTCAGATCAACAGACCTAATCAACACTAATCCAAGGAAGCACTTAGCTCCATTGCAAAAAAGTATGAACTGCATTAGGAAGCTGACTCAGGAAAGCAAATTATGGAAATACAAAACACAGATCTACCCTCAAAGTTTGTGACTGAGGTTAATGGAAATGACAGTTTACTCTCAGATTGAAGATAGTTTGGGCTGAAGGAAGATAACAATTTCATAAGAATCAAACCTTGATTATTTGTTGTCAAACCCTTAGTGGTATCAAACACTCCGCAGAGGTCAGGAAAGAGCTATGTAGAACTGTCAATGCCCCTAAAAGTTTGTGCTGACTCATTAGAATGCAGCTTGTGGACTGAAGTGATCAAAAAGAAGCAATGTCTCTTTGCTGGTCATTGAAAGATGCCAAATAACTTCTCAATTTTGCAGTCATTGATAAAACTGAGTCTGTGTGCTGAAACAGCACTGCCTGATTGGATCAGGAAACAGCAATAGCATCTCTTCTGAACATCATATTTGTGGTTTTTGTCTTTCCTTATAGTTGACGGAGTCAGGGTAAGACACTGGAGCAAATGTAAAACGCATCAGTTTAAAAAGTGACATCTTTGTATCTGATACTCATCTGACATAGATAAGGAATGTTGCTATGATGGTAACAAAGTGGTACCTCTTTACTCCAGGTCCTAAAGCAGCTGGATTTCTCCATTTCTGTAATTTAGACAATACAACAGAATTCTCTAGAAGTAGCAGTTAGGATTTTCTCTGTTTTGTAAAGCACTAAACACTCTGGGGGGCTCAGGAATAATTCTCAAGTGTTGTTTCAATGTGTTTGAAAGTGTTTGAATTCACTGACTGTTCTCAGCTATACAGGAACACACACACATACATACACAAACAGCTCTTGAAGGAAATCAGAGCATCTGAAGGAAAAGGTTTACTTTACTCTGGGTGATCTCAGCTATGTTATTTACACACAAAAATCTCTTAGAGTGAACCATAAAAACACATCAAAGTGCCGTGACTCTCTTGTGCCCCTCCCTCCAAGCTCCACAACAGATTTTGCAGTTTATCTTCTCTTCCTAGTCAGTCTCTTCCAGATCTTGTAATAAAACACAGTATATGAAAACTGAAACTTTTCAGGAAAAATGTTGTTAAATATTTTCTTTAAGAAACCGATACCTCTCTGCTGAGTTTTTCACATATTTTAAAATAATCTTTCAGCCCTCTCTTTTCTTGCTCTGTAAGGGACTCCCTTAGGAGATGTATACACTTATGAACACAGTGATGGTATCGGACCCTCTGCTTTGTAGTTCTCATGCTTTGGAAGCATTGAACTAATCTAAATCACCATCTTTCCAGTGTGCTTCTCCCCTGAGTCAGGAGCAAGGTTCTTTGCAGAACTACCAAGTACCCACAGTAGGTATGTCCTTTAGAAATGTCGTAGGATGGTCTGCGTATGGGATCTGCCACAGCCAGGAAGCATTGGATCGAACTCATACAGTTTAGTCACATACAGTTTAGTCACAAAATTGGAGCAGAACAGGACAACTTGCCATGTTTGCTAAAGCTTGCCCTCTGCACTATCACTTGTACATAAGAAATCAGGACTCGGAAGACTCCATTTCTGTTCAGCCACAAATTTCCTATGTAGCCCTGAAAAAAAATTCACTATCCCTCCAGACCTTGGGTCTTTGCCCATAACTTTGATATCTTTAATAAGGAATAAGTAATAAATGACAGGGTAGCAGTCAGATGTTACGAAAATGAGGATTGCTCAAGCAGCTCAGCAGAAAGAAGATGGCACACTCTCCAGCTTGTTTTCTGGACCATCAGTGGATATAGTGCATACAGAATAGTAAGGCACACTTGTACTTCAGTTCTTATGTGGGACACCTGCACTTAGGGTTTGGGATTTAAGCACTGGCTGGATTCTAGTCATCCACAGCAATTCATGCTCAGGAAGAGGTGGAAACATGAGTCAGGACCCAGCAAGTCATCTAGCAGCTGCGGGAGGATGTCTGAATGTCTTGCTGTAATAACCAATTACAATTTCTTATAGCCACTATCTTTCCTTCTCAGACGGAGGGGAAGAAGGGAAAATCATTACTTCATCACATAAATCAAAAAAGTGCCTTTTATTAACACATCTTGTCTTACAGATCCACAATCTGGCCTGAATTTGGAATAATAGTACACTTTACTTGCTCTTTAACTTTCTCTCTGCCTCTGTCTCTTAGGCACTTGCCCTGCTTGACATGACTCCTCCGAGATGCACCTATTGAAAGTTAACATTTCATATTTCAAAGACATGCAAGACTGTTGCTCTGGCTTGTATCTTCACCATAGCATGACATTTGTATTTGCTGCTATGCTTTCAAATTTCTGAATTACCCTTGAGTGTGCTTTGGCTATTTCCATCATTTTAAGGTCTTCCTTTTCCTTATGGCCCCACCTGGAAAATGGCAATAAAACTTACAAGCTTTAGGGGACTTGTTTTCCAAAGTTCATTGCAGTTCTAGTTGTTTTTAAGAGAGCTTATCACTTTATCAGGCATAAAGAATTGTTATAATTCTGTATGCTTAAATATATGTGGTTAAATGAACAAAACAGTTTAACTTGCGGAATATCTGTTCAGGATAGAGTCTGTTAAAATATAGTTGACAAAAAAACCCAATTTTTTAATTGTTGTTTCTAAAATATCTTGCACATCCCCCAAAAAGAAATTCTTTATCTTGCTATGTGGAAGCTTCAGCTTGGAAGAAGAAGGTTGGAAGTTCAGTTCAAATAGCAATAAAACACCAGAGTCTTAAAAATTAAATACATAGTCATTAATCTAAAGATGTTGCCTATGACAATTTTATTCTTTGTTATGTTAAACAGAGGCTTTTAATGTTAGATTCAGGTAAATTACTCTCTAGACCAAAGATTATCTCTCTAAACCAAAGGATAATGGCAGCCTGGAGACAAGCAACCATGATCTGCCCTCTTCTAAGAAGATAAACAAAACTCCCAATTAGTCACATAGTTTGTGCTTAAAAAAGACACAATTTCCAAAAGGTGAGGAATGCTATGAGCAAAATTCCTGGAAAGTGAAATTTAAACAGAGAACTTTGAATAAAACTTAGGCATTCTTTTAGAATAGTTTATTAGATGGCTAAACTCCCTTGATTTTACAATCAAGAAAGAACAAACTTTGGCTAAAAGTCCAACCTTATTTTGTGTAAATTTGGAATATAAAAGCAATGTATAACACATGAACATAGACAGACTACAGACTTAGTAGTATAAATGAGAAACTCTGAATAAAAGAAAAGAATTAACATGAGAGGCTAAAAACATTGGAAAATAATTTCTGTCTTTAAGAAAAAGAGAAAGAACTTTTAAAAATTTTATAAAAAAGAGAAAAATATGCTAGAAGTTACAGAATCTTGTCATTAGAAGGATGTTAAGTGTATTAATAATGATAGAGAAAAAGGATAAAAGTTCAGTAAATATTGCCTTTTAATACTGGAAGAAAACCAGGATCATTTAATCACTTCACATGAGCAAGATTAAGATCTTTCCAGTCCTTCAGTTACCAAGAAGGATTTCAGGCAAAAACTGTTCGATGTTTTTAAATCAGTAGGCCAGATAGATAGCGTGGATCCAAGGGTCCTCAGCAGCTTCCCAAGGAATTACCTGTTACCTGTGAATACATCTTGAAATACTGGAGAAATTCCAGAAGACCAGAAAAGTACAAAAGCTGTGCCAATATCCATAAAGCTTAAATTAGGCAAGTTACTAGATATCAAGCCCAGCCAAAATAATTGAAAAGTTAATAAAGGAATAAATTGATATGATTAAGGATTGGCTGACAGTTCCCAAAGGTAACCAGCCACAGGGTACACTTCTACCTCTAGTGTCAACTCTCAAGGACTGCCTGAAGGATGAATCATAGAATCATAGAATCATAGAATCACATGGTTGGATGGAACCTATAAGATCATCTAGTCCAACCGTCTTCCCACTACCATTGGTGCCACAGCTACTAAACCATATCTTGTAGCTCCTCATCAAGCCGCCTCTTGAACACTGCCAGGGACGGCGACTCCACCACCTCCCTGGGCAGGCCATTCCAGTGCCTGACCACTCTTTGGGAGAAAAAGTTTTTCCTCACGTCCAACCTAAACCTCCTCTGGTACAACTTGTGGCCATTACCTCGGGTCCTGCTTGTTGCCTGGGAGAAGAGGCCAAACCCCTGCTCATCACAACCTGCCTTCAGGAAGCTATAGAGTGCTATGAGATCTCCCCTAAGCCTCCTCTTCTCCAGGCTAAACAATCCCAACTCTCTCAGCCGCTCCTCATAAGACTTGTGCTCCAGACCCCTCACCAGCTTTGTTGCCCTTCTCTGGACACGTTCCAGGGCTTCAATGTCTTTCTTGTAGTGAGGGGCCCAAAACTGAACACAATACTCGAGGTGCAGCCTCACCAGCGCCGAATACATGGGGATGATTACCTCCCTGCTCCTGCTGGCCACACTATTTCTAATGCAGGCCAGGATGCCTGGGCACACTGTCGGCTCATGTTCAGCTGAGCATCAACCAACACCCCCAGGTCCCTTTCCTCTTCACAGTCCTCCAGCCACTCAGCTCCGAGCCTATAGCGCTGCTTGGGGTTATTGTGGCCAAAGTGCAGGACCCGAATGATCACATCCAATATAAAATATTCCTAAACTATGGGCAGAAGATAGTTTTGAATAACACAAAAACTGGTGGAAGAGCATATTATGATACACAAATCAGCTGACTTATTTAGCTAGGTGAGACAATTTCAACTAACGAGTTTAATACAACCAAACTCCTACAGCTGTTCTAAAATGGATCTTAAGAGATAAGTAACAGAGCAGAAGTTCCTAATGTAATTCTCAAAAAGCCCACATATAAACATTTTATTGTATAAATTGAGTGACAAATACAAGTAAGGTGATGATTTTACCTCTGTATGTATTGTTGATGAGATTGATACTAGAATATTGCACACACATCTGGTGTCCATATTAGAAAAAAAAAAAAAAAAGTTGAAAAATTGAAAAGGATGCAGAAAGGACCTTAAAAATCATTTCAGGATGGAGAAAATGCCTTAGAGTGGGCACTGGAAATACTCAATCTCTTTAGATTATAGTAGATTTAAGGGTGATTTGATTATGTATGCATGTACATTCATTAGGAAAAACACTGAGCACTGAAAGGATCTTTAAACCAAAGAAAAAAGGCCTAAAGAAAATCAATTGGTACAAGCTAAAACCAGACAAGTTTAGTTTGGAAATAAGGCACATTTTTCAGCAGTGAGGGAGATTAGTCAGAAAAGGCATCTACAAAGGAAAGTAGTGAATTCTCCTTCCCTTCATACTAGTATTAGCTGCTTCTCAGAAAGATGTGCTTCAGCCAAATGAAAGCTATTCTTTAGTCAGAGATTTTTGCTCAATTTAATATATTAAATTGCCCAATTATGCTTTCTGAACTTCAACACTTTATGTATGCTACAACTCATTTAACTTTAGTCGTCTATAGCGTAGACATCTGAAGCTCAGGTAGCCTGAGTCAACAGACACTCTGCGGGCTTGATTCATCTCACCCATTTTAGAAACCTGCATTAGGATGAGATTAACCCTGAAAAGTGCCTGTTTTTTTTTTTCTACTATGAAGGAGATACTATCAAGGGAATAAAAAAAAAAAGGCTACAATTGGAATTTGAATAACCAGTCTGATGTAGAGATTTCCACTGAAAATACATGCATTCAGTCAGATGAATCCTACCTAGGTTTTGTGTCTGAGTGTCAATAAGGCATTTTGACAAACATTCCTGAGCAGTAAATCTAGTTCAATAGGAAATGTAGTACTTGGATTTCTGTGAGGATTAGATGAGGTAGAGGTTTATTATATTTCTTCTGTGCCTAATGTGTAGCTGTTTACATACATATGTTTAGATTTTGTCTTCCATTTGTTTCAGGCTCAAACAAAATTTATACTTTCCCTTTGTTTTAAAAAGAGATTTTCAAAAGGGAATTCAGGATGAGGAGTTGAATGCTTTTATTTGCTAAGGGCCCAACTTTTAAAAGCCACCCAGCAATCCAGACCAATGGGAGGACACAGAAGAAAATGATATCCAGTGCGAAGTAAGATCTCACTGTGATTCTGCATTTTGGGATGTTTTCCTGTTTGCTTTGAACTCCACATTAAAATAGGGCAGAATAAATATTCCCAACAGCAGAAGAAAACTTGAGAATGAAATAAGTCACAGCTCTTAACAGAAAACAAGCCTCGGTCACTGGGAGCAGGCACACGAACACACACAGAGTTAAAGGACTTGTGAAGTTTGAGGGTTTTTGTGTTGGAAATAAGCAAGATCTCCCACACCAAAGCCCTGGTCAGCTTTTTATACAAACAACATGGCTTGAAATCAAGGGAAGATTTGCCTCGGGAAGGACTAGAAGGTTGGATTCAATGTACTGTTCATTATGGCTATTTTCCTTTTCTTTACAAGCCACCTGGGAATCTATCTCCCTGTTTCAACTGACATGAACTATTTTGTTTCAACATTATTTTTCACTGTTCTAGCCTGTATGCTCTATTGATGTTGATTATAATTTGGTTGCTCACCAACTTAAATTGAAAAGAAAAGCTGTGATCCAAACCCATTTCTGTAGCGATTTAAGAACAGCTAATATGTACGATGCTTGGATCAAACTTTCCTATTAAACAGTTATTACTGAAATTTTTATTTTTCTTGAGAAACCTTGTAGTACCACAGCACATTTCACCTCTATATATTTTAAAGTGTGTAATGCTTCTTCTAGATAGATTAGTTACTTAAATGAGAACAACATAGACTCATAGAATCATAGAATGGTTAGGGTTGGAAGGGACCCCCAGTGAAAATTATTAAGTATGTAAAAGAGGCAGTTGTGGAACATCTAAAAAGGGTAGGATTCAGCTTGGACATTATACATTAACTGTGTGCAATAATTAATGTTATAGATATATGTAACTTGGAACATCTATTTATCCTTAGTGAAAACAGTGAAAAGAATAGTACATTTAAAATAATAATGGAAATCTTTTCTCCCTAAAAATCACTTCATTTGTGGAACTTCTTGCTACAAGATAATTGGAAAAAAAAATCCCAGTGTGTCTATTATTAAATCACATTTTTATGATTGTTCAGAGCACAATTGTAAAATAATGCACATGGAGACTTGGAAATTAGTTGGTTAATTATTTAATTAATGAGCTAACACACACTTTACCATCTTCTTGAAGTTCAAAATACAGTTCTCTGTGCTGCTATTTCTATTATTTATAGCGATCAGCAAAGGCTTAAAAAAATTACACCAAAATGTAAAACCATAATTGAAGTCTTACTGAGTAGACACATCTTTTCATGTACTTTTTCCCCTGAAAGAAGGATGAGGCGGAGAATGGACCAAGGATTAGCTGAATCATTCCATTAATAGAACATAGCCTTACAGTACAAGATTGAACATGTCCTAGGATCCTATATAGAACAGATCTGACTTGTTGACTATCCATGGTCAGGGAGAAAATTCTCATCTGGAGTGATTGTTTCTACTAAGTTGTTAATAATGGAACATCTCTGCAGGTTTTTCATAAGTATCTGGCACTCCGGAGTCAATCACTATGAGACTCAAGAACACTTTTCTGATACCCAGTTCCAACTTTAAAATTCCGGCACCATAAAGCCACAGAGAAAGATCAAGCTCTGGTGTGCAATTGTCCATATGGTTAAAACACTGACACACCTTTGCCAACTGGCATTCCCCCAGGTGGTAGCTGAGCACAGTTCAAGGTCACTATATAGGTCACAAATAATTCCCAATAGACACCTTGGTTGTGGCTAACCTGTTTCACAGGGAAAGAAGTTAGACGTATGGATGTGAGCCAGGTTATGCCATCTGCCCTCAGGTCCAGAAAACATGCCCTGCCCCATTCTACTAACAGTTCTACTAACAGCCCTTTTACATGTTCCCCCATCAGTCATTGTTTTCCCAGACCGGAGAGTCCCCATTTCTTTAGTCATTCTTCACAAGAAAGCCCTTTCATACCCCACCCTTTGTCTGAATCTTTTTCAGTCCTGCTGTTGTATTTGAGTGATCACAATACTCTGCACAACTTCTCTACTTTTTACTTTTTGTGAATTTATACAGTAGTACATCATGCTCTCTTTTTAAAATTCTCTATTGCATTCCTAATTTCTAACAATTGGCTTACGATTGTGTCCACACACTGCAGCACTTGGAGGAAAGCCTGGCTTGGTGCTTACCCTGTGGACTTCTGCACAAACTAATTCACTGGCCTCTCCTGATCTTCACCAATTTTGTCTATTGCACTCTTCCTGCTCAAGGGAAGAGTGCAATAGACACTGGGATATTGCAGCCCGGGATACCCTGAGGTACCCTACCATAAGGCCTAGATCTCCTCCTGCCCCCCTGTGGCCTATCTTTAGGCCTGAAACTTTTGGTATACTTTAAAGACTTTTTCAGCTCGCCTCAGATATGAAGAGTGACTACTTTTATGATCTGTCACATTTATACTTTTCCACACAGTGACAATATGGATATAGATTACAGGCAGAAGGACGAAGTGTGAGGACAAAGAATAGTGTGAGGTCCAATGGGGTGAGTATAAGTTGAAGTACTGGGTTTAGTGGATAGGAAAATATGTTGGGTGCTTGACTGATTTAATGGATCAGTCCTTGGGCTATCTGAAAAATGAACCTCAGGCTGTTTGAAGAGACACCTAAATGCTCAACTCCAAAACAGATCCTGGAGGTGACCCAATACGTACTGAAGAAAGTCTAGTGAGCAGGACCGTGGTGTGAAGCAATTAAAAGGTTGTTGCAAAGAGGAGCAAAATAGTCTGTTGTCCAGATCCTCTGACAACAGGAATAAACCCAGTATGTTTAAATTCCAGAAAGGAAGAATTAGGTTAGGCAGTGCAAAGAACTTTCTGATGGTGAGGAGAGTTAAGCCCTGGAATAGCTTGCCTGGCAACTGGTGCAGTTTCTCTTGCTGACAGGTAGTAAGAACAGGTTAGACAAACATGCCATGAACGGTTTTGGTCTACTTGATCTTTTCTTGAGTCAAATGGAGAGATAAGATCACTTCTGTTCTCCCCAGACTCACCTGCTAGAATATTACTATATTTCATCCCTGATGCTAAAAATAAAAATGAATAATTTTTCTATGTTTTCCACCACTGTGAAGAGTATCTTGTTATATCCCTCTAAAAATTCTGACAGACACAAAACCACATTCCCTGCTCATAAAAGTGAAAAAACCCACAGATAAATCAAAGGATCTCTGTCCAGTTCTGCCGGTTTTCCTTCGTGTGCTGAAACTAAGCATGACACATTTCATTTAATAATACAATATTTACTCAGTAAATATATTTACCCCATTTCTTTGGCAGTCTTTGCCTTTTATCTGTCGATTCCTTCACAAGCTGAAAAGTAAAAGGAGTGTTATGGCAGAAAGCCTCTTTCAGAAGTTACAAATAGAAACCACCTCAGAATACCTCTGGTCAGAGTTCATCTTGGTTTGGCTTTGATTACAAAATTACAGATATCTGCTTAAAGTATTACAGCCAAATACAGGCCCAGGAGGGATTATATTCCCAGTTTTGAGATTAATGCATTGTCCAGCCCCTGGTCATGAAATTTAAAAACATTCTAAATAGTGGCCACTGGCTGTTTTATATGGCACTCTAAATAATTAAAAAGGTCTGCTTCAATCCCATATCCATTGCGTACTTTTTTTAGAATGTTTTGCTGCCCAGAAATGATCTCTGCGCCAAAATGTAGCACTAAAATGAGAATTTATCCTGTATCAGCTAGGCATCTGGGATCTGTTTTATGATTCTACAAGGATATATAAAAGAAATAAGTTATAGCTATCCAGTAGAACTTTTCTCCATTCAGAGAGATTATTGCTGAATCTTATTCCTTCTCCTTCTGTCCAAAAAATCCCTATTCAATATTTTCCACAATTCTTTGTTAACTGCTTATAACCCATGTGGAAATCCTTAGGCTTCTGATTGGAAATCTCCAGTGTTACAATGCCTGAATTCACAGGCTTCATTTCTGGTTTTCAGAGAAGCCATGCGTTCAAGACTGATCAAGCATCTGTCTGTCTCTTTAGACACCTAGGGTACCATGTAGGTAGAGTCATTCCCAGAGTTGTTTCTCAGATGTCACCTTCTCTATAAATACCTAGGTCTTTGCCAGTCAATATATTCAGGTTCTCCTCAGCCACGAGGTTGCTCTACACATCACAAACTGCTTGGAGGTCATATTCAGGCTACAGCCAAAGGCTTCACAGATTATTTTCCAGCTTTGCTAGGAAACTCTATCTTGCTAGTCAAGCTTAATCCTTTAGGTATGTACAAAGCATATCTAATATTGGCTACCAAAAGGTGAACAGACAGTTTGCTGTGAACGTGAGAGATGGTTATGAGATACACACCTGCCTGAACAGGACACACGTTGAGATATCGTGATACAATTCTTCTCAGAGCCAGGATGTGGGACACCTCCCATATCCCATATCTAAACTGTCAGCTGGACACTTTTTCTGCAGCTTTGATTTTCCAAACAGGGCAGGGAAATCGTATGTTAAACATCTGTCTAAGCTTAATAAACAGTATCAGGAGAAAGTTGATGGGGAAGACATATAGCTATGGGGTAGTTACCTTTCTTCAAGGATATTTCTAGGTGTCTCGGGCTAAGTCAGCTGCTTCTGCACCGAAATCCATCCTCCTGCTATTCATGGCAGCTCTCTTCTATCAAGTGCCTCAATCATGTGCCCTTCCTCCGTGCTGCCAATTACCTCAGGAAACAGTGTTTTCCTTGCTTAAAGAAACGTGAAAATAAAAATTGTCAGTACTCTAAGCATCATGGATGAAGTAAAAATATTTCTTAGGATCTGTGAAACACAATTATGCGGAACTGAACTTTTCTTGTTTCTAAAGGTTGATCTGCAAATTTCCCGAGACTATAGAAAATACCAAGTAACTCTCCACTGACATCCTCTGTCAGTTCTAATGCAATGGTGAAGAGGGTTGTCAATAACTCAGACATGTAAAGTTCTCTAGGTTTTAAGGAATGAACAAATATTGAAAGTATTAAACACTTTTTTTTTAAGAATATTTCAAAATTCTTCTATGGAAATTGTATTTAAAATATGCATACTCAAGATGTAATACAAGGTGGTGGGGGGGTGGTGGGAGTGTCTTTTCCTTTGAAGTAGCAATAAAATTTATGTACTTCAAATTTCCCAATTTTTTTTTCTCCATACAAAGTTTTTTCTAAAGGCAGGAAAACTGTTTTCTAATTCAGAGAGGAAGTGATGTGGCATTGCCAATGTCTTGCCTTTGTTTTTCTTTCCTTCCTCTTTAGGCTCTTTGGACCCAGGTACATAAAAGATAACAGTCTTATGGTTTATCTGTAGTCCAGAGACATGAAAACAACGAGACAATGTGAGTGAAAATTCCTGCTGATAACAACGTAGCATAAAGTGAAATAAGCAAAAAAAAAAAAGAAGGCAAAAAGACATTGAATGAAGGTGATACAAAAAAAAAAAATACAGTCATAGTTGAATTGTCTGTGTGATTGTCTTTCATATACAAAAATTTTTAAAATATTTGTATAACTAAAAGTGCAAAGGATATCCTGAAAAAATACCAGTGAATTTCCACTTATTGTAGTTCACATAGATAACAACTCCACGCAACTGAAGGGAGATGTGCAGGCTAGAAGGACAGTGTTGGATACCTGGGAAAGGAAAGTAAGCTAGGCTTGACATAGTCATTGTACAACTCAATGGTGACAAAAAAAGGTAACAAAGAAGTTAGACATCAGGTGTGAGTGGGCTACAGTGAAAAGGAGCTGTGGGCTCAGGCTTCCGAAGCAGCAAAGTGCTGTGAAAAGTGATGCAGAGGTTGCACTTGCATCCAGTTCCTGACATCAAAACTCACAACAGTTTTTAGGAGATCTTTGAGAGAGAAAGATCAGAAGACACTGAAGATGAACTTAATCTGAATACATAAATGAGGCATTGTTCTCATACGAAGCAATGGAATAGTAGCACAAGAGGTAAAGAGTAAGTCTAAAACTAATGGCTACCTGTAGTTAACGATATAGGAACACAAGAGTACAAAATGGTACTATACATCTTTAGAAAACCTAAAAAGGCATGGAGCTACCTTAGGGGTGACATTTTGCTAGATCAGTGGGAAAGATATTATGTTACGGTGAAACACTTTGCCGAGATGCAGGATAGCATAAATAACCAAAGCAAAGAAGAAACTGTGCTGGACTACTGATAGAAATCTTTGGGATTGGAAAGGAAAAGGAATCAGTAGTTCCTGTCTAGCTACTGAGGACTACAGCACTCCAGAAGTTAATTCAGTGGGGTCAGCAACTCCATAGAGAGCTGTTCTTCCTGTGCAAGATATTTGTGCTGTGTACCTCACCAAAACATCAAGGAGGAAGAGTATGTTAGATGACAAACCGTGCTGACACATTAAAACAACACTGACTTACGTAGAGGAAAGAGTATTGGCCTAGAAAGAAGATCAGTCAGAAGAAGAGTCGTCCTGGATGAGATGTATTCCACTCTGAACAGCAAAATCTGTCTTATAAATGCTAAGTTAAACTTTAAATATCATTGATTTGGTTATCACCACTCCTGATTATTATCAGTGGATAGTCCTGTGAAAAGACATTATGTTATTCAACATCAAGCCTTCAAGCCAGTACCATGTTAGCACCCTGGTTCTTATACCCTAGCTAAGAAGCATCCTGATATTTTAAGCTCAGTCATCCAATCAGACAGTTGGACATGACCACCTTGAAACTCAAGTTGTGAATCATGCTCTGTGCATTACAGTAGATGCTATTAGAAAATTGCCCACCTGAACCACTTGGAAAGTATTTGCACACAGTGACTGGAGACAGGAATAGAATGACCGGCAAGTAGAGATGTGAAGCAGTCCCATTAATGGACAAAGAAGATTAATAAAAGACTGGGGTTACTTTTTGTCTATGCTAGTGACCAATTTTCATTCCTCTTTTCCCATGCTTCCGCCGTTTCACCACACACCTTTCCACAGAGCAGAGGAGTAAATAAAAGCTGGTCGTACGGGTTGACATTGATAAAATCAAGTTCACAAGCAGATATTTCAAACTCTTTAGTAGCAAGGCCATAAACTACATATGCTGTTTGATTAGGATATGATGAAAAGAATTTATTAGCAGATGTGTATTCAGCTATGCTCTTTTACTGGCAGCTTTATGAGTTTCTCTCCTAGGCTGACAGGTGCGGCCTGCCAGCTGCTTTGTACAGTAAACAGGGGATGGAGAGCATGCCATGTGCAATGACTTAATCCGTTACCATCAACTGCTAGAAAATAAACAAGGTTTTGTGCATTTCTTTCAGTTCCATGTATATTAATTGAAACCAAATATTACAAATGACACTGAAAGAGAGTATCGCTGATCAGAGGAGACTTAAATTTAATAGGACACAGCCATGTAATACATAAATATAATAAAACACAGCCATGTAATACATAAATATTTGGTTAAAAGATAGCAGAATTTTGTTAAACTTGGCAATGGGAAGTCTTTTGAAGTCTCATTTGTCAGTTTCCATTCATGGGACAGTCAAATCTAGTCATTTGGGTCACAGCTGGCAAAAGAAAGATGATCCTCTTGGTTTATTGTTCTGATACAAAATTGTCATTACAAATTGAAAACACAGAGCAAATAAAAGAGGGCAAATGGGGAACTTGTGTGGTTACGTATTTTTAACTGTTGCGTCTGGCTGCACTTTGTTTAATAGGAGTTGCAGAATTCAAGATGTCTATATCCTGGGTCTCATTACTATTGTTTAAAAATTTCTATACCACTAGTTTACAATTAAAACGTTCTTTCTCTATTCAGTTCTCATATCCCATGTTTTCAGTGCTCTAAATACGTGTAACCTGAACTAATATTTTTAGTAAGTATCTGACAGCTGCATTGAAACGTTTTTATTTCAACTATTTGCATGTCAAAATAAAGATATCTAAGATTTTTTTTTCTGCAGCAAAATGAGAATGTTCATACATTTTAAAGAAAAACTAAAACTGCTAAATTGATGCAAGAACATTTTTGAAAGGACGCTGTAGCTTTATTCTCTGCATGCTTATGACAAATAATGTAATGATTATACTTCTAGTAAGGACAGGTTGAGAAGAGCTGTAAAGCAGCTAGAAAACTCTCCAAACTCATTGCATAAATAATTACAGAAGTAACCTGTTAAAAGTGCTGAAAATTAAAACCATTGTAGTATTTTGGAAAAAAAAAAAAGTGAGCTTGTCTTTGAAGTGTCAATACATTCGTTTTCTTTTCCTCATCCTAAGTGCATATACAGAGTTCAATAGAGTTTCTGTGCTGGTTATGAGTCAAGTTATTGCACAGAATCAGAGGTTTTAGAGAAGGAACTGCACCGGCAGCAGAAGATTTGATTCTCTGTCTTGTTTTCTGATTATAATAATTTTTCTGAAGAAAGCAGAGATTATTTTTGTTGTTGACAACATTTTTGAAAGAATAGGCTGCACCACATTCTCTTGAGCGACTTCTCCTTTCTGGACAGGTACAGATTATTAAGTTTCTAACCCACCGAGATGCATGTCTCTCCTGAGAGATGTTGGTTATTAGAATGAGAAGCCAAATTGTGGCTTCAGGTATCTGTTCTTTCTTCTTATGGGGCCCAGTGGTATATAAAGATATAATACTCATTTGAGAGAAGGGACAGTGTTATTCACTGATTGCACTATTTAACTATAAGAAACAAAATAATGTGGATAAGCAAACAAGCAGTAACTGAGGAAAGGTCTTGAATTTATGCACCAGAACTTTATTTTGGATTCAGAAAAGAAGGGGAGGCAACTGAAAGACTTCAAAGAGCATGTGGAAATGATGCTGTTGCAAAGGGATATGTCTCTGGATTGCAAACAATTTAGAGAGATTAGCAGCAAACAGAAGAGCTAAGGATGAAGGAATGAATGGGTGGAAACTCACTGGGAACAAATGTAGTCTGGAAGTGGGAATTCTGGAACCAACAGAGGAACAAAGAATTTAAACAATGCTATACTGGCAGGGATGAAGACTGAAACCTGCCTACTGTTAAGAAGGGTCTCGCAGTTTTGTAAAAGGGACTCTATGATGCAGTTTCCCAGGACTGGACTCAATGGCCCAGGATGTCTCTTTCAGCTCTAAATATTGCTGTGACTTGAGTGAGATGCTAAAACTATAATTTAGGTAACACCAATTTCAATTATTTGAGAGAGATGAGTTTCTAGTAATAACAAGTGGAGGATCCATAGCTGTGATAATAACCGTAGGCCAGAAATACGACATTTTATAATGGATTATGAGGTAATTATTCACCTTCATTCACTCTTTTTCTCTTCGTGTTCCTTGCTGAACCACAGACCGCAGCTCAGCTTTTTCAGGATTTTACAAGGAAAAGTGTTAAATCAAGAGCATGTGCTTTGCAACGCATTAGGACATTGCATTTAATATACACACACCCTTGCAAGCAGCTTTTGAGATGTCTCAAGAGAATTTGTCTTGTTACTGTCTAGGCAGTAACTCAGTCTAGACTTTTCCATGCAAACATCCTCATCGTATTGCTATTCTGTACATTTTCAGTGTAGGGTTTGCTTTAGGGCATGTATGTACAGAAACACTCCTTGCCCCTGTTCCACAAAGATGCTTTCCACCTTCTCCCAAGTGACAAGACAACCTCTCCATCAGCTGGGGGTCTAGGCCAGGTAAGAATGGTAGCTCTTAGGTCCCCCTCAGAGCCCACGTCTGTACCAGTAAAATAAATGATGTTGAGGACCCAAAGCTAGCATAACACAATATGGTTATCTCCACAGTATTAAACTCTCTTCACCTCCAAAATAAGGTGGCCATATTCAGACTGAACATTGGGAATATTCCATACATTATCCCCAAACCACACCTGGGAATCATCAGGGAGAGTGCTAGTTATCTTGACTCAAAATCAGGCAAGGCATCATTTAACATCACAGATAACGGAATTTTAGTGTCTGTGCCTGTGCCCTGTTTAACTTGCTGGTAAAAATGAAACCTTAGGATACTGCTAAAAAGTCTGCAGTCTGCATCCACAACAACAACAGACTTCAGGATGCAATAAACCCATCATAGGATACACTTATATTGCATGTCAAGCTCAGGTCAGCATTCTGGATCTGAACTCTAACTTACCGACTGTGCAAAAATTTACAGTCCTAAAACAGGGTTGCAATTCCCTCAGTGGCAGGTTTTTAAGTCCTTGGGGCTGCTAAGGTCCAAGGTGAGACAGCATATGACGCTCCGGTCTGTTTTGTAGGCTGAGATTAATAAGGGCAGTTTGAGAAACTACTTCTAACCACCTCCCAGCAGCTGGGCACCAGTAAGTTGTTTGCAAAAGTGGCCTCTTGAGGGACCAAGGAGCATGAGGGAGGTCTGCAGTGCTTCACTCAACTGACGGGAGGGCTATTTGGGCTGTTCACTATTGCCTGCTAGCTAAGCCCCACACAGTAGCAGCTAGTCCCTAGGATTAACCCTATATTGCGAGTATTGCAAAGTGGGAATACAATCTTCTCCTTGTGTTGTTCTGCCATGGAGTCTGCAGTTATTCTAACCTTGTCATATATAAAGTTTTCTGACTTTGTTCCCTTTATCTCCGACATAGCACGTGTCATCTGCTGAACTGATTGCTGTTCCATTTCCCTAGCAATCTCGCTCCATTCTTCCTCTTTGCCCAAAATTGAACTCTGCCACCCATGCCCTATCCCTAATTAGCTCAGGCACTGCATGACTGTCATATTAGAGATGCCCCTTTCTGGTTTCATTGCAAAAGTTTCTCTCCTCTACCCAGGCTCTAAACATCTCTAATAGGCAGGCAAGGTTGCCTTTATGTGCCCTCTGCACAAGTGTGCAGACGGCTGTTGTGCATGACCAAGCACAACTTTAAGCATTCCTTAAATGGCTTTAGGACTTTTGTGAGCATGCGTATTAGAATCATAGAATCATAGAATAGTTTGGGTTGGAAGGGACCTTTGAAGGTCATCCAGTCCAACCCTCCTGCAAGGAGCAGGGACATCTACAATCAGATCATGTTGCTCAGAGCCCCATTCAATCTGGCCTTGAGTGTTTCCAGGGATGGAGCATCCACCACCTCTCTGGGCAACCTCTTCCAGTGTTTTGCCACCCTCATTGGAATTTTTTTTTTTGTTCCTTATATCTAGTCTAAATCTACCTCCCTCTATTTTAAAACCATTACGTCTATTTTAAAATCATTATTTTAAAATCATTATTTTAAAATCATTACATATTCTTCGAGGTCACAAAAACCACGTAAATGACTGTCCAACTACTCTGCTTAAATATTTGGAGTGCAAAATATCATAAAATTGTAATAATTGGTTGGTTTGAGCTAAGCATGTGCACTGCACCTACTTAGTAGTGGTCAGCATTTCCTAGGTATTTCTGGTTCTCAGTGCTTGCATATAAAGGACAGTTTACTCCTCCTTTGTGCATCTCTGCCTTCTGCTCGCCCCTCTGCTTTTACAGACCAGTGTATCTCTGGAGAACATAAATGCAGCAACACTTATACCCCTCTGCATCTTTTTGGGCCCTAATGATTTTCTAAATAGAAGCTAGTTTCTTTTTTATTCCCCAAATACACAGAAGGATCAGGCAACATTTCGTGTTAAGCACAGAACCCTACCAAAGCATATCCCTAATGTTATTTATATGGTATTTTTATATGGAGAGAAGTTATCCTCTGGAACACTGCCAAGGAAATTGCACAAGTAGGTGAGAGCCTAGAAACAACTGCTAATCTCAGATAAGGCAATGTGCTTCCATCTCCAAGGTCTTTGTTTAAATTCTTTGCTGTGGATTATATACACACTAAATGTATTCTTCTTGGACAAATGAATTTAACCACCTTGAATCTGGGCTTGCAGTCTAATTTCACGATGGCTGCAGTAAACCATAGCTGCAAATACAAGTATTTTTTAAAAGGAATGATGGTATTCAGTGCTGGAACTAACAGTAAATTTTCAAACCCCAGAATTAAAATTGCCTTCTCTTGCAAAGTTGGCAGATTTCACAGTGAAATCTGTGATTCTCTTTCAGTCTTGACATCTGTAAAAAAACGACCTTTGACAGAAGGATAGAAAAAAGGAACATGACTTGAGAAAATATTCTCTCAAAACATCTTAACAAAAATCTCACCACTTCTGCAGATAACAATCTTCCCTATTTAAGCACATTCTTCATGTTATAGGCCAATGCTTCTGATCTGCCTTTGTTAATTTCCACCAGACATGATCACTCATTACGCTCATGGTTTTGGTGGAGGTCAACAGAACCTAGATATTTATACATTCCCAGACCCACCTATAAGATGACATCAAGCACTCTGAATGACATGTGATGACAAAACACACTGCTTGCTATACATTAAGTCTTTCAAACACTTCTACATGCCATTAAATTCATACAGGTCACAAAAGAACTTTGTGACTGTGAAAACTTGGTAGGAACTCAGTTGAGAGGCTACAGCCAGAGAGTGATGAGGTTCAGTGTAACTACACATGTGAGAGAAGTTCTTGGTGGCGGTTAGCGTTTGAAGGGCTGGCATATTAGTTTTGACTCAAACCTAGTAGTACAACTGCTAAAGGCTGTACTCCTGCTTGGCAGAACAGCAAAGTGTGTGTCATGTCCAAAACACTCCTCCTGGAAAAAAAGAGTTGGGCACTACAGTGAAGGACAACCTGGGAATTGCTGATAAAGGAGAGGTGTTTTTCTCCTCCAAACAAAGATGCTAGAGTTAATTTGTTGCGGTTTTGTCTGCACAAGACCTATTATATGGTCTGTAATTTCACGGGATGGAGACTGTGAACTCCCAGGTCACTTGTAAACCGATCACTCCCCAGCCTCTCCTCCTTGTGCTTTTAAGTGTTTTGAGCCTGGTAAATTGAAACCTGAAGAAACACAGAGCTCTGATCTTTGGGACCTCTAGAGCAAACCTGGACTTTTGCTGATTTGCTCTAGGAAGTAACTGCTTACTTACCCCATAATTAACACCACAAAGCTGATCTTTGGAAGATAAAGTATGGGAGGTCAGAGACAGGATCAGGGAGAAGGGTTACATTAGAACTGCAGCAGTTGGGGCCTGATTCTCTTCTCATTTGCATCAGATTAATCCAGGAATTATTTCACTGAAGTCAAAGGTGTTACTCAACTATAAAATCTGTCTGGATTAAAACCAGGTCATTACTATCATGTCTAATGGATTTTAATCCATATGCTTAGTAAAGAAAGCAACAGAAATTCCTTGTTAGCAACATGACTAACCACACTTTCACTCTTATCTCACAGCAGAGGCTGCATTAGCACTTCCTTACAAGTTCCAATTTACAGCAAGGTTTCAGACACATAAATAAGTATTCCAGTTGATTGGATTGCTTTAGCCAAGCAACAACATACAGTAGTATTTATGGCATAGAATAACACTGTTAAACAAGCTTTTCATAAAGTAATATTTTGTTTACCATTTTTTATTTGCATCTTGCTGCTTAGAATTAAAACCACTTTCTTGTATTAACAACAGAAGAAGAAGAAAAAGAGAAAAAACGAAAAAAAAAGAAAAAAAAGAAAGAAAAAAAAGAAAAAAGAAAAATCTAAACTCTCAGCTGGTGGAAATCAGCCCCACATGTCCCTCATTTGCACTTTGGCAGGTTGATTTCAGGTTGATATCCAGTTTATATTAATGAGGAGTCAGTCCAAAGTATATGATAAAACAAGTAAAAGAATCAGTTGCCATTTCTAAACTAAGGCTTCCATGAACAATAACAACAACTAAATAGGTATAAATAGGTATATAACATATATTTAGACATTCCTTTCCAACATCCAGTTTTAGACCCAGATTCCTGCATTCCACACAAATGTGGCTGTACCACACTTTTATTGTTGACAACCATTTATATTAGAAACAAAGAATCATAATTTTGAGGTTACAACAAGACTTATTTATACTACAGGACTGGGTTCCACGACATTTTAAATTTACTGGATGAATAGTTTTTGTGTGTCCCTCATTTTGCGTCTTTGTCACACACTGCATCCCACATTCAGGCTTTGGCATGCGAGAGTTATGCATCCTGAAGACATTTTCCTCATAAAACTGGCTGTTTACTTTTTGTACAGCAATACCACAAAGCTAATGCTCTTTCTTTTTAAGAGGGTCAGGGTCCTTGGGTCGATTTTAAAATGAAAAATGAAGTAGTGCAGATCAGCTAAACTTCAGAACATAAATCAAACCTCAAATAATGGAACAAGCAGCCTCTAATTTCTTACCCAGAATATGTGAACACTGAAGATGGATAAACAGCCTGTTAATTTGCCTTCTTGTTTTAATATTTATCTCCAATGTGATTCTAATACACAAGAACAGAACAGACATGAGTTTGTGGAGTAATTTGGCTGCCAAAAATAAGTTCTGGCTTGCAAGCAAGAAGGCATCATATTGCCAGTTATGGACACAATAGTCCCTTTCTATGACTATACCTATGCTAATAAATTAACCAGTGCCAGGGAATATTCTGGGCACTGCAACTCAATCACTTACATGGTTAAATGTTAAGAATGGCCCCTGGCATGGTTTTGTTAAAATCACCTAGCATTTCCCAAACAGTTTCCTGGCACAGTGCAGAAGTTAATACGGGAGAATGACCACTCAGAATAGGCAGTTTGAAATAGTCTTAATTTTGGAATAAAGACAGTTTAATAATATGTAAATGTCAAGTCAATGCCAGCTGGCTGCACGGTCAGAGAACAGGCACTGGCACTGCTTGCTTTGTTACCATACACCTAGCCTGTAGGACTAATATACCTCACCTAGGAACACTGTACTTCTGGATGCCTCATCTCAGAGACCCTACCAAGTGAAAGGCAATCCATGAAAGAAAAGAGCAACAGAAATGTCCCGAAGGGGTTTTCACCCCACTTAAAGCTTCCTATTTTGTATGTGACACTGGGAATACCAAGACCTTATGCATATATTCCTGTCTGTAAATAGTAGTTGACCTGTAGTCATCATACGGCTTGTTCACAAATGTACTTCAGTGCTGCATAATTATTTTAGGTACCAATTCAAAATACCTCAAAGATTTTCCAAACCATGTCCAGACCCTCTCTCCAGGACACACATTGGCTGAACAGTGGAACAGAGGATGGAAACCCTGCGAGGTGCATATACACTGTGTAGGGCAGTGCTGTTGAAAGAAAGCAACAAAGCCATGAAGGCAATTGTCTGACTTGCTTTCAGTTCAGGGACTACTGATGCCTTTGCTTTCCAGGTTTTCCCTGCTCTGTGCTAATTCTTCTCTGGATACAGATGCTATATGCTGGGCTCCTCTGCTTATCTCACCAGCAATGCCAAGGGACAGTGCATATTCCTAGAGCATCCCTAAAATCACAATAAGGGCTAATAAAAAGTCATCCTCCCTTTAGCCATTTCCCAAACAGTAAGAACAGTTCTCCATATTTCCTCTCAGGCTAGTGTGTCTTTCAGGGCTGCTCTCCACCCACTTTCTCTGTTCAAACTCCCCGAAGAGAAACTCTAGCTGTAGACCAATGCTGAGGGCACTCGCCTGGAACTTTATTCCACTGAAGAAGTAAGCTTTGTTTTTGCCAAAGGAAACAAGGGTGTTTTAACTAACCCACAAAGTTATCCAGCTGGACCATTTGTAACAAATGCCTGTCTGGAGCACCTCATGCAGGAATGAGAAAAGAATGTTTGGGATATGCTATTTCCATATAAAAAGTAAGTTGCATCTCAGGCAAGGAAAGCAAGTTTAATATCTGAACAACAGTTTTCCATCCCCATGTAACCCTTCTTTTAGACTACTCAATGTGCAACCTACTAGAATAAAGTTGATAAGCAAATTGCCTACACTTGCCTCCCAGAAGCTGCTGGTCTCAGGACTGATTAGGTCTTCAGCAGGATGGCTACAGCCACTACAACTCCTAACCAGGAACAAGCGAGGAAGATCTGTACTCTGCCATAAACTCAGCCACACTCAGCCCATTGCAGTTCATTGTGGGCTTCTGAGCACTTTATTAAGCAAAGGGCATAAGGCCATAATCAGTGAGGAAGGATTTTAAGAGAATTCAAGTGAAGAACCTCAAAAATAAATCTTCACAACAGCCAGTGCTCTAGAGTGTTCTTCAACTCATGTTTACTTTTTTCTTTTTTTTTTTTTTGAGGCAGGATAAATTACCAGGAAAAAAAAAATCAATGGGGAATGGTTCTATTTTGAAAATAAAGAACAACAGAGAACCTGTCAAATCTTCAGAATCTTTATTGGCCCTCATTTTATGAACAAAGTAGGAGCAATATACTGTTGAGGCCAGCTAAAGAAGGGGACTGAGTGGGTACTTTACTTGACTCGAACCTTCCTGTTAACAAAACTCTCCACTGTCAAAAACCTGTCAAGGGAGTTCCTGTATTCAAGTGGACAGCAAATTAAACATATCACTAACCTCAGGGAACCTAGGAATACCAAAACAAGGGATATTTTTAGCCTATTTAGCTACTTGGGGGTGGTAAGTGTCTGCTCTCATTAAAATCTTAGAACTGTTTCTCCCAAATGTCAAAATTGTAAAGCTGTTGACTGATGCAGCTGAGATAACCTGGGCAATGAAATCCCACTGCTTTAGGTGACAGTGGTCTCCCGATGACAGCACTAGGGAACTAATCTAGCTATAAGGGAAATTAGAATTCCTTCCCAGTTGGATTAGGATACCTTCATAATTCAACTCATGTCTTGGATAGCTCTTGATCTTCAAGAAGAGACCAGCCTGGTCTGGAAGCTCTATTTTTGTCTTCACTTCATGAACTTGCTCTTTGCTTCACGAGTTTCAGGCCTGTGGAAAAATTAAGGCCAGAATTTCTAGCCGAGTAAAAGCTCATGCTATGCAAATCACAAGAAGAAAAAAAAAAAAAAAAAAAAAAAAACAAACCCCAATCT
>WHYT01015492.1:124730-202329 GCA_009806455.1 Tetrax tetrax | reverse complement strand
TTTTTTTTTTTTTTTTTTCATTCAGGAATGTCCCATGCTGCAAAAGAAAGTGTGTGGGATACATGCAGACTACAACTGTTTAGGACTTTTAATGTATTTGCCACTCACATGACCAAAAATTGAAAAGAGGAAGATTTTTTGAGTTTTCATTAAAATCTCAGCAGTGCATTGTTTCTTTTTGTTTATAAGCCATTATGTTAACAAAAAAAAAAGTTGTTGTATGTGCAGGTATATTGTATCATCTGTACAACAGGGAGACTAAATCTGATTTACTCTTGCATTTCTTAATCTTTTTTTTTTAACAATGATGCATTTAATTTGGTTTAAAGGAAAAAAAGAAGATGAGAGTAAAAAAGTGAAGGGGAAAAGAATTGCTGCGTTTGATAATTTCTGCATTTCTGCATTTAAACATTCAAAAGGCTTTCACATGAGCTGTAGAATGGAAGGGTGGGTGGAAACCATTCCCAGGACTACTGCTTGCTGGAATCAATTTTCCACAAGACTGATTTCATAGTGCCACATCACATCAGATTATGTTTTGATTATTTTATCTTTTTGACATTAAGAAAAAAAAAAGTATTTTGCTAATTTTTTAAAGTATAATTTGCAAAAATATAACAGAATTCAGCAGGCATATTGCTGAAAACCGTAAAACCACAGGAGCCAGGACCATGATCTTAAGTGTGTTTCAATGTGACAGTCACTGCTATACCAGCTTTCTCAAAGTTACTCCTGTGCTTACTGGTCAGGTAAGAGGTAATTGGACTTTCCAAAAATCAGAGGTAGCCACTTGAAGAGAAAACCTCATTATAACTTTATCTACAGGCAGGAAAATAACTGTTAAAATTCTCAGTCATTACCACTGGCTTATGATGCCTTGTGAGTGTGGCTGGAAAAAAATATCTTCATTTTTTTCCTAAAAAAAACAAAACAAAACAAAACAAATACAAAAAAAATCCTTTAACATATTTTGAGCTCAAAGCACAACAAAAAAAGTCTTAACTTAAACTGAATCTCAAGGACATTTATGTTTCTGCCCCCCATGTACAAAAAAAAAATTAAAAAATAAATCAGTAAAGGGCTTGTTTTTCACGTTGAGTATGTAACATTACAACACATAAGGAAATCTTTTCTGAAAGTCAGAAACATCTGTAACTACAATTACAATGCCTATAGTGCATTACAATGGCCAAGTTTAATTGGGAAACTCACTGTATGAAACACTTAGAATCATAACAGGCTTCTTTAATCAGCAATGTCTATTCCAATCCTCTTCATCAAAGACAACGTGGGCAATTCCCTGGCTGACAGCAGTGGGACCAGGTTTGTAGCCAATAAGCCACAAGATTTGCCCTGATGCACCAGAGGAGTGGGCTCTGGTCTAATCTGACATTAATTGTTGGCTCTGAGGAGTCACGGGCAGACATGCTGCTTTGAGAGACACCAGTTCTGTGGCTGGGGTTGGGTGGAAGGTAATTTTAGTTCATTTCACAGCTCCATCTCTGTGATTACTTGTGGGGATGATTCAAGAACATCAAGGTCTGCTCAAACTTAGCATTTCTCACCAGTACCCTCCAACTGCCAAAAGTGGGAGATGGGAGAGGGACCACACATAGCCACAGCTCCTGCCTGTTAACAATTAAAATCTGCTTGAAAATAAATTAACAATGAAAACTCTTAGCTATGTCATGTTCATTCCCTCACACATGAATTACGAGGTGAGCCTTTACTTAAGCACATATTTTTGATATCACACTTCCCACACTTTAATATAGTCTCCTTTTTGTATTTATTCAATGTAGGATGGCTGGCAGCAAATGATACACTTTGGGTTTTCATTAATACGTTATATGCACGTAAATTGGGCATGGTGGGAGGAAGAGACCCACAGCTCAGGCACATGAATAACTAAGAAACAGAAACAAGTAACAGTCGTGATACCATTTGTGTTCTCTCACAGCATGCTGAAAAGAGGTTGGCTGAATCATGTGTACCCTGTAGCTGCTGGCATATGAAGTTGCTTCAAATGGAAACTGAATCAAGAGCTATGGGCAGCCTTTAGGTCTTCTGCATTAGCTCCTGAGATTTCCCTGTGTCTGTCCTCAAAGCAAAGAATTGTCTGTGCTTGATGCCCATTGGGAAAAAAAAAAAAAATGGAGTAGAAAACAGTAGCAAGAACGAAGTCTTGCACGTAGAGACTAAAGCAGAGGTTCCCAGAGCCATTTCTCAGGCCAACATCAGCGCAGCTCAGAGTGGTGCAAGGCAGCAGCATCCATCAGGCTCCGGGCAGTCGCCTGCGGTCTGCAGGTTTGCAGCAGAGCTGGTTGCCCTCTGCGCCCTTCCTGCTCCGCGGGTGGAAGCAGGTACTTCTAGGGTACCATGCAGCTCATTTGAAAAGTAGACAAAAAATAGGTCAGATTGTTGCCTTCGTAACTGCACCTATTTAATCTCCATTGGCTACAAAGGAGACCCAGAATGACTACCTCAGATCTAGGTGCTTGCACTGTGAACAGAAAATTAGGAGAGTTTAGTTCCACCCAAACTAGAAAATGCAAACTAGGACATGAGCTTGGGTTTTTTTCACAAAGTCCCAGTAATATCTCTTTGTACTTACTTTTTTTTTTCCCCAAAACCACAGGCATTAAAAATGCAGATAGAATACACTGCGGCATGTTTGCAAAAAGAACAAGGGTTCTGTTTTTGATGAGGAAGAGATGTTTGGAGGAATTTCTGGATTGTTAGGAAGTTTCATGAAATGGAAAGGAAGAAAAAAAAAAAGCAGAATAAAAATATGGAATCAAGGATTATTTAGGTTGGAAAAGACCTTTAAGATCACCAACTGTTAACCTAGTACTGCCAAGTCCACCAAGAGGAAAAGTAAACTGCATCACAAATAGCTGTGACTATGAAACTTTCAGATGCTCAGCAGTGTGAGTTAGATCATCACCTATCATTTATTGGTAGAGGTTCTTGACTTCTACAGCAACACAGGAGTTTCTCCCAGCAAAGCACTGGTGGTGCGGTTTCTCAGGGTCATCCTCCCGGTGGCAGAGGTGGCAGAAGCACAGCAGCCATCACCAGGTGGCACTGTTACGTTCATGGTCTTACATGAGGAGCTGCTGCAAGCAGCAGCCAGATCACCTTCAGTCTTCTTACATTAATCATACTCGGCACATAGGATTTGGACTTCTTGAATTTTTTTTTCTTTTCTTTTTTTTTTTTTTTTTTTTTGTCCTAGGAGTCCTACACTGATGTTTGGGTTGAAGTTCTCGACTGCCAAGATTTGTGGCAGTGCTATTTGTGACAAGCTCCTGTCAAGACTGATTTATACAGTAAAATTCAAAAAACATTAAAAATAAACCCTGATGTGCTTTGCTAATTTCTTCTGTGTAAGAAACAATGTATTAAGTCCTGAAATCTGCTGCCTCTCAACATACGGGCCACATTATCACAGTGCTCTCTTGTCAATAGATTTATGAACTTTTGTGGATTCGGAAACAGCCATTTCCAAGCTATATATATATGGAAAAAAATGACTTTTCTTTAAGTGAATAAAGATTGGAGAGCAGTCAGAAGATTGCAAGACTTAATGCTGTTTAGCATCTTTTGTAGGGAAATCTTTGGGTATTTTCGCCTTCTTGTCATGGCTCAGTATGTTGAAGAAAACAGTGCTGCACACCATCTTAACCAGAATGAGAACAGGGGAAAGAAAGAAAGAAAGAAGGAAAGAAGGAAAGAAAGAAAGAAAGAAGGAAAGAAAGAGAAAAAAAAAGAAAGGAAGAAAGAGAGAAAGAGAGGAAAAGGGAAAAAGAGAGAAAGAAAGAGAAAGAAAGAGAAAGAGAAAGAGAGAAAGAAACAAATGAAGAAAAAGGAAAGAGAGAAAGAGAGAAAGAAAAAGAGAGAGAGAGAAAGGGAGAGAGAGAAAGGGGGAAAGAGAGAAAGAAGGAAACCTAAATAACTTTTTAACAACAAAATTCTTTCAAACCGAAGGTTTCCTTTAAATTTCTGAAATTCAATCTGTTTGAGCCCCTTTCTATGTTTTCAAATTTAAATCTGGAAAGAAATGAACTATTTCTCTGGAGTAGAAAATGGTTTTGCAGCATTTTGAATCACCACGGTAGTATGCATTATGTTGTTTATTTATACCAAATCAGCCACCTAACTCTCAGGTACAGTATCCAGATGCTCCCATCTGCATTTCTACACTTCTGCTCCAGTTCTTATGTCACCTGCTGAAAGAAAATGATCAGACTGTCTGAGGATTGAGCAGCCACTTCTTTGAAGCAGTTACCAGTGCAGCTTCTGACTCCAGTCCTCTGCCAGCACACATTCAACCAGCCTGCAGACATCAGTAGCTGGCTTTCCCCCACTCTGAGGCTTCAAATTAAATTGCTGTTGAGACTCTGTGACATAAATTAAGAACAGAAAAACCAGTTTTAAGCTTACGGCTCTGAAGAAATCACCAAACGAGTTCTATTTTGGCAGCCTGCTGCTCACAACTCAGAAAATACGACAGCAAAGCAAATCACATGTCCAGTGTGTGTTTTATAACCCTGAACAGACTAAGCCATCTTGTAGGCACATGCTTGACTATTTTTAGTGGCTGTGCTCCTGCAAATATGGCAAAGTCCTTTAGCATTGGTGAGTCACTTGAAAAGTAGCAAGAGATGTCAGTCGTTGGAATTTTGACTGAAAATAATAATACCTGGATTTCAGATTTGCTGCACAGATTTGCCAAAGTGCAAATGAAGTCAGCTCTGGCAAAGCGACGAATCACTGATTACTGCCTCCAGCCACGAAAGTGCAGGATCTGACTGTATTTTATTTTCATCACCATTGCTACAGCATCATTTTAAAGGTACACGATTGCTCGTGGGAATGTCAGTTTTCCAGGGTGTCCATCTGGGAATCGAACATTTCTTCTTCAGTTCCAAGCAGGCACTGTGGCATATCCAGAGGACCTATAACTGACACGACCCATTAGTCACAGAAACATCCCACTAAAATTAGCGGCAGCTTTTCATCTTTATGGGCCTCATGCCTCAGTCCATATGTAGAACATACAAAATGGATTTTTCTTTTCTTGGCATGTAACCCCGTCTTTCCGGTACTTTGGTTCCAGACCTTCATGAGCAATGCAGGTGGCTTTTGTTGCTCCACAGCTCATATTCTTGACAGTTACTGCATCTACATAATACTTCTGGATTCAGCCAAGCTGAAACATTCTCACAAACAGTTACTTAAGATTACCAGCATTAGCACATAAATATAATAGTAATTAATAACACTTTGGCTTCTTGAAGATCCCCTGTGCTGCTCTGTTGGCTCTATTTCAACAGCACCTAAAAAGCCAGCATCAAGGGCTCCCCCGCCCTCATCTTGTTTTTAAACTTTACATGGTTTGTTTTTAAGGTGTGCAACAGAGGCACAGGGACAAGCTACTGTGATTTCAACTTTCAGAGCCCAAAGTTTTCATGATTGCCTCGCATTTGGGACTGTATCTATATTCATCTGTTGGGTCCCAGCTGGAGACAGTTCAGACCTGATTTTTGGAGATGCTGGGCAATTAACAGCTTCCATGCGAGCCAAAGGGAACTGTGACCGTGCAGTGCTGTGCTGGATCTGGCTTCCGTTTTTTTGAAAAGAGCATACTGTACAAGAAGCTGTTTCGATGGTGTTTACCTCGCATCTTCATTCTGAGTCTAAATTTATAGCAAATTTCTTCTGTATCATGTACAGCTTTATGAAATGAGCAAAGGATCCAAACAGATATTTTACATCATCGACATATATCAACAAGAAAATCCAAGACTTCTCAACCCCACCCTCCTACTTGAGTTTCTCACTTGTTGCCTCAAGATATAGGTCAAACACTGAATAAGACTCTCCTTTTTTCGTGAAATAGTCACTCCAAAGCAGGGGTCGGGTTGTCAGTGAGACTGTTGCAACACCATTGTTTTACCTGGCATATAGGATTTTATTTTCTACTGCTACCAATATTCAAGTCTTCCAAAGCATTTTACCTGCTCAGGAAAAAAAAAAGGACAGTATGCCAGATTGCCCTATTTGAAGTTCCCAAGCCAGTATTTCCCATTTTGTAAGGAAAAAAAAAAAATAGAAATGCCTGGAAAAAACTCAGAAGAATACTCAGAGTTATCTAATAGCACGGGTAGCATTTTTGTACCATACTGTGCAATGTATTGCAATGCAAACAATGGTTGTTCAAGTACAGAAATAGAAAAGGTGATTCATTTTGGTTTGGAATGAAACAGCAGTGTGTCTTGGTGTTGCTAATAAAAGCCTTTAGGGTTTTGCTCCCTGCAGGCTTCATTGCAGTAATCAGCAGCGCTTCTGTTAGCTCATTATCAGCATTGCTGGCAGCACAGGAGGGACAATTGGTTGCACATTCAGATTATTATTGTCATTGTAACACTTTATATTAAAACTGCTTTAACAAAGGATTTACAAGCCACTTAGAGAGAGTGCATCAATAGAAAGTGTTATAGAATTGTACTGTTACTATAAGGACTGATTAGCCTTTTTTTTTGACACCCTGTGAAAAATTTGCTAACCACCAACCAACTGTCTGTAAATGGACCTGGAGTATTCAGACTCATATGTTTGAAGAACATGAGGGACCATTTTGAGGTTTTAATCTGGCTTTCTGCAGATTGCAGGTCACAGCATCTTGCCAGGAGTCCTGCCATTAGCCAGCAGTTTCTGGAAGAACTACTGCATCTTTCCTAGAAAACTATCTATTTTGGACCTGAAGTTCTCAAGAATCCTTAATTACTCAATAGTTCAACTTGTAAAAAAAACAGTACTCATGCAATTCCAGATTTCATTTACTGAATAGCCTGCTATAGTAAAGATCTTTCCACTAGTGCAACCTTCCATTCTTCTCTTTCACTCTCTTTTTTTTTTTTCACTTGGTCTATGCTGTACATTCTATATAAAGTAAAAATCATTACTTAATATTTAGGTTTTGGTAGGATCCCTAGCATGCATGCTAGGGAGCAGTCATGCTGATGTTATATGAACAAATGCTAACACATCCTTCCAAAAATTACATAGGCAACACCTGACAGATGGATAAAAAATTTAATGGCTCGAAGGCTTGCCACAGAGAATGGAGTAAAGGAGTCATGGAATATGTGCAGCTCTTAGCCACTTATATGCCACTGTAAGACGTCTCCCTGGGGCTGCACCTGCAGGGGTATATGCTTTTGGAGAGTCTTCTGGAAAAGGTCTCCAGAGGCATCTGGAGATGCAGATGGTGGCCAGCAGATGGTGGCCAGGATGCCTCCCACAGATTAGTTAAGACAGTGAATTAAGAATAAAACTAAGTTAAAAAATACAAAAAAACCAGACAAATTGTCCCCATACCATGTTACAGCAAGCACAGAATCACTGTACATTAATGGTGCAGCAGACAACAAGAAGTGTGAGCTCTGCCCATACCACTGGTGTTCCCGTATTCTGAGCTTTGCATCATAACCTATATTTCTTACTGCTCTGCATTCCCCACTCGCTCCTAAGCTTTCCTTCAGCAGCTGCCTTTGCTGAGCTTTTCAGAGCACACAGAGTGACCTGGCGTAGAAATCCCAGGGTCCTCTTCAGGTTCTCTCATAAAAGAACTTGGATCTCCTCTTGTTTTTCTTGAATAAATGCAACACATTCTGCCTATTTTTTTTTGCCAAGGCATTTAGAAATGGTAAAGCTGGGAATTGAAGAGTGCTGGCAGGCCATGTCAAGGCAGTGTGCTTACTGCAGAGATATTCTCCACCAGCTGGTTCTGCTTCCCTGTAATTTGTTCAGGATTTGCATCAGGACCTCTAAGTTCACCTTCTGCAAAATATTTATTAATTCTTTTTTTTTTTCTCTCTCTCTGAAAGAAATATTCCCCTCTCCCTCTTTTTTTTAGAACAGAATAATTTGCCACTGGATTGGAAACAAATTAGTACCATGTTGGCAGGGCAGGTCTGCCTGTTTCCCAGACACATTCCTTGTATCTGCTAATTCTTTTCATCATGAAAATGGCAGAAAGGCAGAGGTGAAATCATATGTATTCGAGGAACTTCTTCCTAAAGATCTAAAAAGAAGTGAGAATTCGTCCTCCACAGTTATAAAACCAGTGGCTACAGTACACTCCAGACATTATAAGGCTGGTGACTCTTTAGAGGATTCATAATTTAAACGACCACTGACAGGTTGTTTAAAGAAAAATCTTAATTGAAAGATATTGTTGAGTCTGCTTATTAACTACCAGTTATGTACATCTGCCTAATTCCTTGTATCTTACAAATGTTAGACTATTTACCCCAGTCATTAGATTTAATTTTTGCTGTGTTCCTAGGACATCAAGAGGTTCTAGAAGACTTTCATGATGTAGGGAAGCTGCAGTATAAAGCTAAGAATTGATGCAAATCACAAATAAAGCCTGTTGTTGAAATAAGAATTGGACACATTTTTTCACCCTTTTTTAGAAAAAAAAAAATTTCAGTTTTATCACTTTATTACATATTGAAAGTAAATCTACCTAAATGTAATGTAAAATGTAAATGAAGAAAAAAAAATCCTAAGCTAAATGAAATATTTTAAATCAAGCAGTGTGTTTAATTTGATCAGAACTGAAATAACTTTTCTTTCATTTTCATTTTGGCAAAAACAACAAAAAAGTCATTTTAGGTTGACCTGAAACAATTTTTTTTTTTTTGGTTTAGTCAGGGAGTGGAAAGATTAGTTATTTAGACAGCACTACTCCTAAATTCAAATGCTGTGCCATTTCCAGCAGGCTATTCTTCCTGCCTTAAATGAGCTTTTCATCCTTATATATATGTTTATAACAACTGATGAGAGAAATATTGAGTAATCACATAGATCACAGTCAAAGTTTCAGAATTCCTTTAACTATTTGACCTTCCTTTCTTGGAAGAGGATCCTATATGTGTCTAACTTATTCATCATTCCAGTTTATAATGAGATCTTTTTGTTGTTGATTGCGGCCATTCGTTGTTGTTTTAAAAATAAAACCTTTCCATATTAATTTGTTCCATTTCTTGCATTGTGGGACATAATTTACAGTGATGTGCCTGGCCCTAAATGAATGCAGGTTAGCTTACAGTAGGAAGAACTGTTGGAAAAAGTACAATGAGTTGTTCCCAAAATAAACAAACTTTACTTTTCTATTTTGGTTCTGCCAATGGCTGTTTGATACAGGAGCAGGATGCTTGCTGACCGTCCTACAGATGTCTAACGTTTCAGTCATGTCAAATGAATAATTTTTGCTCTGTTGGCTCACAGACAAGTAAATACTCTTTTTCAGATTCATCTTCTAAAAAGATATTACTTTGGATAAGCTATTTATGAACCTGAGTGCACTGAGCAAAACACTGTTTGTTCTTTTTAATTCCTTTCCCGTTTTTCTACTTACAACACCTTTTCTGACACAAGCATGTGCAGCATAAACCTTGTGTCATGTGTTGTAGGGTAAAAAATCTAAAATGCTAAACACACTGGGTAACACCTAAGACCAAAATGAAGTGTTTCCTGGCGCACTGCAAGCTGTACCTTAAATCACTTTTATATTGAGCTCCATAGGTGTTAGGTCTTTTCCCAGTTTCGCCTCTACTTTAGTGCCTGAGGAAAGGGGACCAGGCCATGGTAGGCAGCCCCTTTCTGAGGCAGTTGTGGCTGGTGGAGGTGGTTATCACCATCAGCTTCAGCAGTTTGTGGTGTTGGGCTGAACTGTCCCCACAGATGCTGTCTGAAGTTGGGACAGGAGCATCAGCTCTGCCAGCAAAGCTGCAGAGATGGGAGCTTCCCAGGCGGAGCCAAGGAATCAGTGGTCAGGAGAGTTGATGGCAGAAATATCTTTCACCAGCACAGCAGGCTCCAAGAAGAAGGGATTTGTCTAGAGCTTAGCACTAAAAGCCCAGTTCAGTACCATACTTAAGTGTGGTCCCCGCTCTGGGCATGTAAGGCGCTCCTTTAACATCAGTGGGATTTCTCACGTTGTTACAATGGGTATGCACTTCACAGGTTAATTGGGGAGAATTGCAATTTTTTTAAGGATAGAGAATGCTTAGAGAGACCTGATAGAGTAAAAGACAAGAAAATTAAAAAAACAAAATCATAACACAGGGGAAAAAAACATACAAATGTTGATAATTAACCGAGAATTCAGTAATTCTGACAGAAACCTGGGAAAGATAACGCACATTAGATATAACATGAGCCTGATAGGTATTGAAAATATTCTAAGTGTCTAAAATATGTTAAAAACACCTCAGGGAAGATAATACTAATTTTCCTTGATTATGTTGGAATTAAATGTAACAGCTGTGTATTTTAATCGGCCGTGATCTCCATTTTCAAGCTTTTTACATTTGCTGACAGGTAAAAATTTTCCTAAGCAGCCTGACCACCTGATAGCCCTGACCACCTACAGGCCGTAGCTCCTATTCAAACTAGACAACATGTAATCTTGTCTTTGTTTGAAAATTACCAATTTACAGGAGACTTACTGGCCTTAAGAGAAAGACAGAAAGACCTGAACTTGTATTGCAAGGCAGTATGAAGTGGGGAGATATTCTTAAATAGTATTAAGGTGTTATGATGATTGCTTTCCATAGATGCATAGTAGCAATTAAGTGTATCTGCCATTTTATTACCATTAAAGTATTACTATTATTATTGATTTAGTAGTGTGAGAACCATCCTTCTGCAAGTCTTTGCAGATAGTACTCATCTGTGCTGCCCTGAATAATTCAGTAATGCTGGAAAAAGGTTGTTTCACTAATGCAACTCCAGGAACAACTTCTCTGAATCCTCAACCTCATGTCACTGATTTAAAACAAATGGACTTTAGCATTAAGATTGCTCTGCCAAGCAACAGCATGCTAGCAAGAGCTAGAGGTTAATCAGACTCACAGGCCCCTGTGCTGGGGACGCAAAACAAGTCTACGATATTTCACAAGAATGTAGGTGAAGAAAGGGAATATCTGTTCAGAGAAAAAATGTGTATAGTGGGTACACAGAAAATATCAATTATTGAATTGAATATTAAATATTACTTATTAGATATTACTTATTAAATAATGATATTAAATTAAAAGAATAAGAAAATATGGCTAGGAGTAAAGTTGTATGAGTTTAACTAAAATAGTTTTTAAAGACTTTGAATTAAGCCGAAATATACACAAACATTTTATTCCTTCCTTTGATTTCAGTGGCTTCCATTAATTTCTCACTGAAAGGAGCTCAAGTCACTGCTGTAAGCTGCAGTGAGGTAAGCTAGGGTGTGGATTTCTGGTAGATCAACCACTGCACCCATGGGTGCCCTTGTTCCACAGCTAACATAGGTAACTTACTTGACCTTGGGTATCTAGACTGGATATTTCTATATGCCAGCTGAAATGAATGAAAACTCAGGTCTATAGATAAAAAAAAAGCAGTTGCACAGGATTTGAAACTATTAGATTAAATCCATTTATGTTTACTGCAGATACTACATCTTAGGGTAAACAAGCCCTTAGGATTAAGCTCAAAAAAAAAGCTACCCCACTGACTTATTTATTGAATAGTCTTCAAAATAAGTGTACACTTCTTTGGAACCTTTAATTTGATAAAAATCAAAATAATAAGAGACAACTCTGTGGAAAAATATCCAGCACAGGCCAGAAGATACACCAGACAGAGCAGTCTTTTTTCTATTATTTGTATCTGCTGTGACTATGAGTGAACCACTGAATATATCCTTCATTTTCTTAATTTAAGAATGTCTCTGTCTTCTTTAAAGACTACTTCTAAAGCAAACCTTCCTCATTCTGCACATCTTCTTGATTTATACTCATCTAAACTAGGTACATTCTCAGGCAGCTTGGCACAAATAATCAAATATTATTTAGTTACTTGTTGTCACTGTGACCTCTGTTTCTTCCCTGAAATGGTTTGGATTTTTTTTTCATGAAAAATGTTTTTTTTCTCACCTTATCCATTATCCACTCATAGTTCTTGTATGAGCTCCAGTGAGGACATATATTTCTTCTCAAATTTTTCCAAAAGCTCCAGTTGAAGAAACCTGTAACCGTAGTTATTTTCATTACCTCAACACTCTCTTCTTCAAGTTGTATCTCTCCAAAGAAAAGCCTAAGCCCATGCTAACAAACCAGAAGATCCTGACCCTTTAAAAATCACCTCTGATCCTGGAGCAGAGCTTCCATGTTTCACAAGAGTACAGCCTTCTCTTCTAATTTATTTTGGATTTTTTTACAAGCCCCATGTTAGCCAGGAAGTCTCTGAAGCACAGCTCCTACCAGAACAGTTTTATACCTTATACCTTTGTCAGAAACTGCTGGCTTTTGCCTGCAGGAAGCTGACATGTGATTTAGGAGGGGATAAAACATGTACATGTTTGTTACTTGAATTTTACAGCTCTGCAGGGAATGGAAATCTTTCTCACAAAGGATTTAAAACCTTGGCTTTGTTCCCCACTTGAAAATTTCAAAAATTCTCTGAAGGGAAATTGCATGATGAAATTAATTTGGAGTCAATTGAAAGGTTTTGGTTTGACCAAAAGCAAAATCCTTTTAATTTTGATTTTCATCTTTGTTTTTACATTACATTATAATACACTGAACAGCATAAAATATGAGATGCTAGTCCTACTGCTTGAACATATGGCTCAAATGTAACTGATACATTGATGTCTAGCTGAGTTTATGGAAACCCTAAAACAACAACTGTGGGAGATGTGAAATGAGCTATTCATCCTGACTTGTGTCCAGGAGTGATATTTAACAACATTAATATTTAAAATAGTTTAATAAAGAGCATGAGAAAAAGAATAGGAGAAAACAGCATGATACGGGAAGAAACAGGTATTGTAAAAGCCAGCTTTGTTTGCTGCCAAGGACAAACTATATTATATAAAAATATATTTTTATATAATTATAAATGTTCTTATATCCTTACACCCTTATGTTTTTGCCAAGTGAAGCTCTGCTAAGAAGTAGAGTCTCAGGAGCTGAATTATTTGGAATCACCAAAACCAGCACTGGTTTAATGCACAGTTATACTTAAGTATTTGCAGAGTGGTAAAACATATTGGTGTTATCATTTGACTGAATACTATCCCATCAGAGGAGCTTTTCAGCCCCTCCACCACCGCCACATTACCACTGCTTCCATGAGCATGAAGGACAGGAAGGTAATCAGGAACAGGCAACATCAGCAGACCACACTCCACCAGTCCAACTGCTTTTGATGAATCAATGAGTGTCCATGCAGATAACATGTAATACACTCTGACTTCTGTAAAACTGTTGACACAGTCCCCCCACAGTATTTTCATGTGTAGGCTGAGGAAATCTGAACTAGACAAACTGTCTGCAAGGAAGATTGAAAATTTGCCAAAGGACCTCATTCTAATTAGTGACTCAGCATCAAATTGGTAACCAGCAACAAGCAGAGCAGCTCAGGAGCTGATACTAGGAATGGTATTTTTCAGTGTTTTTATCAATGACCTGGGTAATGAGACAGAATCTGCCCCTGTCTAATGTATAGACAATATGTAATTAAACAGAGAACACAGGGTTTGATACAGTCTACAGCAGAGTTTCAAGACAAAGGAACCCCAAGAAACTTGAGGATTAGGCCAAAAGAAGTTCCATGAAGCTGAGCAAGGAGAAAGACAAGGGTTTGCAGTTGATTGTCATGTCCTACATTCTTTACAGCAATGACAATTAGTAATCTAAATCCCTCCCTCCCTCCCTCCCTTCCTTCCTTCCTTCCTTCCTTCCTTCCTTCCTTCCTTCCTTCCTTCCTTCCTCTTAATGTACATTCAATAAAATAATGAAAAAGACACTGCCTGTGAGATGTTATTTCCTGCACTATGTCTTTACTCATCAGTCCAGTATGCAAAGAATGGGAATCAGCATGACTAACTGTGAACGAACTCAGCAAGCTGAAGTCTTTCAGGCACTTTCCAGATTGTGAGAGAAGGTAGTGGAGTCTGATCATAATCTGGAATTTAGATGCCAATATTCTAACTCAATCCCATTTTATATTGAATTTGAGCTACAGACAGATTACACTGTCTTTTTCTCTGATTATAGATACATTTAAATTCTCCATTAAGAAAAAAAGAAAAAAAAAATGATCACAGTCTTGCTGAGATAACACCCTATCATCTCAATTCAATTAACTTCTAGTGAAACAGCAGACAAACACCACCAGACTTTTACCCAAAAATCAGTAACTTCCCAGAAACACAACTTCACACAATCTTGTATCTCAGACTGAGGGAACAGTTCTGTCTTAAGATATATGCTAGATAAAATTAATGTGGTGGGAAACACTACCTACATATGATTTCCCAAGTAGATAGATAATAAACAATACTGTGAAACAAGAATCACCAGAGAAGTTTGCTTAAAGAGGGAATTGGAAGTTCTTAACACAGAGATTCTGAAAATGGGCAGCTCTGGCCTCTGGAGACATTTTTTTCAGTCTGTGTGGCCGTTGGAATATTTTCATCCAAGAGGAGTTCCCTTGGATGAGATCCTTGGAAAATATTTCCCTTTGGTCACTGGTGTATTACTCCTCTTTTGCAGCCAGCCAAAGTTTAAAACTAACTTGACTCCCCTTTGATTGATACAACTTCTATGGTCAGATATAGAATTAATGTAGCAGGGATCAGAAAGACCCTGAGAAGCACTGCCAATAATCAAAATGCCACTCGTGTTGGGCAGTGGTAAGAAGAAGTTTTTTGAGATGTCCGGAAGAGGCTTGTCTCATCTCCACCAGATGCTTAGAAAGACATCGGCTATGGAAAGACAATCATCAACTAGTAGAGAACTCACAGTTGTGCAGAAGACAATGCAACCAGATCAACTCATACCACCTGGGAATCTGGGCTGTAAAGACTGAAATCATAACAATAGCCCTAAAAATAAGTTCCCACAAACCAGTCTACTCGTCAGCACTGTTTCTTGCCTTATTGAAGCTGGAGATCTGCTACTAATACAGGCTTCCCTGCCCTAAATCATTTACTTTGGCAGTTCATAAAATATGGAAACTCTAACACTCAATATTCCCCACTCTCTCATGATTACTGTTCAGGGACAGACTTTTTATATCAAACAGAAACTTAAAAATTGTGGCATGTTATCAAAACCATAATGAAATCTTGTGCAAGCACAGTAATCAGAGAGGGCTATTTGTCAAGACGTACTGTAGAGAAAAACAAAATCCCACAGCAGAAACAGGAGTGCTTGCTCTGCCGAGAGATACTGTGAAAATGAAATGAGGCTCTTTTTTTCCTCCTCTTTAATCAAAACTCAGTATGAAAACAAAAACGTTACCAAATAATTTCTACTGACAAAAAAAAAAAGTTGGCTGGAAAGGAGCAGCGCATAATTTATACAGAAATAACATTAAAAAGGGGATTGTTCACATAGATATTTTTGAGTGTGTGATCCGAAATTTTGGCCCTGGGGGGAGCTCATGTTACTGCCACTACTGGGTTCAGGCTGGATTTGACTCTCTCTGTGAGACAGTCAAAACCTGGGAAGCTGAACAGGGAACGAAGGTGCGGGCAGATCTGATATTACTTAGGAGGTCCCTGGTGAGGGCATGCCTGTGTTTTGACCCCACCTGCTGCTGGAGGTTACCAGTTCTATCCACAAAATATCTGTAGAGGTTTAAACTTGACTCATTGCTTAACAATGAGAGCGCTGGAGGGGGAGTTACATGCTCTGGGATCTCCTTCTGGCTGTGCCATTGATTTGTGAGCCAGTGACCTACTCAGTAAATCAGGGATAACATTATTAAGTTACCTAAATGGACTGTTGAGATGTTAATTACCCAGCACATTTGTGGTCAGTTTGCCCTTCTGAAAATGAAGCCACTTTGCTGTCTAAATGATGCTTAACTCTGGGTGCAAAGATCAGACACTTCAGCTTAAATGTCCCCATTCTGAGCTCTACAGGCTTTCATAGCACCATCATATTTTCAAATACCATCCCACTTCTGGAAGAGGAGGGCAACATTAGGTCAGGATTAAGTTTCAGCCAGAGATCTGTGAGGAAGATCTTAAAAGAAACAGTGCTATCTAGTGTTACTGGTTGCACAGTTGCACGCGCACTAAATTACTGAATGTGCATGTAAATCCTGATGAGTAAAGGGCAGAAAGGGTGGGTGACTACAGGGGTAAAGGAGGATGTTTTATTTCAGACCATAAGTACAATCTGTTACTGAGGCAGACCGATGTAAGGTTAGTACCTATCAACAAGACAGCTGGAGGTCTCTTTTTTTTTTTTGGTGATAAATGTTGAATGCAGCTGTGCTTGGCACATGATTGTGCTGTAAACAGGAGCCATGGCTTTAAATATCACTGTGATTTTTCCACTCCTGCTAATTGCTCCTTCTACTTCATCAGGGGTGGCACCCAGGTCACATCATGAAATCTATTCAAACCCAGAGGACAAATTAGTTCCTAGAGCTCTCTAGCCTTGTAGGCACCAGAATTCATTTACTCATCTGTACCAGATGAAAGAATTATAAGCCCTTAATTTTAATTACACTTAGACGACACTCAGAAGTTGCTTTTATTAGTGGATAACCACACAAAGAGAGAGGCTCTTCTTCTTGTTCTCCAGAGCAAAGTGTAAGCTTTGCAGCAGCCCACACTCAAGCAAGGGAGTGTGATGGTTGCCTAGGATGGTAGGATGGTGCCATGGTCAGGGCACTTACCAGAACTTACCTATTCTCTGTAGGCTAAATAGTTCATCACTGCAGGGCTCCTGTTTCCTGGATTTCAGAGTGTTACGGGAAAGGTAACAGCTGGAACTGGAACTAGACCTTCCCATTTCCAGCAGGTGTGCAGCATAAGAAGAAAGCTATCACAGCTAGCATGAAGTACTTGGTATTTTCTATTTATAATATGTCCCTGCCTCATGGTGTTCCTGTAGTTTTGCCAAATGTAACTGCATGTGTAAGAATAGTCTGAAATATTTACATGAAAGGAGAAAGATGTTATAATAAAGTCAAGAGAACATATGACAGAAGGTAGCAAATAGCAGATAGGTTTTTAGTTCAGAGCACTGTGGCCAGCAAACCCATCAATAGAAACAGTCTTCACCTTCATTTATCTATCCCAAAAGGTAAAGATTAACAGGTTGCAAAATGGATAAGAAGAAAATGATAGGAAAGCAAAACCTCCTGTATTTATGAGGGTTCACCAGGCTGTCTCCTGCAGGTTAGAGGACTGCAGTGCTGTAGGACTTTTCAGGCAAACCACTGTCATGGGAAGTTCATCTGCACCTTGGCTGTTGCAATAGCACCATATCTTTTTCCAACTTAAAATCTGTTACATTCTCCTTATAATGTGCTCTCAAAATATCTTTGCCAGATCTTCATAATTTTCAGTTTAATCTACTTTGAACTCTTTCTCTTTGACACCCCAAAGACACTTGATTTCCCTACAGAACCTTCAAAGTGAGACAGCTAGGATCATCCTCCTCACTCATTATCCTAAACCAATACCTGCTCTCCTTTCCTTGTTCTACTTGTTTCCTTTGTTCTACTTTTCTCCACACTGAACTCTATGACCAGCAATGCTGCTGCTTCATATCAGCTCCTTGTTCTACCTTTCTGCCAGTTGTACAAGCCTTCACTGCTATTTTCCATGTCTTCTTTTCATCTCCATCTATCACTCTGGATGCTGCTTCAAAGAGCAAATAGTGCTTTAAGTCAAATTTCTGACAGTTTATTGACAATTACCACATTAGAGACTATGCTGAAAACTAAATAGAACTTTACTAATTTTTAAAAGCATGTGATTTATGTATGTTATATTTACAAAAGCTATAAGCCTTAGTTATTATGCTCTGCCCGTGTACTGGAGGGATGCACCCGGGAAGACTTTGAAGTAAGCTGCGAACACCCTCTGCGCGAGATCTACACCAACTCAATTTGAATCAGGTCCAGTTTCAGTGTAAAACCACAGCTAATGCTGCTGGTTTGGAGCTGACTACTGTTCAGCTGGAATGAATCACAGGCAGAGGCACCCCATAAGACTTGTTTGACCAATGTAGCTATCTACAGCATAAATTTCAACATCTGAGCCAGTCATCTAGGCTGTCTTTATAATCAATGGAGAGCTAGAGCTGCTTCTAGGGTGCACTTCAACTCATCCTGAAGTGTCTGCCTTAAAAACTCAGAATTCTTTTGCTTAGTTAAGTCTTACACATGCCTATTTGTCTCCATCAACCACAAAAAGAATCTTATGGTAGTTTAACTCAGATGTCTGAATTATGTGCTTGTAAATTGATACATAGATTCATAAGCTCAGTTCAAATACAAATCTATCTTTGGAGATCCTTTATTTCTTGGCTGAATGCATAGGAAGCCTGTGCTACCCTATGTTAAATTTTCCAGGTTCAGATAATAATTTTCTGAATATGGATATAAATGTGTCTGGTATCAAATGGTTACACAGCTGGATCTTCATTTATAAACCATTCGCTCAGAAAAGTTATCTGCTGAAGGTGTACTAGAATAACTTATGGGGATTTTCGTCACCATGATAACTAGTACATTTTTTTTTAAATGTACAGCGAAGGAAAATGGCATGGATCTTCCTGAAGCTGCAGTAGCAAAGTGGCAGTTTCTACCACCCTTGGTGGTTACTGTAAGTTTTCTGGCAGAATGGTGCCCTATTCCTGTTGTGTAGTGACTGGACATTATATCACCACTTTATTAACAATATGTGATACATATAAAAACTACTTAATACTTAGCTATATTAAAACTACAATTAAATTGCCATACTACTTAGTAACTCATCATAGAAGCTATTTTAAAAGATGTACAGATTTATCTCTGCAAATAATCAAATTATTTCCTCTAGTGGTGCCTAATGAAATATTACACATAAATCTGGAAGCATTATTTCCTTTAAAATTTTCCTTCATAGTGTTTTATTGATCTCTTTCTTGTCATTGCACCACTCTGAAACATCTGTGTTTTTCCTTCAGCTCACCATCAGTTCCCATTTGAAAAGTCTGTAAATTTTGTGCTCCTCTAAAATCTATAGATAATTGATTCCAGGAGTGTGTGTCCACAACAAACTGTGTAGCAGCAGTTCCACTTCATTTAACAATATACAGTTCTTTGTTAGGTAGAGATCAAAGAATATAATTTTATTAAGTTTTATTTGCCAGATTGGAAAAGAATGGGCTTTCTTTATTTAAAATAATAATAATAAAAAAGTAGGCCAAGCATTTTTCTTATAGAATATAGAGTGCAAAGAGAGGTAAAACAAAACCAAAAGCAATTCATAAGTGTCTTGAAGTAGTTTTCAATCAACAGCCTTAATGTATAGTACACTCAAAATATTTTTTACCATACTATAGAAAAGTGTCATTACCAAACAGCAATAAAGAAGAAAAAGTCTTGGGGAATGCAGCAGTAAGCAATTATTTGCTACAGTTTTAGCTCACGAAAAAAAAAAAAGAGTTGGATGAAAAAGAAAAGAGAGGTTATGTTTAATTCTGTGTTACGTTTCCATTCTTCTGGACTTTATGCATTTGGGCAACTTTGTTTTAACCTATGACTATCAAAACTACCAGTCAGCATGTGTAAATGTTTGCAGGATCAGGTCTTGCCTGTGTAGCAAATGGTAATGTTTAAGTGTCACTCCACTATGTCTAGAGTCCTGAAGCAGTGGAAGAACTAAACATATGCCTAAAGCACGTAACAGGACACTTTAACAGAAGTATAGTACTCGTGTGCCTACGTGAGAGAGGTAACTCAGTGGCATTAGTTTATGAATACTCTGAACCACCCAAAGGGCTTCTTTGCTGGCTGAAACATCCCCATTTTTTAAAACAAATTAAGAAAAAAAAACACTTCCATGTTGTTTCTGAATTAAATTCTTTACTGAAAGTGTTCAAAAAACAGTGGCAGAACAAGTTCACTTCAAAGAAAATAGAACTTGGTGAGAGAGAGGTGATTTAACAAGGCAAGCAAGGATGAAGATGCTTCATATCAGACTGGAAAAGAGAAGAATAGATGAAATGGAAAAATCGAAACAGGATGTCCTGGAAAGTAGCTGCCAAGAGCAGCAAGATTTTATTTTGGAATGGAGAAGTTTTCCTCTTTTCTTTGGTACTTTAAGACTTCTGCTTTAGGTTTTGGGAGGCCTTTGTATTTGTTTCTTCTTGAAAGTTTGGTGAAGATAGAAAGCAGAGTTCAGTCTTTCTTCACTGTAAATTAAGTGGGTTTAGGAATGTGTAATCATCTGAAAAATTTGAGTGATGGCTACCATGGAACAGCTTAAATAGTTTTGGATGCTTGACTCTATTGATGGACATAAGTTGTTTATTATTCTGCGTGACAAAACAGCACAGTCCCTTATACTTACTTATTTTATAAGGTCAATTTTGTAGCTTTGGTTTCCTTAAGATGATGTTCTCATTCAGAGTATGTAGAGTTAAAAAATGGGACTAATTATTGTACAATGGAGCATTATAATTAGAGCAGATTTTAGCTGCTTCCTATGAGTTTTAAAACAAACAAAAAGGTCAACAAATAAATCCTGACAAAGTGCAAATGTTTGGAAAACAAATTGGTTTTTACAATTTTATATTGAAAAGTCTAAACAATATGAAGAGACTACATAATTTGAAATTAAAATGTTAACATTTTATATTTCTTTGTATTTAAATGTCTTCTTAAACTATTTTTCAAATAGTTCAAAATTCAAGATCTAAATAATTTCTCAATTTTATCTAATCAAAGTTTTCAAAATTAAATATGAGAGAAGGGTTAGTTTCATTGATTATTTTTTTTTAATCTAAGAAATATTCTCTTTTCAGATGGAAAAACCTCAAAGCAGTAGAATTTCCTTACATTGTTTTAATAAACTTCTAATAATTAATGAATCACAAAATAAACATCAAAAACAACACCAAGATATTGTTTTACATAATAAGCAATGGAAACACCCAAACAATGTTAACTTTGTCATTAAAAGCACTGTTCCAGGATGAAAAATATTGTATCTAGTGCATGGTAAAAATAGTTGTTTGTTTTTTGCCCTAAGATTGCCCAGAAAAGACAAATTTTATTGTCTTTTGTTTAATTTATTTTTTCAGATTAATTTTTGTTAGCCAGAAAGTCAAGATATCTGGTTTTGGAAGCATGTTTAACATCTCCACTAGTATTTTCCATGTGCCTCATCTCTATCTTTCTCAATAAAAATGGCAGGAAAACAGGATAATTATGCCAAAACTGGAGATAATCATGTTCTCCTAAATTTAGCTAAGTTCAAGTATGGCTACTTAATGTAAGTAATCATATTTGACGTGATCCTATTACAATACTATTTGTATATCTCTCAGGCTAATTTTCATAGTATCCTTTGTTTTTTGTGCACAACAAACTGAGAAACAGAAGTCTGAATTAATTCCTCCTCACTTCAGAAATTTAACCCAAGGTGCTTATGGTGTGTATCATTTTAGCATCACTGTTTCACTGAGTTCCATCTACAGCCAAATAAGATAGAGGGGAGCCACCAGAGGGAGGTTGAGCCCATAGAAGGCCTGTGTCAAGTAGCATATAAAACAGAAGGCATTTCTGGAAAGGAATAGAGGAGGAAAAAAAAAAGGAAAAATAAACAACGAACAAACAAAACCAACACAGAAACTGTCATTATGTTGTGATGTAAATCTTTGGTGCAGGTGCAGCTTGAAAATTGTCTTCTGATCCCCTCATCTCTAAAAAGTTATCACCACCTAGGCAGAGATAGAAGGAAGATAAAAAATTGCGGAACTACTTTCACAAAAGAAACAAGTAATTTGGCTTAGAGTCTTCGGCCTAGGGAAGATCTTGTAGAGGTACGGACAATTATGTCACTCAAAGAAGCCAAACTGGAGACAGCTGGCTACTTTCCCTCGTTTTTTTAAAGAGTGAGGTCACATAAACCAATGGCAGATTAGAAAGAAATGGAGGGGTAACTAACAGCAAGGAATTAAATGGCAGAACTCATTGCCCTGGTATGCAGGAATAGATTCAAGGAGATCAGGCACCTTCATGGCATAAAAATAATTCAAAGTCTGCTATCAGATATGGGGCTCTGGACAGTGTGAATGACCCATTCTTATGCTCCTTTTTTTTTTATTCTTCTGAATGGGTCTCTGTGAGTAATCACCGAGGGGCAGAAGAAGCTTGAACTCTGACCAGTCATACCAATAATGTTTCTAAAGGTGGTGCGAAGGTCCTTAAAGCATTGCCTAAGCCTCATTCAGGAAAACTGTGGTGCAGCAGGGCAACCTATTCCAAGTCTACAGCTGGCAACCAAAGACATCGATCATGTCTAAGCAACAATCTTTTGACTTACACAGCTTTTCTCTGAAGTTCAAGCAATTACTCTCAACCTGAAAAGAGGGTATCTGAAGTCACTTGTAGGATTTGGTCTCCTGCGTGGCCACACGAGACAAACACTTCAGTTGACTTGTGGGCAGAAATATAATTTCTGAATAGCGTGTGCATATATCTATGTTATCATATTCTTTCACTGTGTAAGCAGTAACTACTGTATGTGGTAAAATGATACATTGTTGTCCGCAAAATGTCTTTGGCAACAGGATGTTCACTAGCCTTGGAATTTTGCCTTGTATAAATATTTTTAATCCACTCCATGTAGGCATATTTTGGCTGCAAAATAAAGAGTTTTGTAGATTAATATATCCAAGCTGAGTTCTGCTTATACATCCTACATACATCAAGGTTTTATGGAACTCTGCATCTAGAAACTTTGTGTAGCAGCTGTTTTTTTCTTTTGCCTGCTTTACTCAAAGGAGGATTATTACTATATCCTATTTTTATACTCTACAAATGTAGTAATTTAATCTACAGATATATTTTCATTCTTCAGATGTAACCTATATAAAGCATGTTCAAATTTATAGTCATTGCTTTTCCTGTAAAGAATATTATTGGCCTCTTTTCAAATGTCCACATTTTCCCAAGGAACATCCAAATAACTATTTATCAACGAATAACGAATATAACAACTATTTGATAGTATCAAGTACCTTTCAGCTGAGCATCTCAAAGCTCTTTCAACTATTTATTGATTTTCACTGTGCCCTTGGGAGATATCTTTCACTAGTCTGTTTTATTGGCACAGCAATTGGGTCTCAGAGAAGTTGTATGCCTGGTTTCAAGTCGGAAAGTCCATCAGTCACAAGCAAAAACACAGCCTAAAGCTTCTGCTTCACCACTGCTTGGTGGAGCAGTGGGCTCTCTTGCTTGCTAAAACTTCTGCAAGATAAAATCTGAAGGAAGGCCGAGATAGTTATTCTGCCCAAGTGTACTTTGCCAGCTCTTTTCTGAAAGAAAATTATACATATACATAAATACGCACATATATATCATGTAATCGTTCAATCAAGTTTTGTATGTTACATTTTCACTGCACTGAGTATGATGCTGGTTTTCCCACATTGTCAATCTCATGGTGGAGGAGGTGACAGGTAATGAGTGGGTCCCCCTACACCTCTGCTCTTGCTGCCTGAGCGCAGGCAGCCCGAAAGAGGGGTTCACTACAGGAAGACAAAATTGCTGCTGGTGGAGAGGTGAAAAACCATACTGGAGAGAGGGGGTGTTTCTTTCATTCAAATAGGAACAGTTCTACTGTGAATACAGGAATAGCTTTCAGATGGACCACGGACATTCACATCTTTGTCCAATTTTTGCATCAATCTGGATGTGATAAGATGTCTGCAAATGCCAGTTCAGAACACAATTTAGCAGCTGCCCAAAGTGCCTTTAGTTTAAGTCAAACTCCATTTTAGCAAAAAATGTGTTTCCCACTTCTTACAGAGCTGGAAGTTGTTGCTCGCACCGGTTGTATGTGCTTTTCTTCATGTGGCACTGTATACATTTCATGTGCAATACAAGTAATACTAATTGAAAGAGACTGCCAGATCTTTTATTTATGTTCGCTACCACTTGATTTTTTTCAGCACTTTGCTGGGACAATTAGTCTAGTATTCTGTAAGCTTATATCTCATTACAGAGGACCAGACTGTCCCTCTACAATACAGACACACATACAACCTCGTTAGTTGGAAATGAAAGCCTGACACCAACATCAGCCTCTGCACCTTCCAGCCTGGCTTGATGGCCTTTGTGACGTAAGAGTGCGAGAATGTGGGAGTGGAGGAGTGGACGCAATCCCTCTTCCCTCCCACTCTCCTGCTTCAGAAATCAGCAGAGAAGTCAAAGCACCTATTTCATGCTTTCAGCAAACATTTAGCAGAGGTCAGGGCCATAGGTACAAAAAAGGATGGGGGAGTTGCAGCAGTGACTAGATGCAGGTTTCTGGAAATGCAATGTAATGTAGAATGAGAAATATGGCAGAGTCACTGCTTAGCAGCTGAAGATGTCAGCGGATAGGTGAGATGGTACCTGTCCTCAGCTCGACGCTGCCACCAAACCGTTGAGCATTACTCAAAGTCTGTCATTGGCCACTGACCCATGATCTAATATATCCACTAACCTGGAAAAAGGATCAACTATTACCCAGGTCACATTGGAGTGACGGTTATATTTACCCTGTATCTAGAGCCTTCAGTGAAAGGAAATAGGCTCACCCTCACCTAGATACCTTCACTGAACAAATCATGGAGAGTTGTACTGAGTTGCTCATCATTGTTGCTGAACAACTTCAACTCTCTCTGAATGTTGAAAACAATTTACTGCTTTCCTTTCCAAAACACTCATTACAGACAGGAAAATGGCATTATACACTGCATTTTTGTCCTCTGATAGAGAAAACAAAGCCAATTCTTTCAACTTTTCTTCAGAAATCATACTTTGAAAATCTTTTCTCACTGTGTTTAACTTCTCTATCTCCAGCACACCTGCATCCTCCTTGAAACCCAGACCTCATCACAATACTTTATCTGAGATCTCACCACTTCCAATTAAATTCTCTACCACGTCTTATGGACGACTTTCTGTTTAACTTCTCCCTGAGGGAGACTTGCAAAAGCATCAGATTTTTGACTGATAAGAAGAATGAGATTCACTCTAACCCCACAGTTACCTTCTGCTGTACTACTGTGATGCAGAATCATGGAGCTTTTTTGGATTTTGGACCCTACAGCATTCTTGCAGGTATACTAGTTCTCGGGTTCAAACAAGCTTTTTGTTTACAGGCCAGAGAGATTTTGTCTCCCTGTAAGAAATTGTCTTGCAAATGTTCCCATTCCCCAGAGACTCCACCTTCTCTTCCTACGTGGTTTCCCACAAGAGGGGAATGATCTGGCCCGTGAAATGGATGCTATTTTATGAATAGTTAGCTTCACGTGTTTACAATGTGTTAATGATAGTAAAGCATAGGAAGTCTTTAACCTAATGTTATTGCAGACTGAGCCACTGTATACATAGAGACTTTTTTCTTCTTGCCACTGCTTTTTTAAAAAGCAATTTTCCCCCTAACTCATTTCTACCTTGACTTCACCATCAATAAGAGCAAGTTGCAGGCCTCTCCAACAGACATGGACAATTTCCAAACGCAGACACCCGTCTCTTGCAAAAGTTATTTCCAAGTCTTACCACAGAATAGCTTCTCTTCCCAAAAGAGAGGTTATAACAATATCATATAACCTCATGTGACTACTGTTGGCTTTTTAACAATGACCACTCTTATGCACTGGAGACATGGAAAGTGTTGGTGGTGGCTCTCCTTCTTGATCTCCATGTACTTTTTCCTCCCCACCTCTGTTTTACCACAACAGATGATGGAACTAATGCCCTCACACTCGCGTGATGTGATAATCTGAACTGAAAATCCTCGGTCTTGCCTCACAGACCTTTCTGAATATGTTTCTCCTTAGCTTGCCTTTACTTACTTCACTCTCCAGGATGTTATAACATTTGATCTTCCACAGTTTTATTTATTATGTGACAGTGCTGGCTTTGCTCCTTTGACTGCACAGGATACATATTTTGCGTGCCAGGAGTCACCAGGGATCGTGTGGATGTCCCAGTAAGACAGAATGCAAAACATCCAAGATTTAAATACAAAAATGGGGATTAAACTCTTGAGAGCCCATTTTACACTCAGAATCCTCCTGCTAATGAACCACTGCTCCTGGCCAGAGGCTAGTAGTAAAAAGTTCTGGTATTTTGTTCAACAGGAAAGATTCAGACTAACACTATCTTTATGGATATGCACATGTAATTGAACAGTGCATATTTCTGTGGTTTAGGTAGTCATGTTTGACATGATCTGTAATAATCAGCAAAGCCTTGTTGACCTATAGCACTCTTAGCTGCAAAGCAGAGTGTGTGAATTGCTCCTTGAGGAAAATTCACCCTTAATGTAGTTCTATTAACTTCATGCCCTTGAGATTTATACTGATATCTACCACTAACATCAAAGGGTTTGGCTAATTAAAGTGGAGAATAAAAATTACCCTTTTGCATCCCTTAAAATTCCACCCAGGCCAGAAGGGAAATCCCCTGTAGTTTTTATTGTCCCTTCCCATAAGGATAAACAATCTTCTCTAAGAGCTCTTGTCTTTACCCACTGTGACAGTTAAATGGACACTGCTGGGCTGAAAGTAATGCTCCCAATTCTGACTTTTATTTGCACTAGCATAAATCACTAGTAGCTCCACTCCAGCAAAAGGAATTACAATGGTTAAAAAATCAGTATAGGTGGGAAGAAAAACAGACCCTCATATTTACAGTCAATGAAACAGAACTATCTATGTGTTAAATATAACCCATCAGACTCCCAGAACTGTACTTGTTCTTAAAATCCAATTTACTTATCAGTCTTTATGGTGTTTAACTCAGTGTTTCCATAAATGTACAGAGTTTACATGCTTCAATTTTATTTTGTTTTCACCATGTATGATAAAAAATATTTTCCACTGGTTCTATGGTTTAATAAATAACACTCTTGTAACCAGTAATATCAGGTAAGTTTTCTACTATGACATTAAGTATTCTAGTACTTTAAGCAGTGGAATACCACTACATGTTCCTGTCCCAAATAACATGATGGCATCAAAATCTAAGGAGCTTACGTGAAATTTTAGAAAATCCATGTGTACCATCTTAATAACATTTCTATGCTGTCAACTGTGGGAGATTAAGTTCATATTTTCCTTTCATGAGAAAATGCCTTTGCTTAAAATAATTATAAACCGCAACACTGCCTTTTGGAACACTAGAAATATCAAAAGGCCCCATGGAAAAGAAAATTCATGTTATAAAGTTGTTTTGTCATAATGGAGATATTGTTTTGAAATTTTGAGAATTAAATAATTCTTGGAACTTCACTTTCCAAAGCTCCTCAGCCAAGGTTTCCACATCGCCCAGCCCTACCAGCACTAGGGAGGGTCAAGACCTCTGGAGGCTGGGGCAGCCCTACCAACGTGAACCTTAGAAGAATAAGCAATTTCTGGTCCAACAACAACCTGTGAGCGGGTTGGCAGGAACATGGTAGACTTCCAGCAGGCCTCTGTTTGTGTTTCATCAAAACTTCATCAGACCTGACACATTCCTGCGAAATACTTCTGTTTCCCCGCACTGGCATTTTCCAGCAAACGAAGTGTTTGATCACTGGCTCCCAACCAACTCCATTCTAAAGCGCTCTGTATGGCTTGGTTCATAAACAGCAACAGGTTATTTCCAGCAGTTTACACCTGACTGGCACATACTCAGCTCTCTCTCACTATCCAAACTATTCCTCCAGGCACTTTTGTTTACACACATATCCTTTGGATAAGAGCACAATTTAGTCTCACTAAGAAAATATATCAGTGGTCACTGATCAATGTAATATACTTTAGAGACTAAACCAGATTAAAGTGAGCCTATTAATACCAGAAAATACCAATCAATATTTGAACTGTTTATCTATATATATGCTAAAAGTGCATTAGCAAAATAGCAGCTTATATACAAAGCAGCCCATTGTACCCACGTTGGTCCATTTTTCTTCTGTCTACAGCTGTGCACGTAGCCCCACTGGTTGTAAAATGCCAAAACACTGCTCCTGACAGATCACACCTGCTTCAAATAACACATCTCACCCTGCACTAATCTACAACTATAGGCTGGTTTTAATGATTTTAAAATGCTGGTATTAACTCTTAATGCTCAACTGGTTTTTATGGAAGCAGCAGAGTCCATTTTGTCTTGTTTTAATACAATCCCAATAAAATAGCTGGGAAATTGCAGTGCCAGGGAAAAGACATTCAAATCCACCATTTCCCCTATTTTAATAATAATCAGCTTGACAAAGTCAGACAGTAAAGTAGATTGTAGCACTTTGGGGCTTTTTATACATATATTTAATTATATTGTTAAGTTGCCCATTTGAAAGCAATTAAAAAAATACTTTCAGTTCAAGATTATAAAACTACCCACTTCTGATTTCAGCCTGACACTTTTATTGGTAATCTGAGTTATAACATGCTCAGGTTCATTCCTCCTTGATTGGCTGCTGAGCTTTCTGCCAGACTTTTATAGCTTTATGGGAAAGTACAGTATTTAAATCTCCTTTAAATTCATGGGCTACTCCTGCTTCTGAAAAGGTCCTCTTGACTTCTCAAAAAATGTATAACAAGAGCCCATGTTTACTTAAAAACATCTGCTTCATCCTTTTCGGTGTAACATAAAAAGTGGACTGATGTTTTCCATGTTTTCCCTTTTCTCTTATGTCAAACTATGAGATTATTTTGGGGGGGCCAAACCTCTCTGCCCCTCTACCCCAACACAGCTAGTGGAGTTGTGTGGTGAAATGGGGTGAAAAACGGGCATCCCAGGAGAAGGGCTCACATACCATGTGTGCCACAGCCCTGTAGGACTTTCATCTAGCTCTTCGCTACAAGTTGACAAGGAGAGGATGTGAGCAAACAGTGGGCAGGAGATCTCATTGCCTGGGCTTGTTGTTGGTTTCCCAGCTGAGAATAAAAGGGGAGTAAAGACCACTGGAAAGATGATAGAAATCAGAACAGTTCCTTTTGCAGGTCTTGCAGGGAAACACAGCTCAGATGCCACTAGTAAGTGCAAAGAGCTGCACCAGAGACAGAAGCAAGAAAGTACATTGAAGTGGCTCAATATTTGTTATACTTACCATTCTCTGGAATTTCAGTTCTTCTATTATTCTGTTCTGAGCTATTTCCGAATTACAGGTTTTCTTTATTCAGCATGTAGCCAGCTCCTCTTATCTCACTGGGGCCAGGGTTGGTGTGCATGGAAGAGGAAGGAGGATGCAGGGCCACTGGCCTGCCTTGCTGGGGATAGGAGACTTTGCCCAAAGGCTCCGGTGGTCATGGAGCAGCTGGGTGGAGAGCCACCAGCATGGGCCAAGGAGCTCTCTGTGTCATGCCCTGCTCGTACAAGCCTCCTTCAGCGTCTGTGGTGGTTTGTGTGAGGGGCCTGAAATTGGGATGGGTGAAGCTTTGGTCCAAGACAGTAGAACCATTCCTACTGTATACCAGAAGATGCCCAGATAATGTTATAGTCATTATATTCTCAGCAAAAGGAATTGGGTACCATTTGTACTGAGGCCATTTCAATGTCAGGCACTTGGCTCTGTTTCTGGTAAATACATGAGTGGCTACTGATGACAGACACTGCTGCAGTTTGGTGAGTACAGCAAGTGAGTTTTTGTAGATGCTAAGCCATTGTCAACAAATGAGGATTGTCACACTGGACTTTTGATGCCTGGTACCAGACACTGCTACCTCACGCTTGCCCACCTTGATGCAGGCTGAACCTCGGCAATGATTTTTATGCCACATAAATATGTTTGCTTTTCCAGAGCCCTTTCTAAGAAAGCAACGATTCGCAGCTAAGTCTCTCCCAAACTTAACACTGTACTTACTGAAGGAACACAGAGTGTATGAAAGCATAACAGTAAGAAGCTGTTTATACCCTTTAATATTATAACTCAGCTTTCGTCATAAATCTCTCTTCTTGATTGCACATACCTCCAGCATGAACTCATGATCCTTTTGATTTTCCTCTTTATTACCCTTAGCCAACTGAGTGATGTGTGAGTTCCTGTCATGGTGCTGACTCTATTACAAAGTGCAAAGGTAATTTACATCACGGGGGCTGGCAGGGCAACCAACAGCACCGTGCCTGGGAGGTGTGCAGCTCCAACAAGCCTCTCTCTTTTATGGATGATGGAAAGCAATATTTTTAAAAAAAAATAAACTATAAATTTCTGTGTATGGTCAGAGGTAAGTCCTTGAGGTGGTAAAGTGGATTTACACTCAGCCCACTAGCAGCATCATGAGAAGTCAGCATCTTCTTTCCAGTAAAAAGCCCTGAGGGGAGAGTCTGAGCCACCCCATCCCTGGTTGAATTCCTCTGGCTCATTGTGAGGGAATCAGAGAAGTGGGGGGAAACAGAAAATTTGTGTTTCTTTGCTGAAGAGGTTCACTGTAAGCCAAGACTCCCTGGAGTCAGAGCTGCAGTTTTCAAACAGCTCTATACTCTGAACTACTTGGAAATTTTCGTTCAGTTTGGATATAAACAAACCTTCACTCTATTTGAGTTCAGGCAGGGGCAAAAGCTCTCCCAAGAGCACAGCCTGAGTGAACGGGGTCAGCCTTCAGAGGGTCAGGAGGAAGCAAATCCTTTCCAGGTGGCACTCAGCAGATACTCACAATGCCAATGGAAACAACTCATTTTGGAGGCCAGTGACCCTACACCCTCTTTATAGTCATTAAGGAGAGACAGGCACCTCAAAAGGTGGTTCGTGTGAGCTGTCCTTTGCAGAAAACTTGCCTTTCCCCACAGTGTATAACCTTCACTCCTGCCTGAGACAAGAGCCCACCGTTACCCAGATGAACGTACCCATCTGCTGCTCTGTGTGACTCCGAGATTGGAAAATCCCAAATCTCCCTGTGGCTGGGGACACGGACACAGCATCAATCCCATCCCGGGCCCTCAGACAAACAGGGATGGCAACACGCACTCCATTGCCTGTCAGTTTTGATTCAAAATACTGCAGAATACACTCAGATGCCCCAAATTTTATAAGGACTAGAAAGTATGTATTTTTTGGTAGAAAAGTTGTTTTTAAAAGCACCCCTACAACCCCATCCCAGGCCCTATTCTGACAAAACCATCCTTCTAACTCTAAACATTGCATTTGGAGACATTTCTTATTGCTTTCTTCACACAGAGAGAGGGGAAGGGAGGAAACTTCTTCACCTTCATACACATCACACATATTTTTGTGTGGCAGTCCTGTTTTACTTTTTAAGAAGTTTAGCAATATCACAGGCAACAGCGACACATGGGAGACCTTGTGTCACTTCTGCACCACATAGTGAAAAGGTTTTTTTCTGCATCTTCCTTGAGTAACTCATGCAAACACTGTTTTCAGGCTCCAATGGAAATGCTGGAATAGTTGTTGCTAAATGGTCATGTGAACAGCTCTTTCTCTGATGTTTGAAAACATTTTAATATTAGAAATGTGTTTGGAAAATACGATGAAGTTTGATAGATACAAAATTTGGGTCCGTCTGATCAAAGCTCTTCAAAGCAAGCAAAGTTTCTGTTTCAATTACAGTTGGCTGCCCAGGTAACTTTGGGAAATAGGCTTCAGCAGCCATCAAACTCAAATTCTGATGTTCATTGAACTTCAGAGGAAATATTTTGTCAAATTGCAATGGTTGCGACCTATCTTTACTCATGGATGTGCTACATAGCATCGCCAGCTGAATTTCCTGTTAGCTTGCATTATATACTCAAGGGAATTCAATATAAAGTTTCCTCTACTGGCTTTCAGTGCACAGTTTAATTCAAGTAATTTCATAAAGGGGCTTAGTTTAAGTCAGGAATATTAGGATTGTGGATCTTTCCATAAAAGTGTAACTTTTCAGCCCCTCCCTAAGCAGAAATGGAAAAGGATTATGCTCAGCATAACCTTAAGAGAGCCTCAGCATTAATACAAATGGAATTGGTGCAGCCTCTCTGTAAATAATCTCACACCAAACATTTCTACGGGACTTGTTTTTGCAGCAGTAGCTTAATTCCAAAGTCGTATAAATCTACCTTGTTTGTAAAACTACTGTAGGGTAATACAACACAGGCCAAATTTTCATTCCACTGACATCCAAGGGACTGCAACACTCCCATATGTTTATTATATCATACTCTGTATGGCTCTCATGCTCCTCCAGCTTTTCACCAAGCTGACCCTCAGCTTAGTACGAATACACAGGGCAAAGTGACTGTACGCAGAGTGCTTTATTTACCAGCCATCCCTGGGTGTTGCATTATCTCCCCCCTGGGGCATGTTCTACATCTGCTTTAAGGGTGTGTTTACACTGGAGTGAGTGTAGTGTGAGTAGACATTCCTGAGCAAGAGTTTTAAGGAATATCTGAGCATTGTTTGAAGCACAGCTGTGATAGCACAGACTTCAGCATAGACTGAGTACCCCCATATTTATTTAATTTTAGGGCTGACCTGCCTGAGCCCAAAACTACCGGCCAGAACAATCTCCCCAAAGTCTAGGGAACTCAAAGACTTTTTAGGTCCCCTCATGCTCTCGTTCTCTGATCCTGTGCACAGCACAACATGGTGAGATTGCAGAGGCCAGAGCAATGACCAATCATCACATCCAGCATCCCACTGTCAGCAGGCACCACTTACTAAATATACTTAAATAGATCATATCCTAAACAGCCAGGAGAAAAATGTATAAACACACACTTATCCCTAGGCTGCCTGGAGTAAGACAACGGTCTGTTTGCCTTTAGCAATAAGACTAGCCTGAGCCCTTAAGTATAGTCTTTGGGAGCATTGTAATGTTAAAGTACCACAAGGTTATTCTTTAAAAATGCATGACCTCAGCATGTATATCTACTGATCAACTTACGGTTGCTTTGACTATTGTGCATGCCCTTTCTATTCCCTTGGCATCTGGCACATCCCTCAATTAACCTAGGCAGTCAGAGTGAAGCAAATGAAACCAAGGGCGTTGAACAAGAAGCAAAGAGAGAGCAGACTTAGATGCTATGATGACAGGAGGAAATAGTACCAACATGCTTCTCTTAATTGTTCTGCTTTCCTCTTTCTTTTAATTTGCGGTTCTAGTAAAATCATTTTTGTGTCCTCCTCCCCATAACTCATACATCCCTGTGTTTGTTCACTGTTAAGTCAATGAACTGTGACTGTGACCGAATCTGTGACTTAGAGATTGCATCATTTTTTCTGACCTTCTTGTCCACATTTCAGTAACTGTACACAGGAGGAGAGTATTTTCATGTGTGTGATAGGGTCTGCCTTTTATTCCTACAGCTCTCCTTAAGGTCCAACCAGGCCTCTCACATTGTTCAAATTCTTGTAGATGCTATTTGAAATTATGTTGATTATTCTGAGAAAAATGCACAGAAGGCACCATTGCAATCTTATTTGACGACACTGTCCCTCTAAAGACAGTTCTTTAAACAGAAAGTGTCAAGCATATATTCAATGGCTTGCATCAAGTGTAATCAATGCAATCAGTGCTCTCACTATTGTGTAAACACAGTATTGAATGGACCTGAGCCACCTAGGGCCTGACTAGTTGGATGGTGCTGAATAAGCTGGTTTACTTCTGAATACCTTGATTTCTTCAGCAGCGGACAGGGATAATATGACTTTCCCCTGTAAGACCTTTGAGATCCATTAATGAGTAAAGATATCCATAGAAGTTATTTTATTTAATATATTTATATTATTTTGCCAAGTCCACTTGTGTTTAGAATCTGCTGTACTGGTGGAAACTAAAATTGTCCTGGTTCAAGTGTTTGCATAGATTTTACAAATCCAAATATTCAGATTTCTTCAATATTTATATCTTATTTTCCTTAAAATGTAAGATTTTCTATGTGAACTTTCACTGTGCAACCCTTTGAGTAACTATTTGAATTAGTGACAGTGAAGCTTGCATAGAGGAAAAATCTGACTATACCTTTAATGCTTGTAAAGACCTCTTTTTATGTATCATAACAGCTCCAAACAGTAAGCAGCATATTGCTATAACTGGCTATTTATTACACCTACTGTACAAAAGAAAGCAAGTCTCTATTACTTTTTTATTCATATAGATGTTCCTATAAACCAGATAGTTAAGTGATGTGTTTATTTTGGTTGAGAGCCAAGCAGAAATATTTAAATCCCGCTTTTGGAAGCAAGAATTATCTAATCACTCACTAGCTTTTATAATAAAGCATTTATCATGGAACATTAATCCATTAGTACTTATTTTCCATCCCATCCTTTCACTAGCACCTTGCTTTGAACAAGCTTGAGTTTGGCTGTGATTTTTCCTTTTATCATATATCATAGTTACATGATGGGACACACCAACACTGAATTCAGAAAAAACCCTTGCACTTTGCTTGAACTTGGCACCCAGATGTTCTGCTTGTGCTTCCACTGCTAACAAAATAGTGCATGTGTGAGTTCTGAAATTAGTCTTTCATGGTTAGGTACCAGGGTTTCATGGCTGTAAGGAGGCATGTGGAAACAGCTAAGAATAATTACCTGCTAAAGAAAAACTTGTGTTTAACTAGCTTTGTTTTTTCACAGCTTTAATTTGCATAGCACATCACCAAACTGCCATGCTAAGCTCTTTGGCATTAAAGACAAAAATGAAATGCTTCAGGGGGATTTCTGCTTTGTTTTGTTTTGTTTTGCCAAATTAGAGATTAAAGGTAACCCTTGACTAAAAAGTGCAGTCCCTGACTCTGTGATGTCACATCACCTACAGTGCTGTGTGACTGATCAAAGGTTTGACTTCCTCGGGCTCTTGCTGGACCTGGATTTACAAAGCCACTGCTCAAACCAATGTCAGCTGAGAACCAGACTATGCCGTACCCTCTTCCAGCGCAAAACCAACAAGAAGAAGGGCAGCACTTGGGGAACTCCACAGTCTCATTGCATTTTCTTCAGTTTCCTCTCAAAAGAGAGGAAAAAACAAAGGAAAGTAAGCTGAGAAAATAAAAGAAAAACCAGGAGGGAAGGTCCTCAAGGAACAAAAAGCTCCCTGTGCATAGGATGCCTGTACAACTGGGAAATCTCAGCTGATCTATGGCCCTTGCATGTTGCTCTGTCCAGAAGCAGTTAGATGCCCTTGTAGGTATCTCTGGAGACACTGTGACAGCTGGATCTCTCCTCCATTCCCCACTGCATGCTGGGACTGGGATCATGGGCTCAGGATGACTAACTTGGGATCTCAGCTGAACCCAAGATCATTCCCCTTCAAGCATCTCAAACACTGCAAAACATCGATATCGTATGCCTCAAAATGAGGTTCTGCAGCCTGGTGTCAAAGGGAGGCTGCTGCATTTGTTTCCCATTTCTGTGAAGAAATTTCCCATTTCTGAGCCAAAAAACCCACCCCTTTTATAAGATGCATTACAGAATGTATGAAACATCAGAGTCAAATCCTGCGAACTCTGGGTGTAATATTTACTGCTGGAGTAGACCCCTTGCAATCCATAGGTGTAATAAATACTGTGTCAGGTTTGTACAGGACAAGAGCCAAACTGTTATTAATTGCAACATTGGAAGACCCTAATTCACCCCACCTCTCTTTGCAGATTTAACTGAGGTGCTGATGTCAAGCGCTGGCTCTAGGCAGGCTGCAACCTGGGAAGATTAGTGACTTCAGTCACTGCAGTGATTGGTGAGGCAGGGTAAGTCAAATAAAACGGGCACAGAGACAAAAACTGACCACTAAAGCAAATGACTTCTGGGAAATAGGGAATAAAGGAGGAGATGATTTTGAAAACTATGCACTGTTTCAGTATTCAGATACATATTTTTTCTGTTGATTGTCAACAGACTGGTGAGAGCATTGTGGTCTTTCTGGTCCCCGGAGGAAAGTGCCTATCACACCATGGGTGCTTTACGTGGAAGAAAGCGACTGGATACAAAGATAGGAGCAGTTCTTTACACATTACAGACTTGATACTTAATTAGAAGTGTCTCCTGTGATTCTGAGAGGGAAGTACTTACTGCCTTCTCCTGACTGTAAGTTTTTAATCCTCAGACAACCATTGTGCATCCCACACCTGTATTTCTCATGGAGCTTCTTTGGACATTAGAAGAAATTTTGCATGCAAAGAAAGACGCGGTGCAGATTTGAAGAAAGAAAACTAGTCTTTAAGCAAAACCCTCTTTAAAAATCACTTTTAAAATTCTTGTTACTGTCCAAACATTTAAAAGAAGACCACAATATGTGCATTGTTGGAACATGAAAAGTAGACTCTTTAGTTAAGCTCCATTTTATTCAGTTATTTGAGTAGTTCCTTTCTACCATTTATGTGGATGTTTTATCTTTGCAAGATAGGCCACATATATTATCGAATCATAGAATGGTTTGGGTTGGAAGGCATCTTTAAAGGCCATCTAGTCCTACCACCCCGCTGCAAGGATCAGGGACATCTTCAATCAGATCAGGTTGCTCAGAGCCCAGTCTAACCTGGCCTTGAATGTTTCAAGGGATGGGGCATTCACATATTCAAGGCTACATTACTGTACTTTTTAAAATAAGTCTGTCCTTTGAGATTACTTATATTTTCTGTAGACTAATGGTTATATTTAAAGACACTCTTTCTTATTTTTCATACATGTTTCACTTTTTTTATTAGAAATAGCTCTTAAGATTTTTTTTAACATAAGCAATTTAAAGTTGTATTAAAAAATATCCAGATTGAATATCCAGATATTGCAATTAATGGAAAAAAACTATTTGCTTTCTTCCCATTGGGAAAACATTAGCTGCATTCTCAGAACCAAGTTATCAGCAAAAGAATTTGAGGATTTCTTGTCATTGAAATGGTATTACCTCATCCATTAAGTTCACTGAGCTGTCAGTGCAGGTGTGTTTAAGGGATCTGATGGAATTCCCTCACCACCTACTGAACCAAAGATTACTTGAGCACTTCTATCAAATAGAGTAGCATCAAGACCACTCTGACTTTTGAAGCTGGGAGCTGTTCTAATAGGATCCTCCGGAAAGAATCACATCCATATCACATTTTCTCTTCGGGAACCATATTTACTTGTATAAATAATAACATGTAATGCAATAACAGTATAGTATAGTATAGTATAACACAATACAATATTGAACAATAGAGTACAATATAATGAGAATTAAATCTATAATTGCTGAAGAATTATGAAATCAGACACTGAACTTTCTACTATTTTCTGATATTAGAGTACTATTAGGACAACCTCTTTTGTCATATCTTCTTCTGAGGAGTCATCCGTCCCTCCTGCTTCGCTGGGGAACATTTCTGCATGATACAACACTATTTCTCATCCAGGATGGTCATTTACATAATTGTTCTTAGAGAGGTTTATAACATATCTGCATACTGGGGAAACAGACCTCTTTACAGTTGACCACCACCAAGTACAAAGGTGAGATTTACGACCATGCAAGACAGGCCTTCTGCTAACTGTCTTATGACAGAGAAACTTAATCTTGCAGGACACATGAGCATAGTGACAGAACTCATCATCCTCTGAATAACAATTCAAATACATGTATTTGACTAGCCTTTTGCACTCATTAATTAAATACTTAAAGAAAACTTTACAGATAGGCACATATTTGTAAAAAAAAAAATAAACCCTTATCATGTCCTCCTTATCCAAGGGATGGATGCAGTGTCAAGGCAACAACTGATAGTTAAGGTAGCTCTCAGTCTTCCAAGAAAATGGAAATATATTATACTTCTGTGATTTCCCACCTACAGGAAAGTCAACTCCCTCAATATTTATTCTTTATTAGACAACCTAATGGAACCACAATGGCAAGGAATAGTTCATACTTTTCACTCTATATACATAAAGACATTATAGGAGTTCTTATATGGGGGGTTTTGCTAGCACTGGTAAAATATGAAAAAAAAAAATCACTCCATTTAGAAAAAAAGCTGCATGGAAAAAAACAGTCAAAATTGCCTAAGCAATACTATCACATAATTAGATTCCTTGGCATAAGCTTAATAAATGAAATGTCCTCAGTTCTCATACCATTCTGTGTCTTCATTGAGGAAGGAACTAAAAGACCAGACTTTTTCCATTGCTAAATTTTCCATTGTGAAATTTGACGTGTTCATGACTGCAGAACCTCTGTTAATCAATAAATCACTAGACAACTTTGATTAATTAACTAGTCAACAGCTCATAAGACAGTTCAGTCAGACCATCTGCATTTCCTTTTGTCCTATGTGATTTTTAAGTGAAGTAAAATGTGGCTTTTTCTGTTCCCAGACCGTTTGCTTTAAATGTTCTATGGAAGAATTATGAATTATTTTTATTTGTACTTCAGTAGCAACTAATGGCCTCCTCTAAGCTCCAGGCTCAATTTGTGCTAGGTTTTACATGATCCCATTTTAATAGGCATGGCTGTGGGGAGGAAGACATGCACAGTAATTCCAGGGACGCTTGCCCATACCCCACACAAGCCTGGAGGCAAAGCCAGCACCACAGCTCAGATGTTTGGAGTCCTCACCCAGTGCCTTGCCAGCCCCATTGCCTTTCCTGCGAGAAAACACAGAATGCTCTGGTCTAAGCAAACAGCATTGTTTTCAGAGACAATTTGCCAGCATGAGCTTTCCTGTAGAAGGAACCATTTTATTAGCACTCTGGGTGGGATGTCATCCTCCAACATGTCTCCCATAGAGCCATCTAACCTGCACTTAAACATGAGGTGCTGCATGCAGCTGTCCTTCCAAAGTCAGTGCCCCGGCCCCTTCAGCAGAGGAGATGAGGATGGTGGAGGCTGGTAGCAAGCAATGCAGAGACAGGTGGTAGGTGACAGCATGTTCCCCTCCAGACAAAAAGAAAATTTGCATGTTTCTTAGTCAACACAAAATAATTATGACTGTGAACATGGCTGGGTTGTAGATTCAGTCACGTTGTGCCGTTTTGATGCCTGGCAGAGGAAATGGATCCTGCATAAGGAGACAAATATGAACTTAACCTGACTTCTCACCTTGATGTTCCTGTTGAGCTACCTCAGATTTCAAATCTCTTCAAGGATGCAGCAAGGAAACCCTGCATTTACTCTTACTGACATATAAGGTTTACTATGCTGATTAGGATCAGGCTCTTGTGTTACTTGGTGCTTTTTGCTTTATTTCAGATTTAATGCTGTCTCACACCCAGCTGACATTTCCAAATTCCCTTGATCAAAGGAGCGTTCACAACCTTCCTGCTGCTCTCAAGCTCTGAGCTACCCTCGGTTGCCCATGCATGAAGCATTCATGGTCCCATAATCTCTGTACTTAGACTGCACCATGTTCTGGTTTATTTAAATAAGTGAGCTGCTGCCTCTGCTCTTACTTCCTTACAGTGGTTCCACTTCATCTGTATTCCTGTCACTGTTTTCATCACTGTTCCTCACAATAAGCCATCTCCTCCATTTCTGTAATTCTCCCTTACAAACCCGTGTTGCAAAACAGGAAAGGTTGTGATTACCTACTAGACAGAAATTCCAGTATCTTGGGCAGATCTGTTGCTGATCCTTTCAATTCTGACACAAATAGGCATGAGTTTTCCTATCATTTGCCAGAACACACGAGAAACAAGGTGGAGACCAAGACCAACCCTGGGGCACAATTAGTAACACAGTTTGGTAGTTGTTAGCCAGAACACCATTTGAGACTTTGATTTCCAATATACGATAGCTCAGTTTCCATCTGAAGCAGATAACAAACAAGCAAACCAGAAAACATTACCCATGATGCTTTGTCTTAATACTTTTTTTTTTCACTTGCCTCAGAAACAAAAAACAGAGGCTATGGAGCAATATATTGAAAAAGTTGAACCATACCAACCTTTGAAGAATCACACACAAAACACTATTTTAAATCAAAAAGAATGTGTGTTGCACTTTGGACCAGGTTGCCAGCTGATGTAAAACAGTTCAGCTCCTTTAATCACATGGGGCTATGCCAATTTACATCAGCTGAGGATCTGTCTAATAATAATATGTGAAGCAGGGCTTCACCACATACTGTACTGAATGTTGGAAAACATCCTGTACTTAAATGCATGCAGCTATTTAACTCGGGGTATGAGACTGGCCACATTGTTTGACATAAGGGTTAGTTTTCAGATAGTGAAATTTCAGTTGCCAGGTGCCAGAGGCAATTTATCAGACACTCATAAAATAAAGATCAAAAAGCCCATCAGTCTCCCACTGCATCTGGGATCTAGGAAGGAACACTTACAGCCCCCTATCCTTTAAACAGCTCTCACTTAAAGAGCTCACTGTTTATAATAACAAGAAAAGGAGAAAGGGGTCAGGTCAAAACCAGCAGAACAGCAGGTGGTGTTATAAAGTTTTTTTCCACAGTTAAAACTTTTGTGAAATAGTAGTTCAAATGTACGCATACAAGCCTGTTTCACATTTTTAATTTGTATTTTTAGATAATTTTTGGCTATTAGAATACAAGTCACAAACGACTTGACCTCTTTTTCTCTGCTGTTTACTCCAACATGTTACAAAAATAATCCTGAATGATTTCCTTTCATGCTTCCCTTTTGACTGAAAGCCCTTGTTACACACTACTGAACTCAGCTTTTAGATCCAGAACCAAAATTCCTCCAAAGTTCAAAGGGGTTTCTGAGCACTGTTCCTGTTCATAACCAGCTTAGCTGGAATGGTGCAAGACGAGAAGTTTGGATTCAGATCTGAACTGTACTATTATTTAATATTTAAAGAGCACTTGCTCTCAGTCTGTGCTAAAGTCAGAGATGTGAACCTTGCCTTCTGAAAAGTTTCAATGTCAAGGCTTTGGTGTTGCCCTCAGGTCTCCTCAGCGGGAGGAGAGAAGCATCTCCCCATGCTCAAAGAATGTGTCACATTCTGGTTTGAGTCCACCTCTTATGACACCCTTCATCAGAGTCAAAATAGCTAGTCCCCATCAGGTAAGAATTAGCCACACATGCTGAGTTCTCATCAAAAACTCACATAAAAACATCCCTCAAATGAGATAAAGATAAGATGTATCTCTATCCCAGAGGAGTCAGTGAGTGTCCCATGAAAGCCTCATCTCTAGTCTCCAACTGACAGTGACAAGCTGATAAATTTAATCTACTAATTAAAACATAGCATTACCACTGAGAACACAAGATCAGAGGAGATCTCTCCTGATGTACTAAACACCTCTACGAAGTATGGGATATACACAGCTCCTAGAGACCTCAGCATTTCACTGAGCATTGCACACACTGGAGCAGAGGGAATGGAATTCATAGAATCATGGAATCACAGGATGGTTTGAGTTGGAAGGGACCTTAAAGATCATCTAGTTCCAATCCCCCTGACATAGGCAGGGACACCTTCTACTAAACCAGGTTTCTCCATCCAACCTGACCTTAAGCACTGGAGCATTCACAACTTCTCTGGGCAACCTGTTCAGTGTCTCACCACCCTCATAGGGAAGAATTTCTTCCTTATGTCTAATCTAACTCTATCCTCTTCCAGTTTAAAACCATTACCTCTTGGCCTATCACTATATGCCCTTGTCAAAAGTCCCTCCCTTTCTTTCTTGTAGGCCCCCTTAAGGTACTGGAAGGCTTCTATAACATCTCCCTGGAGTCTTCTCTTCTCCAGGCTGAACTCTTAGCCTGTCTTCACAGGAGAGGTGCTCCAGCCCTCTGATCATCTGTGTGGCCCTCCTCTAGACTCGCTCAAACAGGTCCATGTCCTTCTTATGTTGGGAGCTCCAGAGGTGGATGCAGTACTCCGGGTGGGGTCTCATGAGAGCAGAGTAGAAGGGGAGAATCCCCTCCCTCATCCTGCTGGCTGCGCTTCTTTTGATGCAGCCCAGGATACAGTTGGCTTTCTGGCTGTAAGTGCGCATTGCCAGCTCATGTTGAGCTTCTCATCAACCAACACTCCCAAGTCCTTCTCCTCAGGGCTGCTCTTAATCTGTTCTCCACCCAGCCTGTATTTGTGCTTGGGATTGCCCCGACTTTGCACTTGGCCTGGTTCAACTTCATGAGGTTTGCACGGGCCCATCTCTCCAGCCTGTCAAGGTCCCTCTGAATGGCATCCCTTCCATCCAGCATGTCAACTGCACCACACAGCTTGGGAGTGCACTCTATCCCACTATCTGTGTCGTCATCAAAGATGTTAAACAGGGCCGGTCCCAATATGGACCCCTGAGGAACGGCACTTGTCACTGGTGTCCATTTGAACATCGAGTCATTGACCACAACTCTTTGAGTGCGGCCAGCCAGCCAAGTCCTTATCCACCAAGTGGTCCATCCATCAAATCCACATCTCTCCAGTTTAGAGACAAGGATGTCATGCGGGACAGTGTCGAATCCTTTGCACAAGTCCAGGTAGATGACAACCGTTGATTGTCCCTTGTCCACCTTTGCTGTAACCCCATCATAGAAGGACATCAAAATTGTCAGGCCTTAGTGAAGCCTGTCACCAATCACCTCCTTATTTTTCACACGCCTTAGCATAGTTTCCAGCAGGATCTGCTCCGTGATCTTGCCATGCACAGAGGTGAGACTGACTGGCCTGTAGTTGCCCAGGTCTTCCATTTTTAAAGATGGGAGTTATGTTTCCCCTTTTTCAATCAGTGGAAACCTCACTAGACTGCCACAACTTCTCAAATATGATGGATAGTAGTTTAGCAACTTAATTCGCCAGTTCCCTCAGGACCCACCTTGGAACTTGCCTTGACTAATTTTAATTCCTTAATTTAGGTATCTATCCAGGCTTTGTGCATAGTAAACAGAAAGAAGGTATCTAAATTAATATCCTAACTACAGTCCAACTCAGATATTCTGCATCATCCTCTAGAGGCCCTTGCCTCCATCAGTAAGCCTTAGGAGCCCTGGCTCCCACATGAAACACTTAAAGTAGATCCTTCCTGCAGGCAATGCGAATGACCTCCCTGATACAAACATGATCTTCTGTAGTGCGTGCTGTTTGCTTATGCATCCTTTCAGAAGTATTCTCTGTTGCTGTTACCTCCACTGAGTCTAAGAGTTTCTTCACCACTGCATTGATTGATGGCCAATTGTTGGGAACAGAAATGCCTCCAAGTTCACAAACACAGGGCTCATCAATTTTCAAAAACATAAACGTTTGTCAACAGTTACTGCACAGAGGTATTAAAAAATCCATGGGAAAGAAGTGGTCTGTCTTGGATACAAAAGTAAAACTGTTGTTATTATTTGCTGGCAAATGCGACTTTTTTAATAGTGACCACAATATTGTTACTAGACATTAGCATGCACTGAGGCTAGTGCCCCCTAATTTTGTGACTGCTATCAAGCTTCCTAAACGCCTTGTCCCAGAAATAATTTTTCTACTCCAAAACATGAGTCAGGTCTCCCATCTGCTTTGGACATCCATTCAAAAAAAGCTTACTTGGCCTTCATCCCAGTCACTGAATTCTGTGTGGTATCCAGTTTAGTGTATGCATTATTTTGAAATGCTGTAATATTGCCTATGTTATCTTTGCTTTATAACTGTGATCCCATAGAGCTTTCCTATGTATTTCCAGCATTCATTTCCCAGGCAGTTTTATAAAAATGTAATGAGGTGCTATTATTAAAGCCTATTAACTTATACAGGCTTGTTGCCTGATGAGAACTCAATTTTATTTTCCTTAAGCAGCAGGCCAGATTGCAATCAAGTAGTTTCTCCAGCGACTATCCCAACAAATTCATCACCCTATTTCTTAGTCTAAGATAATACCACAGTAGAGACCAGGCCAAAGCTTTCCTTTTTCAAAGTTCCAACAAAGACATATTTACTCGTTTCACATTAATTGGCTGTTGTAAGGTAATTTTTTCCTTCATTTCATTGTTTCTTCTCCTGTTTTTCAACTTTACTCCCAGAAATAGCACTGAGATATTTACAGATTGTGCTGAGCTCACGGGTTTTGATTAAGATTTCTACATAACTGAATAATTTCTTTAATTTATCTCTTCTAGTAGGGCTAGCATGAGGCTCATGCAGCATGTATAGGCATGAGACCACACAAAGGAGGAGGCTTTGCATTCCAGGTCACCATCTCCAGAGGCCAGAGCAGAGTAAGGGCTGCCAAATTGGTTAAATGGGCCCCAGCTCCGCCCTGCAGCTGTCAAAGCCCTCCCACGCACTGACAAAGCAAGATTTTCCCACCCTTCTCTGACCTCCAGAGATGTGTGGAGTATGGAAACCTGCCCAAATCACCAAGGTGTTAAGCATTTTTGCTAAAAAGGGCTGGAGGAGGAGAAAGACCTTGCAATGAAAGCTGCTTGTCTGGCTTCACTTCCTAGTCCTGTTGCACATTGCTTGTGTGACCTTGCATTTTACTCCCTCTATTTCATTCTGTTTTGACTTTGTGTTTCATAAAGCATGAGAAGAGAACATCTAGTTGTGATTAGTAGAGAAATATAGCAATCAAAATGTGCTCAGGTCACCAGCATCCTTTGTAAAAGCAGTGCAAAATTTTAAAAAAGGGGAGCTTTTCAGTATAGATTAAGGAATGCAAACAGCAGATTTATTATGAGATAATACTCTACATTTTGCAAATATTAATAATTCAGCAGCTAGGATATGTGATGCTGCTCTTACTTACCAAAGATGCTATTTCGAACATACTGGGCTCCTGAGAAAATATTTTCAGCCTGGATTGCAAACAACAACATCTTCTGGCACTGTAAAAGTCTCACGAGATTTCTTAATTGATGTACTTGCAAGTGTCCAAAATGTACAGATTTTTGGAAAGCTACTGTCATCGAACTGGAATTAATCCTAAATTTCCTTGGCATCCGTATAATGATGTCTGAGGTGATTTAACAAGCATTTCAAAAATACCAGACCTAAGAGAAAAGTGCTACTTCAAGTTGTCAGTGGCTAGGACATTAAGGGGATAGCTGAGTAACCCGTTCATGGCTGACCTTTCAGCCAAGGATCCAGTGAATCTAATGTGGGCATCTAGTCTACAACACTATATTCCTAAGGCAGTCACTCTAAAGGAGGTTTCTAAGTTTCCTGTGCAGTCAATAGGGAAAACTTAGTGCCCTCTCTACTGAGGGACTCAAGCTCCCTAATTTTAGGTACAATAAAATGGTAAATGAGACTCCCTCTAGAGCAGGCACAGGTTACCAAGGCAGGTGAGATGCACCTTACCAAATTAAAGTTGATCTACTTTTATGAAAGACCTTTCTATAACAGGACCACTTCACATGCGAGTGTCTCATATCTATTTTTTAACTTGGCTTTGCCTGTGCATCTCTTTAAACCAGTTAAGAAGTCAACTCTGAACAGAGCAGCACAACCTTCAGAGAATCAAATTTAGATCTCTCACTATGACTTTCCTGCTTGCTAAAGTCAGAGGAGACCATTATGATGACCTGATCTGTTGTGTAACACACTACCTACATTATCTCTCTTAATATATTTTAGGATAATATAGCAGATTTTTAAGCAATTAATTTTTAATTAAATACTTTAAACCGCCATGTTTCCTTAGCTAAGGAGAATTCTTCAAACTTTTAATAATTATAGCACAGATCAAGTTTCTCATCTCATTAACTTGGAGGAGTATGATTTAAAACAGAACTTATGAGATTACCACTTCCATGCACGTTGGTGCGCAGCTAGATAGCAAAATATACACCTCCATATAAATATCGACATATCTGTTTCTGATGTGAACCCTATCATTAAATTGGGTCAATTATTCCTTTTTGCTATTCAAAATTCTACCAATTCCTCCAAGGACAAGCCAGGTTGAGATCTTGACTGCCTCTTTCCACTGGCTCTGTGATTTTTCTCATCTCTAGCTGTTCTGCTTATTAAAGTCACAGCTAAATTCTCCTTCCCCTCCTGTCCCTCTCTGCCCCCAGATCCCTTCACCACTATGTCTGACATGTCTTATCGTGTCAGAAGCAAGCTCCCTACTCCCATCAACCCAGGCTCTGGAATACAGTTCCCACCTACCTCTGAAGCCTTCCCTCTGCCCATTCCCACGGTCTCTCTCCAAGCACCTCCCAACCCTTCAGCCTATCTGCTCCAGTTGGCTCTTGTCCTGCTCTCTGTGGTCCTCAGGAGCTGCCAGCTGGCCTGCTCTCTCTTCTTCCTCAGAAAATTAGATACTGTAGCTGCCCCCACTACCTAATGCGGAGTCAGGTTCATGTAACCCCATCTCGGCAGGAGAGCTCTAAACTCATCTTTTTTATCTCACTGGTGACAAGATTTCTGGGGCCAGACTCTGACAAAAGGAAATCAAAACATTGTGCACAGTTCTGATTAAAGGCATAACGAACTGGCTCATGGACGTCAGCTGCTGGATGGATTCTAAGTTTCTTGATGGTTTGTGAACATATCACCAAACACTGATTTGCCTGTAGTTCCAAGTCTCTTGTTTGGGAGGCAAAAGTGTCTTAGTTCTACACAAAGCTAGTGAAAAGAATTCCAGGTTTGCCATTTAAAAAAAAATGGTAATTTTCTGAAAATATTGCCGTAAAAATATTTAATTTCCAAAAAAAAACCCCCTGTCTTTCTGCCTCCATAGTACTTGAAAGTCAAAATTGGCCATGCAGTTTGGTTGAAATGCCTTAAGTAGCCATTCATTTTTTTTTGTTTCAGAGTGTTAATATCTAATTTACAAATTCTCAAGTGTTGAACTTCTAATAATGAGGTTGTTTAATGTTTCTAGACAAAGGGAATTACTTTTCTTATATGCTGTGAGAACTAATCATCATGGGAACAAAAGGAAAAGTTGGCTACTGAAGTAGAGGAACTAACAGATCCATTACTTTCCTGGAAATGTTTCCCTTTAGTTGGCTAACGTGCATTATGAACTAATGATAATGCTGCACATGCTTATGTGGAAGGGATGACCTCTTTCTGTCTATTCTCTGAGCAGACAGACAAAATCTATCTCTATTTCAGAAACCACACAGCACATTAGGATGTTTTAGCATATATTTACACTAGAACTGGGTGCTAGGACAGCTCTGTAATTTCCAAATTGCAGATGGTTCATGTCTGGGCCATTCAGCTTACAGCCAGCACCCATTTATATGGACATACCCACACGTAAAAAGCTCTGTTATTTGAATATCTTTCTCATTCTTTTTTATTATCTACACAGGAAAGTTGTCCTCTTAGAAGAATTATTTTCAAGCCTTCTTCTGGGAGTGAACTTCATTTCATTTGGCAGATGTAAATGAAAAACAATTTAATACTCAGTTACCCCTGTGCCTTTCTCCCAGATGATGTTCTGAACCTGTGTTGCATTTATTTCCTCCGTTCTGACAGAGGCAGCTCATTCTCACTTCTACCAACATCATCTTAATTTTGGCACCCATGATATGTTAAAGGGTTCAAAGGACTCAGTTCAGACTTTTTTTTTTTGTTCTCAATCCATAGGGAAAACTTATCTCATTCCAGAAGTGGTTGCCCTCCCTTCTTTCACTCCCCTCCTCCAGAAGGACAAAAAGAGGAGAGAAATATCTGGTAACAACTCAGGAAAGCATGGGACAATTACTGTATGATTATTACCATGTTCTGCAAGGCTTAAATGGCACTACATACCCTGCAGAGGAAAGTACTTCAGGCCTACAAGACTTTTTACACCTCCACATCTCCACTGTGCTCCACTGAGGTTAAAGGGAGATTTTTTTTTTTTAAATCATACTTAAAAGTTATTTCAGTGCTGAACTTCCTCTGTCATTACCAAAATCACACAGATATGCTGTGATGCAGATCCTGCTGACTTTTGAAAATTTGCTTTGTCCTTCAGGCTCCTAACCATCTTCTAGGGCAGGATCTGTGGGTTCTGGGACTGAAGCAACATCATAGCTTTTGTAAAGAAATACATTTTTGGAAGGTATTATGCAGGAGGAAAGTTAAACGTGGGCTCCTGAATTCCAGTATGTGTGTGGGAGGGCTGCACCTGTCTTTGTATGCCAGCAAATATCTGAGAAGAAGCATGGGATAGTTAGGTTTTTTGTTGTGCCGAATCCTGTACAGAAACAAGAGATTAGGGTAAGGTACTATGTGAAAAGCTGCAGGCTTTACTGTCTGGTTGCATCCCTGATTTAAAGCACTCATGAGTCAATTTTTTGTAGAAAAGCACAGAAAAAAAATTTTATTCTGCTTGTTGATTGACCACCTCTGGCCCAGGACAGTAAATGAAATACAGTTACTCTTGGATTATACCCAGCTTCACCATCACTGATTGGTCTTCCACTGAGAAATCAGCACAAAAGGCTTGTCGTCTGCTACTGCTTGGCAGAGAGGAGATAGTGGTGTCAGGATGGGACCGTTATGTCAGGAAGGCAAAAATAGACTTCTGAGAGCAACTCAGATTTAATGTTAGTTTTGCAATTCACCCGTGGTGTTATGTCCTTTATAGCTGGGAACGCTTCATTAAATACCATGCATTGCTTAAAAAGCAGTCTGCCAACTTTTTTTTCCCTTGTCTTTTAAGTCTAGAGCCAGCAAAGTAACCGTTTTCTAGACAACACAGATAGTTTAACTTCAGCAAATGTACTAATGCTGATAGTGTCAAAGAAGAAACACGTCTCTGACAAGGACTGAGCAGCGGCTGCCCAGCAGATAAGGAAATTATTTTTTTAAATGAAGCCAGAGGAAAATGAAATAAAGATAAAAGAGTAATCAAACACTTTATAGTTAGATTTTTTCCAAGTAACAGAAATCCACTGGATTAATACAAAATCAACAGGACTGCCCCACTAAGGAACAAAGTTATCTTGAGACTTCTTTATCAAATGAAACATTCTAAGAATCTGTTTTCATTAAAAGCATTTCTTCTATCTTTTACCAAATGCAATCTTCTATTTGGCAAGCTTTAATAACAAATGGCAGGTATTTAAACAAATGGGATTTTAGCTGTGGAAAACGGATGATATCTATCCATTTGGCTTGCTTAGAGTCCGTTCACATCTTGACTGATAGCTATAGGTCTCGCACAGAGGTAGAAAGGCAACTGCATGTTTTGTTTTGTGTTGTTTGTTCTCTCCAACCCAGTAGTGACTGACAGCGCATCGCACCAGCAGAAGCCAGCTTACCCAGCGCCAATCTCTCCACCTTCTGGTAGGCAGAGCAGAGCTGGATGCAGCCGCAGCGGTGAGGAACAGCTGAAGAATTGTCCCTTCTCATGTGACACAAATCATGTGCTGTGTTAATGAAAAGTTAGTTCCTTTTAATTCTTCCTTTGCTTTCTCCCCCACCTTCCTTGCCCTCACTGGCAGGTTTGCCCCAGCCAGGCACACCTGGGCAATCCCATGTCTCTTACCACCTTTGTACTGCAGAAGCAAAACTGTCCCTGGGTCCTCTGCTGAAGAGAGGTACAGCTGTGCCATTCAAAACATACGTCCCGATTCAAAGCAGCTACCTAGTTACTTCAGTAGTTAAACTTCAAGTACTATTTTGGAGAAAAGCGTGGGAATTGTGATTTGCTAGATGTGCCCCAAAGGAGAATTTGTCTGGTTTCATATTGTGAAATACTCCAGCTTCTGGTATTGTTGTTCCTTTTTTTTCACAGAGTAAACACATACTGCTATTCTGACATGCCTGGTCCTTCAAATGTTAACACACAAGAGTAAACTTTTATGGTTACAAGGATCAAAGGGTTGCACAAAATTAAGAACATACATTAAGAGTTTGCAAGATCAGGAATGTAATCTACTGTGCCCAAAATAAAAGATCAGGGGACCTAGAGAAAACTTTGTAGAGATTTTCTTCATCTTGAATTCAGATGAATACTTTAGAATGGCCTGAAGCCGAGTGTGAAACCTTTGAGTTTCATTCTACTTCATGAAATTTCTCAGATAAAGAATAAACAACCTATAGAAAATGAAATTTTGGTTCTGGCTCTGCAAAGTGAATGTCTATGCTTAACTCTGTGAACAAAAGCTGTGACATCTGTAGGTTTATTGTATAATGGTTTGTCACATGCTGGATCTGTGTGACTTACTGATGGCTTGGCATACTGAAATGTACTTTTACGAAGAGCACTAAAAGCAGTCATTGGTCTTGTATGTGTAAGTTAGTTTTCATTCTAAGGGATTTTTTAAATACCTGGATTTTGTTAAGCTATCCATAATATAACAGTTTTCCCTTGCAATGGAAAAACATAGCTTCTCCAACACTAGCTGCTGTACTTCACATGCATATAATATTGCTATCAACTGCCTATCTTAAAAATGTTTGATTTCTCTCTCGCTCTCCTACTTAGCAAGATTAAAGGCTTAAATGTTCTCTTATACCATACCATATGTTAAGAGGAAAGACTAATTTTGGCTGCCTACAACATTCCAAGCCCTATTTAAATAATATTAGCTAAAAGCTCAACTTGTATAAATGCTTAAATCTGCGGATGTAAAGCTTTGACTAACAAAGTCCTTTAAGGACCAAAATCTGCAATTTACTGCTTTTGAAAGGTTTGCCATGCTCCAGGGAGATGTACTGTTTCTTGGTGGAGTCCTGGCAGGGTTTAGCCGTGTATTCACAGGATCCGTTCACTCCCACTGAATTTCACTTAGGAAGAGATCTACGCAACTCCCCTAATCACATCACTCAATTAAAGCAAATTTCAGCTTTTCACTTGCTTAGCTCATAGACAACTACAAGCAAATGCTTCCATTCTTTCTGTGTTTTTCTTCTCTCGCTGTTAAACAGGGCCATTGTGAAAGTTTTCTGTCGGCTGAGTGAGCTACCATGCCATCAAAGTGCATGGGTGAGAGATGAGCAGAACTGTCAACATCAGCCTTCTGTCAAATGCTCACCAGCTGGAAGGTCAAATTAGACAAATCAGCCCTGTAATAACAGGAAGCATTCTCAATGTGGGCACAATTAAAGAGCAGAGATAGCAAGGGGAGATGATCACATCCCCATCAACTGGAAGAGTCCAGTACCTTTTTACAGTGTGTTTTCAGGCAGCTGCTGAGATTAAGGTTATAGGCATTAAATTAAGGGCTTATGGTCCACTTTTGGGCATAGATTCAGTAAATCTCCATTCTTACAGAATTTGGGGTGTGTGGGCTGCCACAGCAGGCAAAAAGCATCAACTGCTCTGGGCTCAGTCAGTGGTTGTGTTTCAATATCATGCTTCAGCTTGTTGCCTGAAGAAATCAGAAAAAGATTTTTTTCCATCCCAATGAATAACTTCAAGAGCTCTTCTGTTTATTTGCTCATTTTCTGTTTGGCTAGTGGAGTGTTATTTTGGGTTGTTTGGTTTGATGCATTTCTCCTCCCTCTGCGACATTACATTGGCTGCTGCTGGAGATGTGGCAGTGAACACCACTCTGCGAGGATACAGAGGGTTCCCTCGGCCAGCTGGGTCTTCTGCATGAAAATTAATGCACAGAAATAGGCAGACACTTAAACTGAATGATGCAATCATCCTACCTAGCATTAAGCCTTGTAAGATATATAAATTCACATATGTATTGGTATTGTAAATTATAAATACAATGTAATTAAACTACGATGTTTTAATAATTACTATTTCAAAGCAAGAAAGAAAAATATAAAACCTATGAACTTTATAGCTCATCCTTTTCTTTTATCCAGTGAAGTTATTATGCTTACTTAAGTACTCCTCTTTCCGTACAGATTCACTTGGCGTTCCTTCCATATCTTAACTAGATGTTGAATCTGCCATGCCGGGTGACTGATCCACATCTATCTCATGTGCTCATACGGTACCATCATTAGCTACGGGTGAGATCATGTCCACAACCACAGGAAGCCCATTAATTACTCTGAAATTGCTTCAATCTTTCACTACAAGTAGACCTGAAGTTCCGCTTTGGAGCATAAACACATCCTTATGGATTTTTCTCTTAAAAGTTATGTCTTGCTTACAGTGAATGTTCTGAGGGTAAGCATCAGCCAATTGAGTTTTAATGTGGCACTGTAGGTATATGTGTTTCACTATGCTTTGTAAGCACGAAGTGCTCCAGCTAATTCTCTACATCAGACCATGCATATGGCAAGCATCAAGAAACTATTAAACCTGCTGCCTTGAAGAAAACACCACCAGTAAACTCTGACAGCATTTGGTGTTGCATACAAATATCTGTTTCCATTTTGATATAGGAATTATACAGTATATTGACTCTCCTCTCAAATCTGGACTTCTTGGCCATTTAATGGCCATCTAATACCTTCCAGCCCAGCCCTAGGCACGTGTGGTGGGTCACCCTTTAGATCCCACCAGTCTGGGCCGGTCCATTTGTGTACTTCATTGTATAGCCAGAAAGATACTATCAGGCTACCTGAGATGGTTCCCAGGAAGATAGGAGATGTGTGGATGAGAGAAAGCACATGTTTCTGGCCACTCTTGAGAATCTTCTTTACAATTAATGGGCACAACCACAAATTCTAGTTTCTTAGAGAAACAATCACTAGGGGCTACTGCAGACAGAGAGGGATACAATCATGCCTTACATTACACATTGTCATTATACTACACCTTGAACAATTCTACCCAGTCAGATTGTGTTTGAAATTTCTGTGTATAGTGCTTCCCAGCTTCCTTGTAAGTACTGAAATAGAGCTAGGCACTCACTGTATTTTTTAAAATAAATTGGATATGAAGATTTTTGAATGATCTGCAAAAAGACCAGTGACTTTGCTTCCTGTTTAAATTCATGATTTTGAAGGACCATATCTGTGCTCAAATCTGTGCCTTAACTATTCATTATTGGATATGTAGTTAATTACTTACTTGGTTTTCTGGATTTTTTACCAATTCTTCATCCCTGATCCTCTAAATCATGTTGTACTTGGCTTGTTAATTATTTTTTTTCTTTGCTTAAAAAAAAACAAAAGACAGCTACAGTCATGTGATGGTCACCACACTCGAATAACACTGCCAAATGAAAAATAGTACTGGAATCTCAATAGATGTCTCATATTTCAAATATTTAGATGTATTACATTCCCAAAAGGATTAGGAATTCAAGGGGATAAAAAAACTCTGTCTAGTGATTCAGCTAGGCATGATGTGCACAAAAGATGCTGACCAGAACAGGCTCGGCATTACTGTAGCAGCAGATGCTGTTGCCAGAGAAGAAAAGCTCAAAAGGGGAAAGGAAGCTGTTCAGTACCATTTCTTATGGAAAATTTTTAAGTGCTTCTTTCCAAAGCCCAAACATGCATGCTCTAAGGAGCCTCAGAAGGACATTTCTATACTGATACTCTATTTGAAGGGTCCAAACAGGCCTTCCTTCCTTTCTGCCTAGGGAGGAGCTTCACCCTGAGGGAAGAAGCACCACAGCATAGCACAGCATAAGTTTCTTTTATGCTGAGCTCTTTCTTTACATATGGCAAAGATATAAGTTTATCTTACAATGGCCTATTATGATATATCGAAGTCATAGGATTATCTTAGGCTGGGCTGTTAGGATATACTGTGCTGATCTACATCAGTATGGTGTCAACTTGCTGCCAAGTTTAGAGGTGCTTTGGACTCTGATAGTGAGACACAGGATGGGGGATAGAAAAACAAATTGAGAACAAAGACGGAGGTTTTTTTAAGGGAGTAAAAGGCAATCAATAGCAAAACAGATATTCCTGGTGATAAAAAAGTCTTTGGAAACCAGCCATTCTTACTATAATGTATGTGTGAGAAGGAGAATCTCGGAGTGGTTCCACTTCATCTGTATACTTCCCACTGTTTCCATCACCGTAGCTCGTGATAAGCCCTCTTCTCCATTTCTGTCAGTCTCCCTCACAAACCCTTATGATCTCTCCTCCTTTTATGGTTTTATGCTTTTAAATTGCTCTAAGTCTGCTAGTAAAAGAGAATGCCTAAATATACAACAGATACACCCATTCACCTTGGGATGCATGTTTTAGCAGTTCGGATGTCATCATATTCCTCACAATAACATTTTCCTCCTTCCAACACATATGGCAAGCAGCTGTATCATATGGACACTACTCTTACAGTTTAAACCTGGGAGATTCAGAAGTTCAAAATTAAATCAAGAAAATAACAACTCCAACCTCTTCTTAGAGAGCGCTACTTTTAATCAATGTACAAGCAAAGAACGAGAAAATGGAAATTAAGGAAGGAATACTACTTCCTCTGGCTGTGTTCATAAGATGCTATTCCAAAGGAGAAAGGGCACAATTAGCCCCAGAACTGTGTCCAAAGGTGCTCAAGAAATGGCCCAATTTTCTGATCCCATCTTCTCAAATTTTTATTGAAGGAAGAGGAGTGAATACATGCATCTGGCATAGTCAGGCTCCAGAGTGCTCTAAAAATAACATCCAGTGTTTAAGTAGCACTTTGCATTCAGATATCTTAAAGCCTTTACAGGGATGGACAAGATATATTATCCCCATTTTACAAGACAGAAAAATCAAGATACTATTGAGTTAATTTACCTGTCCAAAGATAACCCTTAATTTCAACTAAGGGACAGGATCAGATTTATGGCAATCCAGGAAGCTAAATCCTGTTCTTCCACTCTCTCACATTTCCCCACCATGGCATATTTCATGTTACGCGAGGAGGCAGAGGCCGCAGGACCATCCAGGGCACCCTTCTGCTATTCATACCACAGCTGCAGCTGGCCCTGTGGACTAATAATGCACCATGAACAGCAGCATTAGTGAATAAATGCAGAACTGCAGAACTACTGAACACTTAGCCTGAAGGAAAGCTTTAAATAATAAAGTCAGATGTTCACCTAAACTTTCTCTTTTAAAGACCCTGAGTAGAGATTGCCAAGACTGCAGAGATTGCAGAGACTGAAATGAAGCCTTTACCTATTGCAAGATCTTGGCAGAAATTACTCGGTACAACAGAAAATCCTATCATGCAGCAATGCATGACTTTGCCTGGTTGCAAAGAGCTTGCCTCCCACTCACACGACCATCGGGACAGAAACCTTTCAGCACGACTGCACAGCACACAGCAATCGGCCAACGCTATATTTAGGCTGAGAAGCCTTCTTTCACTCCTGCTCCACTGAAAGACTGGAAATCGCATCGCATACAAACCCCAGAATTAGCTCCTTGACTTCCTTAACATACTGCTTGCTTTCTTCTTCCCTCATAATATCTTGACTTTTGTCAACCACAACATAAAACCTTTTCTCTAGTTGAAATGAGAGTGTGGTGGGTGGATATTTTATTGGCACACCTATTCATTCGTGCTGGAGCATTATTGACACATCCACATTTACTGACAGGTATTTTTCCATTCTCCTTTTTAAACGTTAAACATTTGCCAGTTCCAGGACACTACATCTTCTGTTTGCAGCAATGGTCTAGCTGTGCTAGGGCAACCTTCATTTATTTTTTATAATTAAAAAAAAATATATTTTATACCTTTTACTTATTTTGTTTCAGTTAATAGGAAAAAAACCCAAAAGATAATGAAGACTAGTGGGCAACAGGCACAACCATTCACGACCATCACTTTTCAGCATAAGCACAGGAACAGATTTAATCTGAGCATTTTATCTCTTCCCACAGCTTCTCTGCTACCATTTCCAAGGGGACTGTTCATGGCAGTCTACAGTGATCATTATTAAGAAAATAACATACGCTATTCCAGCTCACAGTACCATGGGACATGCTGTAGCTGAGCTTGCTCTGCTGTTCACATCAGCACTGTTTATCATTTAATATTATTTGTCTTGCTATAGCACCAGTAATTGCCTGGCTTCAAAAACTCTTTGGAGGTAGCTTAAAGAGACCGTCAGTTACAAGTTTGGTTTGGAAGGTTTCATTCTGGAAAATGGAAATGCTGTGAAGCTGCACTGATGATTTCACACATGTAGCCTCTGCAATATAACAGATCATCTTCCTGGTAGGGCTGAGATGAAGAGAGGTCAGGTGCAGGAGGCCAGAATCCCTTCTTCTCCATATCAGTAACCAGGAGATTGTCCCAGAACGTAGCAGGAGGTTTCTTGGTGAATAGGAAAGGGAATCAAAGCCCAAAACAGTTGTGAATCAGTAGGATAACCAGCAGAACTGCTCAAATTGGGAAGTGGCCAGGACATGGAGACTAACAAGATAAATGTGCAGAATATGCTCGCTTTATTGCTAACTCATCTCTGTATTTCCCTTTCTCCTCTGCACGTTTATTGCTGTTTGACGGTGTTTTGCAATAGCACTGTAACTTTTCAACGTACAGGCCAACGGGCCATAGTGTACAAATTAGAGACCAGTGCAGCCTGGTTTTTGAATACTTCCAGATTTCTGGGTGTATCCTTCCATTGTTCATCTCAACAAGTCCTTAGCGGAACGGAGCGAGGGCTGGAGATGCTGAAGGGAGGTGCAGCCACCCAGTGGTCGCTCAGCAAGAAGTTACGCAGCAAGAGATGAGCAGAGCCCAAATAATTTACTGTGGCTGCTCCTTTCAGCTCAGAAAGAGTCCACTTGCAGAAACAGTGCAGGACACAAACCACTTTACACTTTAGTGACTATATTTTGGCCTCCATGAGATGAAAGGAAAGACTTCAAAACTTTAACATAAGTCATCCTATCAGTCAATTTATCTGTGAGCAGGAAAATTACTATACAAGAGAAATATATAATATTCCTATGCTGTCATTTCAAATTTGCATTCCAGCAGTACCAAGTCCCAGCTGAGATCAAAGCCTGATGATCAGCGATGATATTGTGATTTCTAATTAATGTAAGCTTTTTCCTCAAAGATTTTGAAATCAGACTGACAAGAAATGAAAAATCAGAAGAAATCCTCCCAACCAAAAGGGATACCTACCCACAAAGAGTTTATATGGCTTTCAAGGTCACCCCAGGAAGCTGTGGTTAATCAGTGAGGTGAATCTCTGTGTCCTGTGTTTTCATCAAGTGCCATCATCACACCGCTTTATTTCCTACGCTGTGCATTCTGTATTGAGCAACTCATTAATTTAAATTCACACTGCTTTTCATTTTCCAATTGGCTAACAGGGAAATCATAGGAGCTTGAAAAACTGCAGAAAAATCATATTAGCAACTCAGCTATCATGAAAACCTTTTTTCTGGTCACAGAAATAGGGTGGCTAGATTTCAGGATTTTTTCTTAGGTGCAACAGACAAGCTTTGTGTTTTTGCTGCCAGATGTCTTTGGGCACAGAAATGTCCGTAAAGAATATGATATGAACTACATATTTCACAGATATGTCATAAGTGATTTTTGTAGAGTGCTTTCAGATGATTACAAAATAGAGATCATAAAAAAAAAACCCAAACCAGAGAATTAACATTATGTTAGGACATTTGGCCTCAAAGGATCATGACTGATAAAACTATGCATTGTGATAAAGAAAGCCCATTTTTATTAGGGTCGGGCTGATAGTGTCCAGAGCTAGGTTAGGATTGTAACTTAGGCTTGAGGGCAAATTGGACAAACGCTCAGACATATTAATAGTAATATCCTGAGGCTGATTTCAAGAGATTCAGGAATGTCTGAAACAGAGAATAGGCCCCTTCCAGTATTGGATCCATCTGCTGTTTTGATGATAAACATAGATACATAAAATAAAGTACAGACAGGTAGGATTCAAAATTCTATTCAGGTCATCTTTACTTTTCAGCTTTAATTAAAAAAATAATTCCAGTTAACTGGAGGTTTTATACTCCACAATGTTTCCAACAAGTCCTGGAACCTTCATGAAACCTCAGTGGTGACCAATGAGTAAGCATGTTGAGTGTTGGCCTGTCTGGGTCCTGTCTTCAAAAAAATCCCAATTATTCTTATTATGATTTTGCTATTGCTGAATGGTAAAATAAAACCCATCAACTCAGACTGGATAATCATCAGGTCAGCATTAAGCCCTTTGAATAATCTCTGCATCCTGTCTTCCTTTGCACAGAATTACTTCATATAATTGACATAATAAACCTCATTATTCTGGGCCCAAACCCATCTCTAATTATTATGTTAAAATAAATCTATTTTGGGAGATCTTGAGGAAAAAGAAGATGAACCATAATTTCACTTGAAGCATCTCCTTCTGGAGATCAATCACTGTTGGGGACCAGCTGCTGGACTACATAGACAACAGATATCTGTTGTGGCAGTTCATTGTAGCTTTATGTCAGGCAGAGTTTTCAAAGTGAAAAAATCTCTTCTGAGATGGAAGAGATAAATCATGTTTACAATTAACTGAAACATACTGCCTGTGGTATTCCTAGGAAGTAAGATAGTACGACTTTCTTCACAAAAGTTCAAGAGATCCTTCCACAAGCTGAATCCCCTTTCCTATTCATGAGTGAATTCTCCTTCCCCAAACAGCTGAATGAATTAAAGCAGTTGTTCTTGAAAAAGCTTATATTTTATATATACATATATCTATGAACAAAGAAAGTGGCAGCATCATTCTCAGGAACAAGTTCAGAGTCTTAGGAACCTGTTCACAAATATTTATATTCCTTATTCAATCAGCTCCTAATCTGTTGTGAACCGATCTAAGAAGTAGACTTTACTTCACAGATTTAGGAGGCTTTTTTTTTGCAGTGAAAATTTCATGTGAAGTTTGAGAGGTGCAAAGAGTAAGGTTCAAAACAGAACGTAATAGTTACATAAAGCTTCAAAAAAAAAAAAAAGTAATAGTTCTCAAAGCAACAAAACTAATTCAATCTGATTTCCTATGGCTTGGGATTTCAGGGATGGATTTCCGAGTACCTCAGAAAGGGTTAACAATGACTGACACTCTCTTTCATTCATCATATTTTTACTCATAAGGTAGATTCTTTGGCAACCACATTGCAGGCTTCTCCTGCTAAGAATTTCAAAAGCTTTTGGAGACACAAGGAAGTCATTCCATAACCTCCACCTCTATTGGAAATAAATAGAAAACCAATGTAAAAACAAAACAAAACAAAACAAAACAAAACAAAACAAAACAACAATAACAACAAAGAACAACAGCAACCCAAACCCAAATAATAACTTTTAAAAGAACTTCCTGAGTTTTGGTTTGTTTTGTAACAATGTTTGGTAGAAAATGGACTAACTGCAGACTATTTTCTCACAGTCAAAGTTCAAATGGACAAGTGATGTCCTGTAGACTGCTTGTGGAAACCATAATCTGCTAACCTTAAAGACTCAGTTTTGCATTCTGCAGAGCTGTAAGCAGTTCTTACTCATGGCCAAACCAGATCTGGCTGCAAGCACTACATTTGCTTCCAATTGAGTAAAGTAAAACTTTTGTGTAAGTATACTTGTACTGAGTCCCTAAATGCTGTGCATCCGTGATCACTGCTTCCTCAGTTGGGACAATAATTAGGAGTGGGGACCGAACAACGATTCTTGGAAGCAAACAGCCCCATTTTTGCATTAATTTCTGATCCAAACCCAGATGCAGCTCTGACTTGCACAAATGAGATCCCCTTCAACAATGAGCAGAACTAAAGCACCAGACCAGATCCCCCAAATTCAAGGGTTTTAAAGTCCGGGTCTGTATTTTGTGGTTTGGACCCCAGTCTCTTTCTAGAGATATTTTCGAAGTTAAAACCTAGTAACGGCAAGAAGTTTCTAGTGTTTTTCTCCCCAGAAAATATTTCTATATATCTTTCAGCTGGTCAAATTATCCTATTTGAAATGCATTTGTAATTTGCTGTGACTGAGTGACCTGCTTGTGAAGCTGTATCTGATCATTTGCAGACCCTGTTAAATAACAGCTTGTGCATTACTTTAGCAGATGGTTTAGCTAACATATAATTTCTAAAGGTATATAAAATAACATTTGGAATAAGAAAGCATAATGGCCTCAAGATTGTCTCTTCATTTCTGCAAAGTCATTTGCTTCTAGCTGTTACAGAACAGCAGCAAAGGACCAAACAGTGAAAATTATGACAGGGGTAAACTAAGCTGAATACCAACACTATTTAAGTAATACTCCAGAAACTCTGCTAATGTGTGTATAAAAATAAGCATTTCACAGACAACAACAAAGGAGGAGGACTAATATTTCCAGATCAAGCAAAATAGTTTGATCAGCATTGATTTGGTCATGATTTTAAATATCTGCAAGCTCCAGAAAAGGTTTATTTTGACATAGTCATCATTAAAGTTGGTCTTTAAAAAAAAAATCAGCAAACAATTCCATAACTTATTTTCAGGTGATGATAACATATTTTAAAGGATATGCATTGTCAGAATGAAGAGAGAAGACTTTGCTTAATGGCACTTGGATTTCATTCCAGATGATAAAGAAACAATAACTGGTTAACAGCTTATGTTTTTCAGAGTTTGGAGGGAGAGATATTCCAGAGTGTAACGTCAAAAGTAAGTACTTATTCACCCTACACTTCATCTGTAGCTGACTGAGGGAGTTGGAGGTCCTGGAGAGCAAGAGGCTACTCTGCAATACCATGAGGGCACTCCACAGCATCCCTGCAATCCTGATCCAAGGATGTGCACCCCAGGTGCATCCATACAGCAGGGAAGATATGCTTTGCAGTTTGCCCCACTATTTTTCCCTCCAGATAATAAACTGGAATGATATGTGATATTCTGTCTACCTGTGGACCTGCATTTCCTTTGAAAGGAAATCCTGATGCACAAGCGAATGAAACGCAACCCCATCTACTCCCCTTGCAGAGCTGGAATGAGGCCACGGTGCCGCGTGAACCGAGCCTGCAAGGTTTTGCTGTAGGACCTGTCAGTCCTATCGTGTGGGCTCAGCCAAAGAGCCCCTATGGGAAGTTTCTGCTTTGAATCATCCCCTAGAAGAATCCACCGCTCTCCACCAACCATGGAGGAAACCTAAAACCAGTTTGCTGTGCCCAGAGTTAGCCTTTGTTATCACAGAGTTAGCCTTTGTTATCACATTTGTTAGTAATTTGTCCTCTATTAATTACAGGACACTTTGTTCAGCTAATATTAATTCTGTTGTGAACATCAGTGAATTTCTTGTGTGCAGGCTTGTGGGTGTTCTGCACATGTCTTAATGAGAGAATATGTCATCCTCTGGAGCAAAATGAATATATATCAGAAATATCTGCCAAAATGCCCCCTCAGATGTGTTTTTCTTAAATATTTCAAGCCACAAAAAGGGGATACAACTTTACAAAAATGTTTATAGTTCCCATTTCAGTTTTTATTTCTAATCTGCCCTAACTTCTTAAATTCCTTCTCATAGTATTTAGGATGCTGTAATTGTCCAGTTCAAACCTAAAGCAAATCCCATATCATTATTAAGCAGTGGGAATAGGTCTGCTCATTGATGTCTGTGAGTGTGGCAGAAAGAATCCCCAATACTGTCAGAAAATAAAAACTAACAATCAACTCCAGCAAACGAAGACAGAGCTTGTAAAACTATCAAAACACATAAAACTATCACTGCCAGTCCTGCAGCACCCACATACATGAGTCTAATTTATATGAATTGTTCCAAGCCTCATTTACCAAGGAAAATTGCCTTCATTACAGATACATCAGTGAATTGGTCAGGAACATTTTTGTTCTACTTTTCAAATTAGAACATATTGATTACTTCATACAACATTTTTTCAACGGGAAATGTTGGTTTTGGAAAACGGATTGAAAAACATTTGCAAAAGTTTTTTTGATGTAACTGAGACTTTGTCTCCAGAAATGACTACTCGATGGCTCAAAATTACTTTTCACAGAGAAAGATAAGCAACCTAAATCACAAAGTATGTATTGAAAACAACCAAAATCTTTCCAAATTGCCAAAACAAAATGTTACAGCCGATCTGAACCAAAACCATATCTTCTGGATTTACAGCCCATGATGTTTTTAGATTTTGACTTCTTTGTCCTGATTCAGGACATAAATATTTTTCCATACTGTTACATTTGGCCAGAATGTGAAACCTATTTCCTGCCTGTTTCTTTTTTACTACTATACTGATGGCAGTTCTCCTAGCACAGTTACAGCTGTAAGATATTGGCTCTACTGCAACTGTAAGACTGCTTTTGCGGAGATGCTTTATGTCAGTTCCACAGACCCAAAAGATAATTGTTCTGCAAAACCAATGTTTTTACTTGGTAGGATAACTGTAGATATATAGTTTTACCCACATACACAAAAATTCCTCAGATCTAACTTGTATTATGGTGTTAGCCATAAATTTAAGAGTAGATTTTCCCCTATTTGCATCAATGAATCTACTTCACTGAAAGCATTCCTGTAATTCAGCAAAGTGCAAAGGGTCTCTCAGGTCCCATGTGGGCAATTTTGCTGTTAGCTATAATCCATGTTTTAATACTTGAATACAGTGATGGGAGATGCAATAATACCATGGAAATACTCTTAAATATCCCCTGTTTCAAACAATGCCAGAATTATTAGATGTTAATAGACTTGCTGTATTCACTCTGCTAATTTTGTGTCCTGTTCCTAGTCCCTTTGTGACCTCTTTGTGCCTGTCTTGGTTGCTGTCTCAGAGCCTAGATAAGACTGCTTGAATTCCTTCTCTGCTCCAGCACTTGGATGGGGGAAGAGCTGAAGAGGTACCACATACTGAATTCCTTTCCCCCAGCTGGGTGTGCTCCTCTCTTTCTCAAGCACAATGCTACAGCAGAGGAGAGCAGCCTTCAGGGGGATTTTATGGCCTATCTACAACAACAACAACAACAACAAAAACAGTTTGGGGTCTGTTCTTGTACTCTGAGGAGAGCTGCCATGGCACAACTTATGTCCGAAAGGGTAAAATGTCTTCTTTCCAAAAACAGAGGGGTTGTGTTGAAATAGTTTACTGGAAGCCACATCTGCAACATGAAATCCCCACAGCAGAACTGAGTGTGGTTGGGAGGAGCACGCTGATAGCAAAGCATTACAGGTAATCATGAGAAGATGCCCGAGTCCTTCCCCAGCCTGTTATTATTTGCTATTGTGGACTTACCTGCCCAGCCCAGCACCACAGCAAGAGTGGGAAGAAAGAAAATTTTCCTGGAAAAGGCTTCTGAGATCCCCAGCCAGCAGAGAAAGACTTACTGACACAAGTAAGTCTTGCTTCAGGAAGTGTGGCCAGCAGGAGTAGGGAAGTGATTGTGCCCCTGTACTCAGCACTGGTGAGGCCTTAAGGTTGCACATTGAATACTGTGTTCATTTTTGGGCCCCTCAGTACAAGAAGGACACTGAGTTGCTGGAGCATGTCCAGAGAAGGCAACAATGCTGGTGAGGGGTCTGGAGCATAAGTCTTATGAGGAGTGCCTGAGGGAACTGGGATTGTTTAATCTGGAGAAAAGGAGGCTGAGGCCTCACTCTCTACAACTACCTGAAAGGAGGTTGCAGGGAGGCTGGTGTTGGTCTCTTCTCCCAAGTAACTTGTGATAGGACGAGAGGAAATGGCCTCAAGTTGCAGCAGGGGAAGTTTAGATTGGGTATTAGGAAAAATTACTGAAAGAGTGATCAGGCACTGGAACAGGCTGCCCAGGGAAGTGGTGGAGTCACCATGCCTGGAGATGTTCAGAAAACATGTACACCGAGCACTTCAGGATATGATTTAGTAGGCATGGTGGTGTTAGGTTGATGGTTGGACTTGATGATCTTGAAGGTCTTTTCCAACCTTAAAGATTCTATGATTCTAAGTATAGCAGATGCTAGCCTGGAGGTTAAGCCTCAGAGACAAGTTCCTGACCAAGTGGAGGGTGAGGGATTAATCAGCGGAAAACCATCACTACTCTTATCTCAAGCCCCCTTGGGAGCTCAGTAAGCCCTCATTTACAATGCATAGAAAAGCTTGATGGTGGGGTGATATTTTGGTGGTGTTGGTATCATGGAAGACTTGAATTGAATTATTTCACATACTTCCTAAACTATTAGCATTGTAGTAAATTTCAGCTGGCTTGAATTAATAGTGGGATATATTTTCTATTGGCTGAGACTTTTCCTTAAGTCTATAAATACCTAAGAGAAAAAAATGATTTATTTATTAATTTATTTATTACAGAGAATTTGCTAATAAAGAGAGGGCAAGGAGCATGAAAGACGAAAGAGAGAGATTCAGGGTTTTTAATTTTGACCCTAGCATTGCCCCTGGACAAACCACTAAACAGTTGAGTTCGCACTTGATATAAATTTCTTAGCCCCTTGTGGCTAATGAGAGCTGCAGGATAATGAATCACATCATCACTTCAAAAGATAATATGCACAACCCTAATGTTTTCAAATTTCATAGAAATGACATGAGGGCAGCTGGAAACCTTCCAAACTTCAGAACAGTTATTGAGTTATATGCACAGTATCAAGGCACGACATGCATGGAGGAAGAAACAATGTTTTGGAGAAAGAGACAGAAACTGGAAAATAATATGTTAATGGATAAACAGACATACAGAGGTCTATTTTTTGTTCTGTGATATTTCACAGGCTGGCCATGTCTTGTGCATGATTAATTAGTCTCCTCCATGTTATGACCCTCACAATGTTTCTGAGACGGTAGACAATTCAGTAATATTTGCTTTTCCTCTGTGTGTTTGAAACCTCTTGCAACTGCAGAAAAGATACCAGTGATCTTACACATAAGATCAGCAGTTTTGCACATTTGTTAACAGCTAGCAGCTCTCTGCATAAAGTAAGCGTATGACCTAATAAAGTTGTGTAAACATACTGTCATTAAATATATGTAATAGCTATTATAATTCGATATATTCTTAGCTGTCAACATGTTTTGGACTGGGCTGTGGGTGTTCCTACGTGGCAGTTCAAGCGGAGGTGGCAGCCAGCAGATCCCTGGAAGGCGCGCTGCCAGCTCTCGGAGTGCTGGCTGCTGATAGAAGAGGGAGCTTTTCAGAGGTGAAGTGAGTGATGCCCTGAGCCTGCCTTCTGGGGATGCCAGCGTAGCCACGTGAATGAATGAACTGCTGTGTTTGGGCTCGCTGCAAGCGATACCCCTGCTTTGCTGTGTGGCCATCACCAGCACTGAGGAGTTCAAAATGCCATCAGAGGCCAATGTGTTAGTTACAAAGAATGTAACTTGTAGTAAGAGTTTTCTTTTTTTGGCTAGTGCTGAAAAATATGGCGTTTGTGTTTGTCTGGTTTTGTGTTAACACTACACCATTCTGCTTGTGCAAAACCAACAGTAATAGTGTAGGACTTTATTTCAAAGTGAACCATGGGGAATGAGACAGGCCAACTCCACTAGCCAGGACAGGCCCCCTTTCTATATATCCCAGCTTTGCCTTTTTACTCAAGAAAAAACCATGATGAGAGCTGGAAAATAAATCATTAGGTTTTAAGTGCAGAAAGGGATAGGCTTCTTTTTCCGAGCTGGTGCCAGAATCACTTCCAGGTATGATCAGAAACTGGGAAGTTGCAGCTAAGCCCTGGGATTTCATTTTGTTCTTCCTCATTTGCCATCAAAATGATGAAGGACTCAGAGAAAGCTTTGCAGTAGAGGTGACAACGAGGATTGCAAGCACCCTTTTAACTATAAAACAATTATATTTTTAAAAGCAAAGATGGGAAAAAAAATGCAGGGCTTCTTAAAATCTGCCCTTACTTCATCACCACGTGGAATGGGTGCTCACAATTACTGTTTATGTGATACTATACTCTAAGTACTAAGGAAGGAAAACTTGGCCAAAGCTCATAACAAGTCCTCTGTTTTGTCAGTGTGAAATACTTGATAATTTGTAATGCATTTAGCCATTAATCATTTTAAAGGGCTTTTAAATGGGCATGAAGTCCTTTGAGTCTTTTCCATATACAGACATTGGATCAAGGACCTTTGCTACAAATTACTTTTGTCTGGACTTCTAATACAAAATCAACTTGAGAACAAGGGAAATACATCACTGTTAAATTTTATTATAAGACAGAGCCATTATAACACATCATGGGAAACATTTTTGAGCTGTTCTATTAATAACAGCAGTGTCTGATTTCTTTGGTTTAAACTTACCTTTTTCACATTTTCTTGTGACATTTTCCAGATATAAATTGTTATGATGAAGAGTCATTCAAAGCAAGGGAAAAAGCTGTAATTATGTTTCTCTTTTCTAAAAGAGAGTGGGGCAGGAGGGGGATTATTTTACACAGATCAGTGAAGGACACCCTAATAAAGATTGGTCTGGAACATTTCTTTTTATGACAATTGACTTATCAGCAAGAGCCATTGTAGCAAATCTGGAAATTACATAATTGCCAGAAACCGTAGATATTTGACTTGGCAAGAACCTTAGGTGTCTCTGATTTATTATTGTAAGAATTTGGCTCTGAAAAGATGAAGAAATGTTTAATGAAAGAACAGTAGAATACAAATGAAACAGGCAGAGATCCTGTTTTCAGAGGCTATATTTAACTACATTGTCACTACTACTGTAACACAAATAAACTAAACTGAAAATGTCCGGGGTGGCGAACTGGTGCAAAGCTCAATCTGCACTAATTTCAACAGCTAAACACTCATCTTTTTTCTCTCCAGTCTGTACTACCCTTTGGGCAAGTTATTAATGGGTAATTCATTTTATTAGACATCGTCCCTTTTAGCAAAGGCACAATAATAAAACCGTAAAGCTGAAAGAAACTTGCTAAAAGGGACATTGATTTTTTTTAATTTTTCCTTCACAAGACAGTGAAGTCCTTTCAAGCAGTAAATCTAAAGGCATTATTAAATTCAAGAGAAATGCAGGCGACTTCAAGATCAGAGTGGTGAAGTGGGAACACCGTAAGTACTTATTTTTGGTTTGGAGGATTTGCAGACCACAGCAATTCTGAAAACATCCATAATTATTCTCTGTATCAGAAGACCAGGTCACTGCACAGTAGATTAAGGTGAATGTCTTTGCTTAAACCATTTGCATCAAAGAGATTTACTTTGGCAAGTCCTCCAGGAGACGTTTTCCCTTTGATAAAGTTCAGCCTCTTTTGCTGGAGAAATGCTGTTTCCTGAAAATGGATTATCATCTACTCTTTAATATCTCCTTGTGTTTCTCTTGTTTATCTTACTGCCTCATGGAGGAGCTGCTAAGAACATCCCACAGTTTATCTGTCTTGGCATTCAGCTGGGCAGCAGCAGCTGGAATCAATGCCACCGCTGCCACTCCTCACAGCCGTTGTAAAGGGAAAGAAATCTTGCCACAGCGTGAGATCGACATTCCTATCTGCTGGAAGACACATGTGCTGGCACCACCATCATCCATTAGACCAGAAGTTTTGAGTCTGCTATCAGGCTGGAGCTTCTCTGCTGGCAGCTGGACAGACCACTGCCCTGCCAGGACTCTGATCATCTCAGTGTTACGGAGGAGTAAAACACCCTGTTAGAAAAAATGTTTCTGTTGAAGTGGAAAACTCAGATGATATACTTCATTGTCAAGAGATTAGGAAGAAATATAGCAAAAAGTCACATAAAACCACCTTGTTATCTCCATCATTTTTTTCCAGGAGTAAATACTGAATAGATGTTACTGAACACGTTGGGAAAGGGAAGATATGTCAAGGAGTCTGAGGCTACCTTTGCTAAATGATGGAGATATCACTAACAAAAAATTCATATTGCTCCTGCTCCATATCCACCCTGCTATTGCTAACTACTGAGAGCGCATAGGCAAAAATGTCTTCAGACACCTGAATGCAGAAATATTCTGCCCAAAAGCCTTGATTTTGGCATGAGTAGACTTTTCAAATTAAGCTTTTTAGCAAATACCAGTAAATGAGTATTCCTGCAGCCAGCAGCAGTAAAATATGTAAGCATCAAAAAATGGAGCACCTCCAAACCGTTCAGCTTGGACTTTGCCACCCAGGCTATGTAAATAGAAGTAGCATGGCTTGTACATGTGTGTCATGTGCTACAAGATCATTTCTTAATGGACAGGTTTATGAAGGTTTTCGTTTCCTCTCTCTTCTCATTAGCACCAGCTGCAATATCATTCTCTCGATATATTTAACATGACCATGGCCTTGCAGACTTGCATCCAGCTCTGTGCTGCACATTTTCCCTAGGGAAACAATAGCCATTCATCTCATCTTCATGATTGATATCACATATATAATATTTTACATATTTATTACTTTATAATATAAATATTTTTGCTTTTTTTTTTTTTCCTTTTCCTTAAGTATGTTTCAGTCTTTCCAAATAAATACAAAGTAAAAGGCCAAGCCAATCCTAGGAAAGGGACTGGCAGGAAATTTGAGACTAAAAACATTTTATAATTATTATTTTAGTAGTGACTGGGTGTAGAAAAACACATTTTAAAAAGTCTTAGATGTCTTTTTAATTCATTCTTCATTAGGTCATGCAATAACACTCTAAAATCCAATGGCAAGAGCAAGGAGGAATGGCACTCTCCCCTGTCCTGGTGGCTGTACTGGAAAGGAGATGGAGCGCCAGAAACTTTCTAGTGTTCTTACTCATTATATACACACTACCTGGCACTCAATATGCATCCTCAAAAACTGAGACTAACCACTGTATTCCAAACAGTTGCAAAAGCTGGAATCAGGTGTCCTGGAGGTCCTGATGCCAGGCTTCTCTTGGTGACATCATGGGATGAGGAGCTACTATCACAGCACAAAATGGGTGCTTGGGAGTCAGAGGACTTTTTTCAAGGACTTTTAGGACAAACTGGAAAATATCAGTTTGGGATACAAAGTTTTAGTTACTTAGTTAGTTAGTTGAAACTAGCTGAAGCTATGAGGAATTTTGATCACCTCAGTGCAATTATATAGACTGAAATAGGAAGAATTGTTTTGAAACGGTAACAGGATTAGAACTCTACTATTGCAACCTGCCATGAGACCATCTCACAGAAAATGCCTCAGAGTGGCTTACAGGAAAAAATGTGCCTATTATAGCTTATTATCTTTTGTAAGATATCAGAATGGTTAGTATAATAAACTTCATGATTGCTGTTTTCACATATTTTTGCAATATCATCTGTCTTTATTGGGACATACTATGAAACTAGTGTCCAAATCCTCTGAAAGACTGATTTTATCTACATTTTTGTACTATAATTTAATTGATTGATTACTTTCTTTTGCACTTCATCAGACTCATATGCAGTGCATGGTCTACTCTCTAGAGTCTTTTTCAATTTTATTATTATTGTTATTATTCTAAATTCAACCTGGACTGAAAAAAGCTACTTCAGTAAAATTTTTTCATCTGCCTCCTAGAATGCAGTTTGGGAACAATATATTGTTTGGCTTACATTAATATTTTAAAGTAACTTTTGCCATACTTCTGAAAATCAACATAAAATTGCCAAGTTCTGAGACTTTGGAAAATCTGTTTACACATGCTTGGGAGACGTATATTTGAGTTAGCATGAATTTGCTGAAGATGTAATGCACTGAGCATATTCTGCTCTCACTCAGATGCCCAAAACCTTCCTGCCAACATGCTGTAACTAAAAAAAAAAAAAAAAAAAAAAAAAAAAAAAAAAAAAAAAATCCATTCTAGAGTATCAAGAACTTTTAAACCAATGCTTTTGGACTCCTTGGAAGCTATTATGGTAATGGGAACTGCAAGGAAATACAGGATTTTTTTTTCTCTGCTCTCACTGGTACTTCTTTGACATTTGTGACTGGCAAAGATTAATAACTTGAGGAAATTTACCTATACTGAAGATTCGAGGGACTTATGCGTCAGACATAGTGTCAGACTGTTCTAATTGGACTGAAGAAATCTATTGCCTAGATATAGTGCAACTTTTCCCTCTCAAAATAAACTGTAGCCAACAGAACAAACCCAGTTATTCCTGTGCCATTTTCCATTTCTGAGATGGTCTATTAAGAGTTAAAGATTTAACTTCTGTAGGAGCTGTATGCAAAGCTTGTCACCAGAGGTCTGCTGTGGCTCATTTGAACCTCTTCCAGGACAGAGAAGCCAGTTTCAGGAAGACTGAAATTCTTCCAATGAAAATATCTCACTACCGACAGGAAAGACAGAATTTTTAGCATAGATCTTAATTGAAAGATGTCATGTGGAAGAGGGTCATGCATAAGGAGGAAAGCTGTAAAACTGATTAGAGAAGACAGTGAGAAATACCATATCCAAATATCTGTGATATTATTAGAGATAAAAGTATCACCAGGAACTGTGTCATTTTGGTAGGAATGAATGGATACAGACTGGAGAACAAATGGTACCAGTAACGATAAGCGCTAATTACTTCTGGATTTGATAAACAACAGATTTCATCACACAGCTCCCAGCTGGATAAGAAGTAATGTTATTTTTACTTGATTAGCATAAATGGTGAGGATATTAGAGAAGCAGTATCTACAAAGACAGCTATAGATAGGTTTTTATCAAGCTATTAATTGAGTCAACTGAAAATAAATTGAAGATACTAAGCGGTATTCAAAACTTTAAGTCAAAACTAGAAAGAAAGAAAAATCATGTTCTTCATTTACCTAACAAAGCGAGGTCATGCACAAATAGACATTTTTTTCATAATATCTGATTTTTACACAGAGGAAGTACTTCAAAACTAATATTCTTGAAGGTCTGTAGAAAAGTTGATTTTGGTTATGTGATATGACACCATATTTTATGAATTACTACCAAATAATTTTCATATTATATATAGAACCAGATGTTACTAGAAGAATTTTAGGGTGGGGAAGGAATTACTAAATGGGACATGTGGAAACTCATTGGCTGCAGCTAATTACTCCTGAGTCATTCATAAATCTGATTTTACTTAATTTTTGTTAACTTAGTTGTTAGTCAAAATATTTCCTGATTTTGAGAAGTCGGTAAATTATATCAGGTTCTCTTTTCTGTATTCAGTAAGGCTGAATGACCTTGAAAACTCATAGATTAAAAATGCGATTAAATGTAATGGTACAAGGTACAAGTTCAGGAGCGTAAAACAAAGAACAAGAAATCTAGCATCTCAGTGGTTAACAAAAGTTGTTAATAAAGAAGCTATGATAATTAGAGAACATGGCTAAAATACAAAAAGTGTATACTGAGTGACAAACAAGTCAGGGCTTAGGACTTCAGATTTCTTATTCAGGTCCAGTTGCTTATTGACAGCTTTTCAAGGCATTTGGCTTATCATAGAATCATAGAATGGTTTGGGTTGGAAGGGACCTTGAAGATTGCCTAGTTCCAACCCCCCTGCCATGGGCAGGGAGACTTTCCACTAGACCAGGTGGCTCAAAGCCCTGTCCAACCTGGCCTTGAACACTTCCAGGGATGGGGCATCCACGGCTTCCATGGGCAGCCTGTGCCTCATCACCCACACAGTAAAGAATTTCTTCCTTCTTTTCGTTCGTACAGAGCCTTGAAAGAATGGGTGGTTCATAAGCACCTGCAGCATTCCAGATAACATGTTCAGTATTCTGGTAAATGTAATTCCAAGAAGTCCTGGTAAGACATCAGTATAGTCAAGGAAATTTTGGGTTTCATGGTTTGTGGAAGGCTTATTGGAACTGGACAACTAGAGTCACTGGGGAAAACATCTCACCAAAACAAAAGCTGTAAAGATACATCAATATGCCCCTTTCACTATTTAAAGGAGGCCTAAAAGAAAGATGGGGATAAACGTTTCAGCAGGGCCTGTTGTGATAGGAGGAGGGGTAATGGTTTTAAACTCAAAGAGGGTAGACTCAGACTAGACACAAGGAAGAAGTTCTTTACAATGAAGGTGGTGAAACACTGGAACAGGTTGCCAAGAGGGGTGGTGGATGCCCCATCCCCAGAAACATTCAAGGCCAGGTTGGACAGGGCTCTGAGCAACCTGATCTGGTTGGAGATGTCCCTGCTCCTTGCAGGGGGGTTGGACTGGATGGCCTTTAAAGGTCCCTTCCAACCCAAACCATTCTATGATTCTATATATTCACATTATCGTGAATTCAAGGAAATAGATTTAGCAAATCTTTTCTTACTCTTCACTGCTTTTTCTGCTTTCTACACAGCATATTACAATATTTAATTTCTCAAATCAAAATATAGCCAGGCACCTGATTTTCAGCCTTAGTTTTGTGACTAGTGCCTAGCAGTGAATATTGCAGTAATGTTGTTAGAGAGTGAGTTCAGGACCACCTCAGCTTTCTGACACAACAGTTTCACCCCAGCATCACATAAGTCCTGATTTACAATAATCTTTTCAGCCTCTGAGAGCAGGCAGCAGCATAAAAGGACATGGCTGCAGGTCACAAAAACACTCAACGCAATTTAATTAAAACCAAATGCAGGTAGTTGTAGGCACTGTCATCAGAGAACCAGCAACTCCGAACAGGTTGTTACCGAAATCTGGAATAAAACTCCTTAACAGCAATGAGAAGTTAAGAAGCAGGCACTCCTTTATTGCAGCGCTGGGTGCACGGGGGATCGCTCCACCCAGCGTGCGCACCTGTCTGATCCAACAGTGCAGGTTAAATACACACCTGTTACGCATATTCACTAGATTTCTGAGAAATATTATACATATACATTAACTTTCTGAGAAATCATTATAATATTCCCCCACCCACTTGCGCATGCTCAGTCTTTTGAGTCGAGGGTCTTCTGGTGGTCTTGGGGGTTGTCAGAGCACACTCTCCTTGTATTTGCTGGTCGAACCCCTCCTTAAAATTTCCATACGTGGTCTTGGGAACAGATAGTGTTGCTCCTTGATTTTCTGGCTCCAAAGTGATGGCTCAGGGCCTATTTTCTACAGGTTGTGTTTGGGGCCTACCATTGTTTTGTCTCTTCTTAATTACCACAGACATGCTAGGCTAACTTCTAACAAATGAGATGCTGTAACAGTCCTCAGACCCCCATTCCCTCTAAGGACAAATAGATTTCATATAAAGTTTAACCTATGTGACTACAGTTCTATAGTTAGCAAGAATCACCTCATATTGATATTCAATTATCAAAATTCATATTATTCTTATATTAAAGCAATCATTGGTTAATCTCCCTTAGCTCTACTGATTGGGGTCTTCGATACCCAGATCGAGATGGAAAGGGTAGGGGGTTTCCTAGCAGTAAACTGGTGTCCATAGCAGTTTCCTTAGTTTTCTAAAACACAATGCTACAAGTCAATTAATCTTTATAAAAATCTCTGTAGTTAACTGATTTTAAACAAAACTTAAACCTCTAAGGCTACAATTCCCACGACTACCATTGATTCTTAACACTCCCATATTCTACAATTTACTTTTGATCAAGGTTAGCTCACTTTATTTCAAAATTAATTTTTTAACTTTTAATACTTACAACAAGGCCATTGGGAACTCTGAGAGCCCTGCTCCCTGCACCTTCACAGTCTCTCAGTCTGAGCCTCTCCAAAACACTTTGCTCAGTCCCATCTGACAGTGATCCACCGAGTTTAAAACCATGAATAACCCTTCCTGTAAACATGTACAACCTCCCTCATGCCACACACCACTGAATTTCACACAGAAATATACATATAAGCCCAACAAAACCACAGAATATGCATTTCAGGAGAACTGAAACTACTTGTTGAGGTATGCTTATACAGCAGGAGGTTGTCCGGGTTGTGACTACAGCCCATGAGGACACACCTGAATTACCTGGTATTGACAGGAACAGGCATGGGGCCAGCCTAGGCTATAAAACCAGTTGCCAGTGCTGTGCTCCTTACTGCTGTCACATTGATACAGCAGTACCCGACACAGCTACTTGGAAGATTCTTAGATGAAGATCCTTGGGTTACCTTTGACTGCGGTTCTCACAGGCTCTTCATCTTCTGGTAGGCCTGTAGCTTCTGGCTTTTAAGTCCTATGCAGGGCTTGCCAGGCAGGTTAAAAAGCCTGCCGTATCTTTGGAGACACAGGACTTGTTTAAATGTCTTGGATTCAGAGGTCATTCCCCACCACTGCACCAGCATTGCACACACATTTACCCAAGGCATTGCCCTCAGCAATCCTCCGTATGAAAGAGTAAAACCTTCAGTGGAATGAACTGTCTTCTACACAGACCATAATGACTGCATCCAACCTGGAAATTTCTGTACAGGAAGGAAAACAGGATGAAAGCAGGACAGCTTATGTGTTTTGTTCAAAGTTGGGAGCTGAAGCTGATAATAGAACTCAGAACACCCAGTTATATGATCCATAGCCTACTGAAATCCCACTGAGTTTATGTTTTTGTTCTGTGATTTGATAGCACCACATAAATTAGGGGGTTGGATCTTGTGATGTAGACACTTAGAGAACTGTATTTTGTAAAAGCCTCCTACTGGAAACATTGCTTTTATGTTGTTGTTGTTACTCTTGTTACTACTGCTCGTATTGTTATCTTTCCATGCCCTCAAGAAAAATATTGAAAACAGAGAAATGTCAATACTGCTTTGATGTAAATAGCACAACTTGAAAGTCGCTTTGAAGGGAACTAGAAGCAGACTGCTGGAGTATTTTCTACCCTGACGCACGCATAGTGCTGTATGGTGTTATGAACTGATGAACACATCAGAGGAATGCTTTAAGTTACACAACAAAAGGAGAAGCCAAAGCACAAGGAGCTTTTGAGCGTGGGTCTCACCTTTGGCTGCAGCAGAGTCCCGCAACCTCGTCTCACGCCCCTCTGCACCAGGCAATTCCCGTCAGCGGCCACACAGACCAGGTCAGCCCAGTTTTCTTGGCTGTGTGGGGACTGAGTGCAGGGGAGGGATTGAAGCAAATGCACAAGAGGGCAGCCCGGCTGTGGGAAAGCGCACGGAGAAGGACAACTGTGCAAGCCTCACACTTAATGCTAGAGCTGGGAGAGGTCTGCAAAAATAATCTTGCCTCTATTGAGAGGACCCAAGAGAGAAGGAGGGATGTCATTAGGGGAGAGCCTTCCTGTGTGTTCCTGCAGCATCAAACACAACAGCTTCCTGACACTTTTTGAGGCCCTTGGAAACTAGCCTGACACAAACAACAATGCATTATCATCACTTTTAGTCCTTACTCATTTTCTCCCAAATGGTTAACTTTCCAAAAGGAGGGAGGGGACCTGAACCAGAAATGGGATACACATTCCCTGCAAAACAGAATCACCTCATAACTTAAATAACAGAGACGACGTGTGCAGGTTGTTGACAGGTTTGAAGCCATAGCTTAGAGAAGCCCTAAATCTCCTCTTGTGTTTACACTTCTGACTCCTCTTTCCCCCTCGAGTGCTGCACTAATCATTTACAATCCTCTTCTTGGAACTGGGTGGTAACTCTCAGCAGTCAAAATCACTCTCGCTGCAATTAAAGCTTGTCTGCTTTATTAATAGGTATAATCACACCATTCCACACCCCTTGCTTGGAGCAATTTGTCCATCTTCCGACTACATTGCTCTCCTTCATTGCCTAGGAGTGTTTAAAAAGTGATTTGTTTTCACATATTCATATGAAACAAACAAAAAGGCATTGTCCTCAAGGACAGCAGCAGGACAGTTGGCTATGTAAAGAAAAATCCTGTCTCACAGTCTGCTCTGTAGATCCCATTATTTGTAAGTTACACCATGGAGTAACGCTAGAATGAGACTTGCTTTGTATATGAATAGGAAAGGCAGATGGTCTGTTTTAGGAAACGGTGGATCTGTTTTTCCCTATACATGTGTGAAAGACAGTCAGTGCCATGAAGCAATCGGTGAACTTTTTTTCTCTAATGTTCTGCTTTGCCATTGCTCCTGCTGCCCAGAGCCCGTAGGACCGCTCAGCCATCACACCCGGGGCCGTGCAGTTGCCCCCATCAGCATCACTCGCATGTGCGACTCTGTTCTGTTCAAGAAACGTGTGGGAAACCACACTTTACCTGAATGGGTTTTCTGTGTATGCCTCAGGAAGGTGGGGTGAGGAGAAGCACATCTAACAGTCTTGTTCTCTCATTTTTTAAAGCCATAACTAGCACAATGCAACAGGGATTAAGTGATATATCTATTGCATTTCGTACCAGCACACAGAAATGTGACCTAAGAATCTTTTTCAATATGATTTTCTCATTACAGATTTTAACCTAATTTAATACTTAACTTGAACGCTTGTGGAAGCTAGCACAACCTAATAGCTAAATCACGGGTGTTTTAATGCAGAATAGAACATGTAATTACCAGAGTGAATCTTAGAATAGTTTAACATCTTTTGTTACGGTAAAATGAATCCATAGGGTTTCAACATTTAGGTCTCTGTCTTGCACAGACCTGTCCCTGTGTGAAGCTCTTTGCATGACTGGAGCCTCCATTTATTTCTATTATTAAAGGGATAATTGGTGCATAATGAAAAATACTTAAACAACTGTCTCTATTCTATAGAGTGGAATTTAAAATTTTTCACTACATTGTACTTTTTATTTAGTAGGAGTTAAGAACTCCATAGGGTTTGCATGTATAATTTATCCACTTTATATCTTATGTGTGGTTGTTTTGTAATGCAAATATTCTTCTGTTTAAGCTTGGAGCAGGGACAAACCTTCCTGCAGCACATATTTTTTTTCTTTTTTTTTTTTTTTGTTTTGTGTTGACGTCTGCTCTGTAAGTGCCTACAGAGTAATTCCAGTGCAAAGTCAAATCCTGACCAGCAAAACCTGTTATTATTGCTATTGCTGTTGGGTTTGTTTTTTTTTAATACTGAAGTTATGACTTTTCAGAAACCACCAATGTAATTATTTTGTGATAGTATATGTGCCTTTTGTTGAGCCTTTTCTGATCACAGACTTCCAACAAGACTGTATTCTTGTCTTGTTTGTCATATTCTACATTCTTCTGGTGAGATGGTCAGAGTTGTTTGAGGCTGGACTCCTGCTCTATCGTTAGAGAAGTCACTGAATGCTTCTTAATTCTTCCTGTGGCAAACTACTAGATGGGGCAGGCATATTCTGTGTTGGAGCCAAGGCACTGTTTTCCTATCTTTTTAGTTAATATCTAGTTAGAAATAGTATTTTTCTGAATTTCAGAATTCTACTTGATTTGTTTTGAAACCTTGCAATTATGTGATGAGCCTTCCTCAAGATAAAATAACTTCATCAGGTTATTTCTGCTCAGCTCAGAAAAATTAGGAAGACAGTTCAGTTCTATAAAGATATGTTACAGATTATATTTTCCTAGGAAAAAAAATATATTAAAATCTCTAGAGAGAAGAAATCTCCAGAAAGGCAAAGACACAACTTGGCTGCTGATTTCATCCTGACAAGATTACAGAACAAAAAACTTCAATAATAGGAGAAATGAAACTTCCATTGCAATAATTACACAGGATTGCTTAGAGAAAAGAGATCACTGGTCAGTGAACCTTGTACCTCCTCTGTAGGAATCCTCTGTACTTGTGCTGGAGTCAGCTTCCCTTGTCACCTAACCTGTCACATGAGCACCGGAATGAGTCACGTGCAAGGAGATGGAGATGGAATAGATCACCTTGGGAGGACATAAGATCTATGTCACCAGGCAATTTATGTGGCTGTTTCAAATGAACATATTATTAGAGAAAAATCAGCAGCAAAGTCAGGGAAAGACACAATGGAGCTGCCATAGATTACAATGCAATGCCACAGGTTTTTGCATTCTTGTTTCCCTGCACAAACCCAGAGGGGGGGAGGGAGAGGGAGGAAGAAAGAGAGAATGGAAAATACTGCTGAGGGGGGACCAAAACAATCTGAACGAGTGTTAGATGAACCAGAAAGCATCATGAGACAAAAAAAAAAAAAAAAGGA
>WHYT01015492.1:92870-123834 GCA_009806455.1 Tetrax tetrax | reverse complement strand
GAAAAAAAAAAAAAAAAAAAAGGAAAGTGAATACTTTGATGCAATGTGTAGGGTAACGTTAGTGGGGCTGCACGTACGCAGGAGGGGCGGTCCACGGTGATACACGCGTTAGGCTTGGATAGGTCCATGGGCGCAGAGGCAGATGTGTTACTGTACATGGTGGGCTTGGATGGGTCCATGGGCACAGAGGGTGGATGTGTTTGTGTACGTGGTGGGCACGGATGGGTCCAAGGGTGCAGGGGGCGGGTGCGTTCGGGTGCGTAGCGGGTGTACGGGTATTTAACCCTGTGTTGCGCAGCATTAAATTGAAGGCTTAGCTTGACGGTATCCGTGTGATGCTCTGCATTCCCCGGAGCGGGGCTCCGGTGCGTGCGGGGTAGGTTAGCTGGCGAAAAGAGCCGGCACAATGGGCAGATTTCTTCAGCATAAATACATATGCTTTCAAGGCATGATCCAGCTTCATCATGCACATCTTCCACACAAACCAACCGCTTTTTTTTTGTAATTTCTGCCTGTGTTAGACTAAGTTTGATCAACAGGAGGGAAGCAATCAAAGGAATACACTTGAGATCCACATTGAGGATTTGTAGGAAGTATATAGAAAATTAGTTGTCAACTGTTTAATGAATCAAGTCTTGAATTCTAGGATGGCATTGAAAATATTACCTACAAATAAGAGGGGTTTCCACTTTAATTATCTGGCAGGTCAGTTCTAATGCAACATTGTTGCCACACATTTTGCCATGGCAGACTGAGCCAGCCCAAAGCTCTTCTCAGGTTCCTTCCTTCTGGGAACAGCGTACTTATGCTACAGGTCTTGGGGTCTCAGCATGAAAAATCACAATGCACATATGAAGTAAAGGTCAGCGCAATTGCACTCTGAGGTGACCTTGACATGACTCTGGGAGAGGTAGGCATGTTTGTGACATAATCATGGACAATACATATTTGGATCTGTACATCTAAAGGGAGAAAAAAGTCCTTCCAGTGACAGTCTTTTTCTTACTTCTGATCTCATTATTTTAAATGTTTGGAAATATTTAACATCTTTCCAGATAGAAATAGGTATCAAAAGAAGAAAAAAAAAACCCACATTTTTTTTCATTAGTAATATGCTTTCTTAAACAAGAACATATACATCTTACTTTGCCGTTGCTCTTAACATAGGGAAAATATTGGCAGCTCAGGCAGAAGAACTTTATGCTCATTCTACTACTTATAACAGACTTCAGAGTATGTGCATTACTTACTTTTGCTACACACTTACTATTAAAAAAAAACATAGAAAGATAACAACAATAACAACACACATTCTTGTTTTTTGCAAATGCAAATGCCCTACAAATTAATGAACGACAGCAGAAAATTCCTTTCCTTTCTAGCTTAGCTCAGAAACCATGAAGTCATTCAAATTTGGATCCCATTCCTATTTCTCAGGCTCCCCGGGAGATTTAGTAAAAGCAAGACACAGCTCTTTCCTGGAACCCCACGGGCATTACTGCATTTTTTAGATGTAGATAAGGCTGCTACACTCTGCATTTGGAAAGCCAAGATTCCAGTTATAAGGTCCTGAAGCTGGAAGGCTTTCACGTTAGGCCCGCAGTTCACAATCTCCAGCAAAAGAGGAAATGGAGGGTATGTCAGCAGCAAGCAACCGGCCCAGAACGGAGACAGCTCAGTTCAGTGCATATGTTCACATAGCTGAGTACTATGTAGAGATACTATCTGGGTCTGGAGAGCAAAATATTTATGTTAGCATAGCATTGCTTTCAGCAGCACTGCACGGGCCCAGTACCAAGTTAGCATCTTTTAAGTTTTCAGGTGTCTTGTAAAGGTTAAAAGGAGTCTTCATCACCACAGCGATGACTCTTTTCCTGGGTGGACGGGGAGGAGGAGAACAAAAAATAAAACCAAAGAAAATGCTTGAGGAGCTCTGATTTTGCTCCCCAGTACATGCAGGGTGGTTGGGAACACAGTATGACAAGCATTCAACCTGGGCACAGCTCTGGGAAATATACAGCCATTGTTTCACACAGATGGAGAAATGACAGTTGAGTTTTGTGACCACCAGAGAATTGGTCCCAGATTCCTCCTGTTCTTTCCCCCTCTTCTCCAAGAGCAAGTGACCCACTTGCAATATTTAACCAGGAATAGAAGCATGGAGAACCTTTTCTTAGAGATCACCTTCTTAGACTGATGCTGAAGTTGCTGAGCAGGACCGTGGTGCTGATTGGGACCAGGAGCAGCTGTTCTGTAGCTTGAACCCTTTTTCCAGCTTCTCCCAATCCCATCTGCTCAGCCTGGTGAGAGGCTTGCAGCCTCTCATGGAGAAGAGGGTTGGAAAGCGGGGATGTGCCTGACCTGACTGCTGGAAGGGGAGCAGGTGTTTTCATGCTACAGCTCTGAGTACAGGCACTAGAGTGAAATATTCAGGAACAAAGGTCAAGGAAAATAAGCACATCTATCAGTAACAGACCACTAAAATCAGGTGGTTTTCAGTTTATGTTATGCCTTTTACATCTTCCCATGAGAGCAGCCATCTACAATGGTCCTATCTCTTCTCTTTGCATCTGTCTTCCTAATACACTACTCTCAATACCTTTCCTTTTACCTTATATTTCCAGTTCCCCTCCCCAAGTATGGCCCACTCCCATTTCCCACTTACTCCAACCTCGCAGTTTTCACATTTCCCTGCTTCCAGATCCCTCCCCTGTTAGCTGAGCAATAGGCAATGTGGCAGATTTGGAGATGGCAGAGCAGCCAGGGAGTACTCGTTTGCTATTAAGTGGCAGAACAAGTAGACAAAGATGCTGCACTTGCACTACAGTCCTTTCCCTAGTAGGGCAACAAATTGCATGTTGCTCTTGATTCTCATTAAACATTTTGAGAATTTAAATCAATTTCAGAACTTTATCCTTCTGTCAAATTCACTGGGAAGTGGACATCACCGGGGAATGATAGACAGACGATATAATTACATAAGCCTTCTTTCACTAGGAAGCTACATTAAAAAAAAAAAAAAAAAAAAAAAAAAAAAAAAAAAAAAAAAAAAAGTATAGTTTTAGGAACACAGGTTTAGTGGAACTAACTTGAAAAAATCCATCTAGAGAGTTCATTTTATGTCCATGAAGAATTGTTTGATAAGGTCCACCATAGCAATTTTACAAATTTACTCAATTGTAATCAGTAGTCATCCTTGCTGACAGCAGAGTTGTGGCAGAACACTTCCTTCTGGTTTCAGAAGTTGATTTTCATTGCTTCAGTTGTAGTCTCAGGAAGTTAAAACATTTTGAGCATTGCTGATCACTTTTTGGAAATACGTAGTGGAAAAATTACTTATATCAACACTCATGCTGCTCTAAATGTAATGGCTGTTAATAGCATTAATAGCACAAGCATTGTAAAGGTGTTTTTAACATAAAAGCATGGTCAGAAAATAATTCACCTTGTACACCAGGGAGGCTATGCTGACTAGCAAATTTACTGCATCTTTTCCTATTGGTAGTAGCTGCAGGTAGCAGCCCTGCTAGCACAGCCAGTTTTCAAGACATTTCCTAGAGTTCAGTGTCAAATTGTCTGAATATATGCAAGATTTGACTCTCCTCACACTTTGAAAATCAGACTTGTTAGCTCTGCCAGGGTAAATGCACCTTGACCCCTGTTACCTTCTAGTATGCTATTTGCATTTGAATTCTTTTATATTTTTTAAGATATTAATAAATAGTTTAGTCACAGGAACCATTAGGCTAGAGAACAGCGGGTTTGTTTAGTGATACTTTCTACGTGGAGACAAAGAAAGAATAAAGAAGTAATTTTTTTTTTTTTTTTATTCCTCTACTGAAATTGTTAAGATACTAACTTAAAAGTATTGTATCTCATGGTTGTAGCACTTAAGAACCTTAATCACAGGCCAGGATCTTCCTTGGGCTGCAAAAGGTACCGGCACTGGAGAAAAAAAACCATCCCCTCCTCCACTCTTCCTTATTCTCTCATATTTTAGTAAAGTGCCGCTGTAGTAGAGTATTAGCAGTAGAAATGGATTATGACCACCTACTAAGATTTTTTTCCTAGACCTTATACTAGGCTCTCTCTTAGAGTTTTCCTAAGCATAGCCCCATGTGACATAGCTATGGTTTTTACAGTGAGATTCCCGGAATTTATTTATGAAATCTATGTTTTAGTTCTTAACAACTGGCCTGCCTTTTAAAAGTTGATTTTAATGAAAATCAACCCATCTGGCATTAATTTAATGATTCATTGTTGACTTTATTACCATAATCCCAAGGAATTGCATTCAAGGGCCAAGATCCCAAGGTAGAAGTTTGTGTATAAACCTAGAGCAAAAAGCAAATCTTATTCCAAAAGGATAAAATTCTAAATCGTGCAAGAGAATAGATGGATATATAGAGAGACAAGCAGATGGAAGGTCAATAAAGTAAGAGTACCAAGCTGTGGATATAACATGTTGGCCCATTATCTTAAAAAAGATCTTACATGAATCAAAAGCTGTGTTATTGAGTACTGCAATTAGAAATGTTCAAGGAAATCATGCTTGACAGGATACGATTTGGTACTCCTTACTTAAGGACAGTCCTCGACACTTGACCACCTGAACTGTCAGTAAATCTTTGCGTAAGAATGCAGCCCAAATTCATATCTGTGTATGCAAAACAAGCTGTTGCACATATAAATTCCTTTATACCTTCTCCTTGATTTCACCAGAACAATTTCCAAGTGCACAAGAAAGTCTCTGCATACTACTGTTCACCAACAATATTCCTTTAAAATATATTAAGCACTATGAGTGGGAAATTTATACATTTCTGAAAAACAGACCTTTCTGTTCCCAGGGAAAAAACATTTAGTATCTCAAACAAACAAAAAATTCGAAGGGAAATCAAATAGAACAAACTGAAGTCCTTGGTCTTAAGCCAAAGGAAAATAATAATAATAATAATAATAGGGATTGTGATAATGTTCAGCAATGCACTGATTTATTCTGGGTGATCATGCTGTCCCAGGAAAAAGGGTTGCCTTGATAAAACTAAATTCTGTAACTCAGCAAAAGAAACTTGCTTCCCTTCAAATGAGCCAGTCAAATAATTGCTGGGAGCAGCAGAGAAGAAAGGAATAAAACAAGTTCAGCAAGTTAAACTATCAGGTATTTCACATTCTCCTTCAAGACATAAAACCACAGTGATTAAGAAACAAGGCGCATTCCACTTGTCTATTGACTGCCACGATTTTATCCTGCAGGCGCTGGAGCATGTCAATGCCCGGCTTCTTGAGCTGTACCCTGAGGATGAGGAGCGGTTTGATATTGTTCTGATGACTAATAACCATGCCCAAGTGGGAGTGAGACTGATAAACAGCATCAATCACTATGGTAAGCAAAATAAGTACTACTTTGTAGAACTACTTGCTGTTACATAATAAAATGAATTAGTTTTATTTTTCCTTCTGGCCTTGGGAAAAGTAGTTTATTTGATACTGACACCCATTTCTTAGAGGAGATATTTATTTTGGGGTGTCAGCATAAGAGTTAAACAGGATTTGGTCCAAAGCTCTAGATTTAACGAGTCAGGTGTGAAGTTTAATTTCTGAGAAGTCCTTAACCTTTTAGTTGGTTAGTATTTACGGCCCTATACATACACCTTCACAGCAGTTGTTGTGCTATTTTACAGGGATTTTTTTTTTTTTTAATTCTCAAGGAGGAAGGGCTGATCAAACGCTGTAGTTAGTTTAAGTTTGTCTAACTTCTTGAAATTACGGTGAACATATTTTTCTTTTTTAAGTTTACTGTCAGCTGTAGGCTAGTGTACCTTTTCACAGGTTCCTGTTACAGGTTTGTAGTGTCAAGGCAGAGTCAGACCTTCTTGTACTCTTCTTACTTTAGGCTTAACAATTGAACGTTTCTGTATGACGGGAGGAAAAAGCCCAATTGGTTACCTGACTGCCTATCTTACCAACTTGTACCTCTCAGCAGACTCTGAAAAAGTGCAAGAAGCTATAGAAGCAGGTTTGAATTTGCTTTCTTTTGTTATCTCTTTGTTGAGCTTTTTAAAAAATGAATGTATTGTGTGTCTTTCACAGAAAGTAGTGCTGCTTCATCAAATGCAGAAAGTCACAACTTTGTATGGTGCAAGCTTATCACTTATTTTTACTTAATCAAGTAAAATTTGGTTATTTCTCTGTATTGTTCCTCTCTGAGCCTTCAGCCTGCTGATAATGACACCTTAATCAGCTTCTATCTTTGTCACACCTTTCTGTCTTCTCCCATGCTACGAGAAATGAACTCCCATACACACCTACTCACCTACATTCAACTTCTGTTTGAATAGAGTAATCTCTTTCATATGACTTACAAAAAAAAAACTTCTGTGTTTTGTAAAGAGTTAAAAAGTAGCGAATAGTTTGGTTCAGTGGTCTTGGAATTCCCTACTTTGTCTCATTTGCAGCATACCTTGGGGAGCATTTTTGTGTATTCTTATAGGGAGGTGGAAGGAAGCATGTCTAAGAAGTTATGTCAATGGCACAGCTTCCGTACATATGTGTTACGGAACAGCCATTACAAATTGGCTTTTAGTGGTCACTTCTGCTCACCGCATACAGAGGTCACCACAAATAAGTTGTTGGAATCGAACTGCTGACAGTTTAATGCACGACTTTGCAGGACATGCAAACTGAGGTTCTCTGATCCATTTTCAGGCATCGCATCAGCTACGATGTTCGCTTCCAACAAAGATGTCGCTTACTCGGATACCCAGTTGAGGGTGGCATTTGATGGAGATGCGGTTCTCTTTTCCGATGAATCAGAACAGATTGTGAAAGAGCAAGGATTAGATAGATTTTTTGAACATGAACAGCTGAATGAAAATAAGCCTCTTGCACAGGTTTGTACTTCCTGAATCAGTGAGTTTTCAGAACATCTGTTAATTTTCATTGCTGCTGTGTTTCTGTAGTTTCCCCAGTGTGTATGTATTCTTCTTTGTGGAAGCTGATTGCTCTATTCAAGGACAATCTTTAAAATGAATATTTGGCATAAAAGAGCCCACCACTACTGGCCTTTCACCGGATCTCCCACTTCACTGAGAGAAGACCATGACTTACAGTTGTATTTTAGTTGTATCATTAGAAAAAGAAAAGGCTATTACTAATTTCCTTGATTATTTTTTAAATCAAATTGTGTAGGTAATGTTAATTTCAAACACTGGGATATCCTGGTTATTGAAACAGGGTAATACCTTGCTTATTACCAAGCAGCACTATGCAATTTCTCTAAAAAACACAAATATTCTAATATTAGCTTAAACTGAAAGACCAATTCTGCTATTGTTAAGAATGGTATGAATTCAGAATAAAAGCTGGATTTAGGAAAGTACTTGTGAGTGCAATATATTGCAATTTGACCCAAACAATCATTTGCTTCTTTAAATGAAGTATAATTCTAATTTTGTCATTAATCTGGAAGGAGTTCAGCGATGTCTATGTAATTAGGTCTCTTATTGTTTTTTGCACAGAAAAATAAATGCATCTCATGGTTCATAGTAAAAAGAGTTAAGTGTTTTTAAAGAACATTTCATTGCAGTTGAAGAGGATAGTTGTAACTTTGTATTTTAAGAGATCTTGTAAGCCTTTGTAAGAATCAGTTTGCTGCTGATCATACCATGTAGGATTATGATTTTAACTTTTTTCCAATTTGCGAATTCCTAGTAAGGGTACAGATACATTTGGACACATTGCATAGAGAATTTCCTGAGTAGCATAGCATTAGGGAAAGAATCCTGCATGTAACTGGCAATCTGGAATAAAGCAAAAGAATGATTTGGGGATCTGCGGACAAATACTAAATATGCTTCTGGTATTTTGTACCCAGGGTCCTTTGAAAGGTTTTCTGGAAGACCTAGGGAAACTCCAGAAGAAGTTCTATGCAAAAAACGAACGATTAAATTGTCCCATAAGGACCTTCCTGGTCACAGCCCGAAGTGCGGCAAGCTCTGGAGCCAGAGTACTGAAGACTCTTCGTAGCTGGGGTCTGGAGATTGATGAAGCACTTTTCCTAGCAGGAGCTCCTAAAGGACCAATCCTGGTGAAAATCCGCCCTCACATTTTCTTTGATGACCAGATGTTTCACATCGAAGGAGCACAGAAATTAGGCACCATAGCTGCGCATGTTCCCTATGGTGTTGCTCAGAAATACCACAAATCTGCGTGACTGGATGGCTCCATTAATGAAAAGGTTTTTAACTTAGCCAGCCTCTAATATACCAATAGTTGTGTTTGAAAACCTCTATATTTGTATATTGTAAGCACTATATTTAAAGATAGAACTTCTGGCTAGAACAGCCTTTAAAGGAAATATTTTTATTATAGGTAAGTTTTAATAGAGTTATTTTAATAGCATTCTTAAGCAGTTTAGGTTTTTTACCCATCTGAATCTAACACTGTGTTTTTGATACTAGGAAAATATTTGTACTGTTTTTATAGCTTGAGACATATTTTGAGAGACAAAACAGTTATATTTTCTCTAATAAACTGTTGACGGGTTATTTATAACAGAAATCATGCTGCAATGCTAGTCCTTGATGGTTATTTTACCAAAAGCACAGTTTACATATAAGTGTTTACCTGTTGGTGGTTTGCTTGTTAAATATGTGTTCAGTAGGTTTGTTATCACAAGGTTTCAGCTTCCAGTGAAATGTTAGCTTATTTTATCTTGTGTTTACAGGAACCTTTTATTTTTCTATATTGTTTTCCTATTCTAATAAAGCTGGCTTTACAGAACATTGTCATTTTTCTGAGTACAGGTTTTAGCATAATTTCCTATGCAGAGCTTGTGTAATCAGTGTCTCTTGCCTCCTTTGGATATTTAGAACCAGAAGTGACCCCTTTCAGCCAAATTTGAGAGGGAGCTAGAAGTCTCAAAGACACTTGTTACAGCGGTTTTCATAGAGCTGGGCAGAAGTCAAGAGATGCTGTGAGTATCTTGACTGGGACAAAGATGGAAGCTTTAGAATATACCTTTGTAACAGCAGAGAATCTACCCTGAACAGTGCTGTTGATGGAACTCCTTGTTTCTTGCCTAGATTCACTGAGCATTGACAGCTGTTCTGGGATCTGCCTGAACTCTGTTTGGCAACCTCACATGCGTTTTCAGGGGACAGATGCCCACTGCAACATCAATTCATGTAAATTTACACTGCAGGTCTACTCTACCTTTTATGCTAAGTTCCTGTATCTCAGTGTCATCCATGTATCTGAGTGCCTTCCAAATGACACAACTAACATCTGTCAGGTGGTGTTTGTTCTCTTTCTCTCCCTAATGGAACAAGTGCCCTGTTTTATTTTTATTGTTGCTATCTATTTATACCAGAAGAGACAAAAACCAAAGGAATGTGCTTTGCAGTGGGAGTAGAAGTTGGTGAAGGCTTGTGATGATCGGTGGTTCCTGGGGGGATTCACTCCAGAATCTCACGTTAGCCTCTGAGAAAGTTTGGTCTCTTCTGTCTGGATGAACTATCCTGTTATTGCAGAAAGCTTAATTCCATTAATTGTGGTTTCCCTCTCAGAAACATAGGCAGACTTTTAAATGTTCTGGGTCCAAGCCACAAAGTTCTTTGAAAACAAAGGCAAAAGCCTTGATCCTGCATGAAACTTGAATAAAGACTATTAGAAAGGTTTTTGTGTGTTCACATCAGCGTATGTTGTTGATGGGATGCACTGCAGAGTTCTGGTGTACTTGGAATTTCGTAAGTGCTAAAGGCTTTGTGCCCAAAATGTATCACATTTCCCAGCCCAGCCAGGAGGTGAGGAATACATGAATAACGGAGGCCTGGTCATTGTCTGCCAGGATGGGATAGAGTTACCTCGCCAAATGGAGATTCTAAAAAATGTTATTAGCAGATGTTTTTATGTGAGTTCAGAATCAGCAAGGAATCAAAAAATATTCCTTGGCTGTGGAATATAAATTGCGTTTGTACCTTCACCACAAAAGCATAGCTGCAAATTTCAGGAAGATCAGTCCTACCTTGTTGAAGCAGAACATGGATCAGCCATTTTTCATCCATGTGCTCTTAGAGATATAGATGTTAGGTGGAGAAAACATAAAGGATATATGCTGTGCAAAGGTTGCTGGCACTTGACTTTCATTGAACATAGCAATCAGCTATGGGATCCTTGATCCCTGTGGGACTCCAAGATGAGTGTCTCATGCCTGACAGGGTAAGCATGTAAATCTGTGAATAAATTGGAAACTGGATCATCTGGTCTGTTATGTTTACCTTCATTTCCAACCAAACATCCACCTACAGCAAAAATGAAACCTATTGTCAAGGATATAGTTAGGAGCTTCCAGTTCTTACATCTTTTTTTCTTCTGAACACACAGTGACAGTGGACTACCTCTTGCAGTGTCATTCCCAACAGCAGTACAAAGGCATATGTGAAGAGAAATAAATAGTTCACATACTAAATTTACATGGTAGATTTCTTAGTCATAGGATTCAAATCAACATTAAAGTCCAAAATATGATGTTAAGGTCCACAATCACTTCTCCCAAGTCAGTTGAACACAATGCCCTTAGATGTCTGTTCAGATTATACACTGCCTCTTAATTGTGAGGCAGCTGTCCCAGGTTTGACGGCTGCTTCTCTGCATATCCATCTGGCAGCATGTTGAGTGAGTGGAGCCTCATTTGTTCCTGCAAGTGCCCTTCCAGACTAATCTGGATGTTTGGGGAGACTTGGGCTTGCCAAGTAGTCTCTGCACGTTGTAATTATTATTTTTTTGCTCCAAGGCATAGATTGGCTAGCAGACCAAAATAATCACTTTCAAGAAAATCCTCTGAAATGGCATGGGAGCTGAGGCAAAGGGGTTTCTATTTTTGTAGACAGAGACCAGAAATGCTCTTTATAGCATTCCAGTCCACAAAACAAAACAAACAGACAAACAAGCAATCCCCTTGCTTCTCATGCTCATGAGGATACTGTGAACTTATGCCCTAGCACCTTATAACCCTAAGCCAGTCACAGTTAAAAGGATAACATTTTCAATAGTGAGCATAGAGGAGAGTCCTGTGATTCTGGACTGTCCTGTCTGTCAGGCTTTTATAACACTGAAAGACAGACTCATGAAAAAGAAACTATCATCCCAGCCAAAACCTGGAAGAGGATTAACCATAATAAAGATCGAATTCTGTGCTGAAACAGAGCCTTGTCAGGTGAAGCCAGTCCTTGTTCCCTTAGCTTCCAGGTTTGTGCACCACATCACAGGAAAGAGTCCCGGTAAGACAAATGGGAATGTCTCCTACTGCTACCAATCTCCATGGACAAAAATACTGGAAATAAGATCATAAAGGTGACTTTTTTTTTTTTTTTTCTTTTTAGCAGGGGAACATATCCTCAAAGTGCATTGGATACCTCTCACCAACTACCAATACCTGATAAGCCCATGTTCCTCAGTTCCTTTGCACCTCCAAAATGTCCTTTCAATTTCCAGAGTAGCATGTCACACATAGCGAAACAACCATCTGGAGGAAACAAAATAGTTCATATAAATATTTGGAGATGGTCATCACTGCCTGTGTTCCAACATGTGTCCTCCTGTGTTCCTAGGCTGTGATCTGTTCTAAGAACTCAGAAATCAGAGGGCTTCTACATTTTGAGGAGAATCCTCAGGTATCCTCCCTTGGGCAAATCCTGTAATCTGCACTGGCATGCAATATTGCTAAACAGAACACACCCATCTCCTTGATTGCAGCAATTGAGTAGAGAAAGCAGCGAAGCAAGTCAATGTCTGAGGCAAAAAAAAAACCTCAGTTACTCTGTTCAGTGGTATCTGGGACCAACAACATCTGAATGCATGTCATTCTTGACCAGATGAGCAGCTTCTAATAACTATCACCCACGAGCTCCCGTGCACAATGCTCCTTGCACTGAAGGCTGCGTTGACCACAGATGGACCCAGGCAGGATCCTTGAGGCAGCACCCTCTCCAGCACATTCACAGTCTTCTGAGGTAGTAGGTGCATCAGAGATGACTGCCAGAGTCCCTGCTGCCAGATGCTGAATAGCAGATTCTTTACATGATGAATATGTTCTTCTAACAGGGCATTTCCTGGTTCTGTTATTTTGGCATTTTATTGGCAACCATTGTCCCTTTCTCATGGTCCTTGGCTGCAAAGTCCTTAGCAGAAGTGGGCGTGGCTCCATCACCTCCCAGAGATGTGATTTACTCTGAGCAGAGCATATGGAAGAACACCTCAAACTGGTTATGGCTCTTACATCAGGTTAAGGATGCCAAAGGCCATCTCTGACATAAGCAGACGCAATGGTGTGGCCTGGTTAAAATACCCTTTGCTGTAGCCATGAATCTCACAATGGGGTGAAGAGCCAAGAATGAAGAGAAAGAGTTTTCTGTGGTGAAAGCAAAGACAGAAGAGCTCTCTCAGTGAATCCAATGTGTTTCGGTGTGGTACCTACACAGCCTGTTGAACTGCCAAGAAGTGTGACAGACAGTCAGAGGAGAGATGGTAAGGATACATCCAGAAAAATCAGACACACCTCTTTGGCTGTAACACGAGCTGAAGCGAGCCTCAGAACAGACTGTAGAGTTGTGAACAGACTGGGAGTAGCATCAAGATGTGACAGTTAAATGGTGGTTACTATTGCAAATTATTCTCTCATCCAGACCAACCACAAGAAATCTGATGAAAAGTCCATGGGTTTCCTCTTGGGTTTCTTACTCATTTCCCGAAATGTGCTAGGTCTTGACTCAAGACAGACATGCTGATTATCAGCCAAGCTTGTTTCTGGTCTCCCCCACAGACTGTTATCTCCCTGGACTCTACTCACCTGCATGCTGGCCCCTAGTCTTGATCTTTAACTTCTCTTAATCCATGTTGTTCTATCCTCATTGTCTGTATCTTATTCCTAAATCTGCACTCAGCCCTATTACTGTTCTTGTTTTTCTCAAACACCTTTTTTTTTTTAAACTTACATTGCTCTTGATAAAAATTTAGTTACCTTTTTATAATTATCTCTTTGTACATTTCTACTAGCAGCTTTCCCAGGTCTAGGATGAAAAGAATTTTGAGTGGGGAACCTCAGTGGCCACTCCTGATTCCTTGGAGGGGTTCACATTGCCTTGGGTGGGTTTGTTAAGGTCTGGGACTAGTAAAGGTGGGATCTGGACAGGCAAGATGAAGACAATGGCTGAAAACAGATTTTGGGCTGATTCGCCAGTAAGTTGGCAGGTCTGAGGGGCTCAAGGGTTTGAGTGCCAACAACTGGAGAAGTCCAACCTGGGTGCCAGCTACCAGACAAACCAGGTATTTGAGGGACCCACATTATGTGCATGTGTGAACCACTAGCACACTTCAAGCTAGACAACCCAGTACACAGAAAGAGACCAGTATCTGGGAAAATCCAGCATCAGAGCTGGTTCCTGGGTCTCTGGGTACAAATATTGGATAGACTTTGGGTCCATGCTTGTATTTAAGAGATCAGTGAATGTGAGTGTGCTTATAAGGTAAGTGAGTAGATGTACACACATATTCTGCAAGCAGTTTCCCTTCTACCAGACTGGGATGGGACAGACCCACTTGGTCCTGAACTCTGCTAAATTTGGTTACCTCCAACAGGCTACCTCTAAGCTAATACTACTCAGCTGAAGTTGGTCCTAGAAGAGAGCGTTCAGCGGGTCTGACTGCCAGCTCTCTGGTATGTTTAGACTTCAGACTAGGCATCAGAGCAGGCACTGCCATTACTACTTTTGTAACGCTCCCCCACACCCCATCACTTCTGCTTGCAACGTGCAAGTAGGTTATTAAGACATGCTTGGCCATGTAATAATGTCTCTGCTATGCTCAGACACACAATCCAACTTGATACAGAGCCACAGAACCTGCTGAAATACGTAAGAAAGAAACCTGTTCATAAAGGCAGCATGGGGGAGGTCACAACGTGCCATTCAGACATACTCTCTTGCTCTGCTTATACTGGGAACCTAAACTTTCCCAGAACACTTCATCAGCACAAAAGCCAGCTGGCACATGCATGTTAACTCTCCAAACCATGACGGCTGCTTCCAAACTGCCTAGCAGGAGCTCACGGGCTGTGGGAGGGCCCTAACCAGCCTCCAGCTTCAGGCCAAAACTCTGCTACAGGCTGCTCTTGCAGGATAACAGCAGAGATGTTGCATTCCTGTGCCAGAAGCCTTCCCCAGCACTGCCGGATCTACTGCTCCTGCCTCTGCCTCTGAAGCTGAAGACCCAAGGCAGACTGTCTTGAACCTGGCTTTTGCAGAAGCATTTGATCTGCCATGAGGTTCAAAGACTGGTAATGAAATAGAGGTGCCCTTCATGTCTATTTTCCTTGTGATGGAGTCACCTTTGTGAGACTGATCAATGTTAATACAACGTTTTGGTGAAATCTCTGCTAGCAAACTAAACACTACTGGGAAATGCTTCCAGGCCCTCATACTCAACCATCTTTATGGCATTAAATTGCTATCATTGTCTTCTAATCCTAAAATTGTTTGAACAGTCCCTGGTTTTGTTTTGGCCCAGGACAGCTAGCTCTCTCCCAGAGGATATTCACCCCTGATTTCAGGAACCAGCACAGAACAAAAAACAAGAACCAGTTTGGATGTGCTGGGGTTTCACAGGCTGTTTTGCTCCAGTTCACATCAGCACCAAACAGCAGCCCCAGGTACGTCCAATTTACCAGCACAGGCAATGTGTCAGTGAAACAGCCTTTGGGCAGGAGGAGGGACATCCTGCTGCTGGGCCATCCTACCTCATTTTGGTTTTGAGGCAGGGAAGGAAGCAGTGTCCTTGCAGAGGTAACTCTGACCATGACCCACAGTTTGCTTTGAGTTGCCCTCAGGCCCACGGTGGGGCCAGGAAGTCCCACGAGACGCCGCTGGATGTTTCAATGGTGGCAGTAACTATGACTCCCTTAAACCAGGATCATAGTCACAACTGGGCAGAGCCGCAGAGGCCACACCTCAATGTGGTCCCACCAGATGCCCATCAGGGTAATCAAGTTGACCTCTGCCCCGGTGGGAATTGTGATTACTTCCTCTCTAACAGGAGGCCTCACCAACAGGTTGATAGTATTTCCACAGGTGAAACAAAGTTGGTGACAGATGTGTGGGTCTGAGCTGAGGGCCTCAGCCCATGGGTGGAAAGTTGGGCACAGCTAGGCAACTGCTGTGAGTGGGCTGCCCGACTGTAAGGGTCGGTCAGAAAATCAGTATTGTCTCAACCTTGTCATCGAGGACTTCCAGGTGGACTATGGATTTGATGTGTCCTAAAGGTTAGGCTCACAACTTGACATGAGTTGCTGCGAGCAGCCTGCCTGAGACGCAGTTGGTTTTCCCAGGAATGGAATTGTTTCCCAGAATGGAATTGTTATGGACAAGGCTGACTCTGGCCTAACAACAAAATGTACAACATCCTTGAGATGGCGGACAGAGTGGCATGGAGGTGCCACGGCTCAGCCTTGTTGCCAAGACTAGCAGAGATAACCGTGCAGCTGCTATGGAGGAGGATGAATCACATCTGCTGTCTCAAAAACAACGGTGAGAAAGTGCCCTTTAACTGAACTTTGCTCATTATAATGTACAAAAAACCACACTTCTATCCTAAGGACCAAGAACAGGTGGAGATCCCCAAAGTCAAGGAGGAGCAAGGTTTGCTACTTGGCATAAAAGGTCGGCCCCTAACAACGAGAGCCTGGAGAGCTTTCCCCAACAAGGATGGGCATCGACATCGATCGTGAGGACTGGCGGGTGTGATGGTTTAGCCCGAATCACCACACAGTTTCTCGCTCACCCTCCCCCTCCCAGGCGGGATGGGGGAGAGAATTGGGAAGGAAGGAGAACTCGTGGGTTGAGATGAAGACAATTTACTAAAATAGCAAAGGAAAACTACAATAACAACAGAATATAAGGATATTAAAATATACAAGGTGAACAGTGTATGTTTTCTCACTACCCGATGTCCCAATGACCGACACAGCCCGTCCCGAGCAGCGATCACGGAAACAAAACCGAGCGGCAAGCAAAGGAGCAAAAAGGGAGCCAGCAAGGTAGAGGGAATGATGCCAGCAAACTGAAGAGAAAGATGGATGCCAGGAAGGCAGATACCCACCCTGGCCAGCCCCCACTTATATACTGAGCCTGACGTTTATGGCATGGAATACTCTCTTTGGCCAGTTTGGGTCAATTATTCTTTCTGTCTTTCTCCCAGCTTCCTGCATCTGCAAATTAGCAAGACTTGGAAAGCAGGACGGTGTCCTTGGTCTCATTCACAACAACTCATATCATCAGGGTGTTTATCAACATTCTTCACGCACGAAATCCAAAACATACCAGCTACTGAGAGGAAAAAATTAACTCCATCCCTGCCAAAACCAGGACAGCGGGACACTGTCAGGATCTGGGACCATAGGGACACCTTGGACCCGCAGTGGTAGCTATTATCTTTTATTTTCTATCTATACTTTTCCTTTTCACTCCCTTTTACCTGTCGCATGCCACTTTACGGGCAAAATAATAAAGTTTGTGCTGTTTGATTGAAACCAACCCCTTTGGCGTGTTCACCGTAATTCTGCACTTCGAGATCGCACTAAAAGAACCACCATGAGTCCCAAGTGGACCATGACACCGACTTACGGCTGCCCTCGCGCTGACTGCGACGACGTGCGCTCGGTGATGTAAGGGGGCGGCCTGGCACGGGGAGCCACAGTCACTGTCAACGTGTGTCCTGATAACCAGAAAAGATCCTCCGGCTGTTTTGGCACTGCTGGAGGTCCTGTCCTGGGGGACTCTGTGATGAGCAGCTGGAGGTGGCGGAACACCGTTGTTCTATGGCCAAAGCTGTTCCACGGCAAGCTGCGTGCGGGCAGATACGTGGGCCTCGTCTGTTAACGTGTAACCCGGCTGTCAGTAAAGCATTGCATCTATCTAAAGAGGGTACCCCACAATCACGCAGTGTTACGTATGGAGGGACGACGAGAGGCTCGGACTCATGATGCATCATGATTTCTGACAAAAGACGCTAAATATCGGTCTTTACGCAGGCGGACGGGCCACCTTCAGTTAACCCGGGAAAGAAACATGCCTACCTATATCTGTGCTCGATAAATAGACGGTGCGTTCAGGAAGTGCCTCCGGGAGCGGCCTCCAGAGGACTACAATCCCCACAATGCCCAGCGGCGTACCTGGCCAATCCTAACGCACCCCCAACGCCGGGCGGCAAGCGGGCGGCCAGGCGGGGACGGCCACTTCGGGCGGAGCGCCGCTCGGCCCAGCGGGATGGCCGTGGCGGCGGCGTTGGTGCTGGGCGGGGGGCTCCTCCTCGCCGCCTGGCGCTGGCTGCGGGGCGCGGCCCGGACCGGGTTCGGGTCCGGGTCCGGGGCCTCCATGCGGGGCAAGACGGTGATCATCACGGGGGCCAACAGCGGGCTGGGCCGGGCGGCGGCGGCCGAGCTGCTGCGGATGCAGGCCCGCGTCATCATGGGCTGCCGCGACCGGGCGCGGGCCGAGCGGGCGGCCCGGGAGATCCGGGCCGAGCTGGGCGAGCGGGCGGAGGGCGATGGCGGCGGCGAGCTGGTGGTCCGGGAGCTGGACCTGGCCTCGCTCCGCTCCGTCCGCGCCTTCTGTCACCGCGTCCTCCAGGTAGGGCTGCGGGGCTGGGCCCGCCGGCTCCCGCGGGGGACACGGACGGGGAGCGGGCGGCGTTAGCCCGCCCTGCAGGCCGCGGGCCGGGCGGTGGGTGGGTGCCAACAGCGCGGTGGGGGCTGTGGCCGCGGGGCTTCCGTGGTGGGAGGGCGCGTTCCTCCTCGCTGGCCGTGAGCTAGCACCTGGAAGCATAAAGTTCGTACTAGTTCATAGAATCATGGAATGGTTGGGGTTGGAAGGGACCTTTAAAGGTCATCCAGTCCAACCCCCCTGCAAGGAGCAGGGACATCTCCAACCAGATCAGGTTGCTCAGAGCCTCATCCAGCCTGGCCTTGAATGTTTCCAGGGATGGGGCATCCACCGCCTCTCTGGGCAACCTGTGCCAGTGTTCCACCACCCTCATTGTAAAGAACTTCTTCCTTGTGTCTAGTCTAAATGTACCACCTTTTGGTTTAAAACCATTACCCCTTGTCCTATCACAACAGGCCCTGCTAAAAAGTTTCTTCTCATCTTTCTTACAAGCCCTCTTTAAGTACTGAAAGAAAAGACTTCAGGCTATTCTAGTCCAGACTATTCTAGTCCTTTTCTGTTCTGAAAAGGAAAGCACTTGTTTCTATATGATATAAATAATAGAATCATAGAGTGGTTTGAGTTGGGAGGGACCTTTAAATATCATCTAGTCCAACTCCCCTGCAGTGAGCAGGGACACCTTCAACTACTTTTCCCTCTTTTCAACTCTACAGTAACCTGCCTTTGTTATTTTAAATTAGCGTTACAGCTCAGCTTTGTCTCGAAAGAAATAAAAGTTCAGGAGTGCACTGCTCACAGCTGCAGCCAGCCTTCTGCCACCTGCCCACACTGCTTCCCTCACACTCCCCATTTTAAGTTACTTTGCCACTGCTAGCTGAGTTTAGTAGACATTTTTAAATATGTCAGGTTTGTGCAGATTACCTGAACACCCAAGTTTAAGGAGAACAGGGATGACCAGTTGATTCATGTGACAGAAATGCCACTAGATGAGTTCAGCTGCATTATTAAACACCAGAGAGCAGAGGGAGGCACCCTTGGAGATGTTATTCCATAGCCATGAAAAGCCTCAGTTTGGGCTCTCATCTCACCGCATTTAGCTGCTCAAGCTGTGAGACACAAAGTCATGGGAAGCCAGTCTTGATAACTTCTACTGCTCCTCAGAGAACTGCTTGTTAAGTACTTAAAGATGCTCAGATGCTGTTGTGACAGAGGGGGGGAAAAAAAAAAAAAACCAAAAAAACGAAGAGGGACTTTATTGCATTGATTTTTCAAATAGGTTTTCTAAAACTTACATGTCTGGAAAAAAGTCAAGTTTTAAGTTCTCTAGTGGGGCTCTGTGTAGTTATGTACATTCAAACATACAGATCTCGTCATGAGGTCTGGGAAAATATGCATACACAAAATGAAGTGCAGAATAAACACCAGAAAAGAAAGTTACTGCCTAACTTTTAAAAATTATATCTTTGATAGTACAAAATATCCCCAAATGTGAATTTATTAGCCTGTCTTTGTTGGTAGAGCCAGTACAGGTGACTTTAAGTGAGAAATGTGTGGAGAACAAGAGTGCGTGTATCTGCAGTGATGCTGACACCTAAATTCTAACTTTTCTTTTCAAAATAATTCCAAAAACAGATGAATGACAAGGGACGTGAATTCAAGTAATATTTTCAAGAGCTGTTCCACCCATGTTGGTGTTATCTTCTCTAACATGTGACTCCTTTTTGGAGCTGTTTGTTTGGGGGATTTTTGTGGGTTTTGTTTGAGATGAAGAAGACAAATATCAGCAGGATGGGGAAACAATGCACTCCCACTGCTTAACTTAATTTGTGGGATTTTTCCTTTCCAGAACTGCAAGTGATTACATCTTTCACTCCTTAGCCTCACAGCAAAAACTAAAAAAATGTAGAGACGTTGGAGGACTCCATGGAAAAATGGAAGTGAGCTCAGAAGCTACAAGGAGTAGCGTTGCCCATCAAAGCAATGTTTTGCGCTCTCTCTTGCATTTGGTCACAGCTGCCTGCTGGGCACTGATCACATTTCTCTAATTCTAGATTATTAAATTTAGGAGTCTCAAAAAATAGCACAAGTGGAGGTCTTGCTTCTTGAAGTGTTAAGTCTTGCAAAAGAAATCCTGGAGTCAGATGCTGTGGAAAGTTTCTGAAACAATGTTTTTCTCTAAAGGAGAAAGAAGTATCACTTCAGTGAGCAGATCTACAGTCCTGTCCTTGTTTAGTGACAGGAACCATTATGTCCCTTTGGATGAAGAGGAGAAGTGAGTCTGCTCTTTGGATCATGCCTCAGGGACCCAATTATATGAAACCCTGAGCAACCTCAAGTCCCACGGAAATCAGTCTGATGTTCAAGTGCTTGATGTTGTGTGTGATTGCATGCCAGCATCATTAACTGAAAGCAAAGTGCAGATTTGGGGTTTGCTCTCTTTCTATCTTTGCTGCTAGTGGCAGTCAAAAGAAAGTAAAAAATTAATATTGAGGTTCTCAGTTTTTATAATCAAAATGACCCAAAATGATCTCAGCTTGCCTTACAGTCCGTGCATTGGGTTTAAAGAATTAGAGGCAAAGAAAACTCATGCTGCTTTTTCTGTAAAGTAAATGGTTTTGCTTCAGATTCATGCAAGCATAAATTTCCTATGATACTTTTACAGTCTTTACCTACAGGAGGTGGGTAAAAGTGCTGAATTCAGAGTTTATTTAGGCAACTTACTTTAATCTGTATTTTTTGAACAGGTTATTTTTTTGGGGGTAAATTAGAGAGCTCTTAATTTTTGACTGTATGCTGAAGTATGAAGTACATGATGCATTCTACATATATTATTCATACCACTCTCTTTTTTAGTTACATTGCCTGATTCTGTACAATGTCACATACCTCCTTGAGTGTTTTCTCCTGACCTGAGCCAGAATACTGATCCATCAAATAGCATATGCTGAGTACATCACAAAAATTTCAAGCCACAGTCCTGTAGACACACCTAGGTTCTTGAGTACGCCTATTAGACTCATATTGTTGTATGAAGCCTGCTTAATTTAGGATGGTGACAGTTACTTTTCTATAATGAATTCTGCTCCGTAGTTGTCGCTGAGCAGCACGATGAAGTGTAGTGATTTTAAAATAAAATGGTGTTTAAAATCAGGAGAACATTGTTTTGCAAAGATTTTCATTACACGTCCCTGGTGAGATGACGGGTCTGCAATTTGACATATTTTCTTCAACCATGAGGTTAGTTCTTTGAGCTAACTTTTTGTTCCATATTTGCACGGCTTTTGTGTAGTAGGGCCTTTGCCTGTGGCTGAGATTTGCCATAAATTGATGTGTCTACTTTTGCAGTGCAATAAACAGGTTACTTTTTAGAGGAAAACAAAATACATCTCAAAGGTAAACGATGACTGAATTGCTGTAGGAAAGCTGTTCCTGGGGAAGCGGATGATTGTGTTCTTGCCCTGCATTAAAAGCAGACACAGGCCTGCTGTTGTGTACCTGCCTCCTGCTGGGGTGAAGTGCTCAGCTTAGTGGTAGTTCAACTTATGGGTTTTTTTCAGTAATGCTTTACAAGAATATTAGGAAGTTACAGTTCAGAAAACTAGGAACGAAATAATTTCTAACAAGGGCCAATATTAAGCATAATGGTGTGTTTTGTATGACAATTATAAAACTGAATTTTTTTTTTTCTTTCCTGTTTAAAGGAAGAGCCAAGGCTGGATGTTCTGATAAATAATGCAGGGATATTCCAGTGTCCATACATGAAGACAGAGGATGGTTTTGAGATGCAATTTGGTGTAAACCACTTGGGTCACTTCTTGCTCACCAACCTTCTTCTGGGCCTCCTCAAAAATTCTGCTCCGAGCAGGATTGTGGTGGTATCCTCAAAGCTTTACAAATATGGAGAGATCAACTTTGAAGACTTGAACAGTGAAATAAGTTACAATAAAAGCTTTTGTTACAGTCGGAGTAAACTGGCTAACATATTATTTGCAAGGGAGCTAGCCCGTCGGTTAGAAGGGACAGGAGTCACCGTCAATTCACTTCATCCTGGGATTGTCAGAACAAATCTAGGCAGATACGTGAATATTCCTTTGCTGGCAAAACCCCTATTCAACCTGGTGTCATGGGCTTTCTTTAAAACACCTCTGGAAGGAGCCCAGACTTCTATTTATTTGGCTTCTTCTCCTGATGTCGAAGGCGTGTCAGGAAAATATTTTGGGGACTGCAAAGAGGAGGAACTCCTGCCTAAAGCCATGGATGACTTGGTTGCGAGGAAGTTGTGGGATATCAGTGAAGTGATGGTTGGCTTATTGAAATAAGTATCAGGGGGTATCTGCGAAAAAGGATGCAGATAATTATGCAATACATATTTTCAACAGTGTAATTCTCACTTTAAATGCTGTGGGAAGACAGATTTCTTTGCTCAGTAAGTATTAAATAGAGCAGTGATTTATGCTGGAACTCTGTTTTGAAATAAAGGAAAATCTTTATTTAATAGAGACATTAAAGGAAAGTCTGAAATAGAGTTTGAGGGTGTGAATGTAACTTCCGGTCAAATCTGCTTGGAAACTTGTATTTTAAGACTAAAAATTAAACAGAACTGTGTTTTGCAGTATAATGCATATTTGTTGTGTTCCACTACTTGTAGTCGGGCTGGGCAATGCAGGGTACTGATGGTGAAACTCTTCTGTAAAAGGGTTTTGAAAATAAATCCTAATAATAATAACAATAATAGGATTATTCTCTTTTTTTTTTTTTTTTTTGAGCCAGCACAATGAAAAATGGAATAAACAGGTTTACTGGTATGTTATGCTGTAATCATTAGGCCTCTGAGTGCCGATCAAAGACTTGTCAGCCCCGTGGTTCAGTGAACAAAGCTGTTGAGCCGTATACAGTTCAGCTGTGAAGCACAAAGTCAACTTTTTGGAGTGATGTTGCTGCTATTCAATGAGTATATGCACTTGGTTGTACAAGCTGTATTTTTATTTTCATGTGTGCCAAACTTGCTGTTTCTTGATATGCAGACACCTTGGGTTTCATTAAAAATGTAGTTGTCAGATGTATTATGGTGTTGATAGGGCTTTGCGTGTCACGGATTGTGTGCATACAAAGTTCACAAGACTCACCCAGATCGAACGGGAGAGAACACGCTTTTCCGTGTGTGTTTAGCTTGACTGATGGCACTTTAACTCAGTAATGAGATTGGATAAGTCTGTCTAATACAGCTTACTGAATATTCTTTAATAAAAATGTTTTAAAAAAAAAAGACTTGGCATTCATTCTTTCACTGTGGAAGATATATCAGAAGCCAACAGTCTTGACGCAGTAGGCTTGTTTCAAAGCAGGAGATTCACCTAAATGGGTTTAGGGAGCCTGTCCTGTAGGGTTGGTAGAAATAAAGTGGGCTCTAAATATTGGGGTGTTACGTGAAGCTGTACTGTTTTATTCTGTTTTAATTAATATATCTAGTAGGTTCATAGTGACATTTATGACTTCTTGTTTTGCTCTACTCTAATAAAATGTTCTAGCAGTTAAGATTATAGAATAAATATGGAAGAATGATTTAGAGTGATCTATCTTAATAAATATTACTCAAGGGAAGAAGTATCAATAATAAATTATGTATTCAGTAAATCATTATTTCCTACTTATAAATACATATTACTTCTGCACTTTAGGTAGCAACCAACCAAATTTTTGTGATTCTTTCTCTGATGGTTTACTCAGACTCTCAGCATATTTAACTTTTGCGCAGTGCAGTGGACCTGATCCAGCCTTATCCTTCACCACCAAGATTGTGCTCTGGGTGAGTGATGTGGGTGGGGGCGGAAGGTGGCATTCCAGAAAATCACAAGCAAGCTATGAAGCAGAGCAAGTTTTTAAGATCTTGTAACATGTTGAACTTTGCACTGCTCACTGTAAAGCAAGGTGTAGAGATGGGGTGTGTTGTCAAAGCATACACTGAGCGTTGAAGAAAGTTCTCTAAGTAATGCCAGAGGGAGGTGTGTTACATGTTAGAGAAAGTTCTACTTTGATCTTCAGTGTTGCATTTCACGTTTTCATTCTAAATACTGATAAATAACTGCACGCAGCACCTTTGAACAGCTAGAATTAAAAGTTCATTAACATGAACTCTGTAAAGAGATACAGAGAAGCTGAGCCAAACTTGGGTTTGTGTTTTCAATAGTAGTGTAGCAATGCTAGAGGAACACTTGTTTCACTGCTGAAGCACGTGTATACCTCTTGTAAAGAAAGCCTTGGAGGCAAAGGTGGCGAATGGAGAAGGCAGCTAATCTGAAAATACTGTAGTAAAAAACTGCAGTGAAACTGTCTGAAGAGCAGAGGAATATGTAATTTTTCGGACTGAATGACCAACATAGGATGTGCACTAGCCTTCAAAACAGCAATGGTGGATTTGTGCTGAAATAAAAGATGCAAAGTGAGAACTACCAGTAGAGTATGACTGCATAAGATGTCATGCTTCCTACATCTACCAGGTGCTTGTTTTTATTTTCTTTTGAAACATTACAGAAATAAGAGCCATTGTCAGAAAGGGATTGCATTCCTGCAATAACTAAATTATGGCTCTTATTGCAAAGTAGGAGAGTAATCACATGATACTTTTAATGGAATATTATGTGCCTGAATGAATATTGCCTGAAAACAATTTGAAAGGATGGATTGTTAGGAAGTTACCAAAAGGTAAGCTTTTTTCGTCTGAGGCTGAATGTAATTTAGCCTCTATGGACCAGAAAGCTTTGACTATTCTCTTCAGATTGCTGTTTATGTGATGCTTTTGTTATTCTAGTAGCATCTAGCAACTGGAGACCTCATAGGTTAATAGATCTTGCAAAATTTAAGTGCAAAACCAAACAAGAGCCCTAATTTCAGCAAGCAGTTAGTAATGCTGACTCAAAGTTAGAACCAAGCATTTTGGCTAAGAAACTCCATCTACTCTACTCTGCAGGATCTTAGTAAGCTCAGATATGTGTGAATGATTGGAGGACTGCCTGCTGAATGTCTCTTGGAGCTCGTAAAGGATGCTCTAAGATGAGATCAGCACCCTCACACTTCACCCCACTAAAACAGTGCCTCCAGAAAGATGTGTCAGGCTCTGTATGTTCCTGTTCTATAAACTATTTACAACAATAGCGTGCAGCCAAAAACGGGACGCATTCCAGATGCCTCCCTCCACCATCACCATCAAATGAACATGCTACACTCAAATTAAACTTATTTCCCATGAAGAGTTAAACTTGTAAAAGGAAAAAGTAAGGGGTGAGAGAGGCAGATACTGACCGGGGATAGCATTAAAGCCCACGGAAATGCAGCTTTCATGGGCGGTTACAGAGGTCGATCACCTCTAGCCAGTACATGACAGATATGCAAGGAAGCCACAGCTGAGGTTGATCTTTTGTTGAGATTTGTGGTAAACATAATTGTTATGAAGCAACTTTTTCAAAAGCCAAAATGTACCTTCAGCTATCTTACATAAACTGCTAGAATTTGAGCATTTGATTTTTGGTTGACCAGCAGTGTTGGACCAGTGCTCCGTACCTGTACCCTGGGGTTTTATAAACTGGCTGGGCTGTGTACACGGCGCAGCAACTCCTGAGAACGTAGCCCCTGCCCTTTTGCTTTTCACAGGGGAAATGCCTCCTCACTGACATAGCTGAGATGTGGAGGGCCACAGCAGCAATTAAATTTGACTGTTTGCAAACTTTCCACCCTTAGGCCAGTTTCAGCAGTGATCAGGAATGCTTCCAAGCGGCCCCATTTCTCAGTGATCAAATTTTGTATGGCAACAACATTGCAGACTAACTGTACTCTGAAAGGGTTATTTTAAAATAAGGATATGAGGGAGCGTGTGTGGAGATGCATGTACAATTTAATCCCTAATTTTAAAAGACTGCCAAGGATTTACCAAGAGACTGAGGGGTGAGGAGAGCAGGTCGCCAGCATGAGAGTGTCTCCTGCTGCTGTGGCGGTTTGGTCCGTGATGAGACATGGGGCTTGGGGCCAGACCTGTTGGGCTTTGATTCATCTTTGACTATCGTGGTTTAGGAAGTGCCCCTGTAACCAACTTCCCTCATGGGTAGATTAGGAGGTTTTTTTTAATTTCTCTCTTTCAATTCTCAGTGTCAGGCCCAGCTATAAGCCAGTCCTCCCTGCACACATGTAGCTATTACAGCTGAGATTTCTGCAAGTGAACTAAATGGCAGTTCCAGGTATTTATTTTGTATGCCACATCTGTTTAAGTCAAGGGAGACTTATGTACTTAAAAACCCAACTACTACTCTGGATCTGTCACCAATTTACCTTCCTTACCTTGCCACAAAGGCCGAGGCCTGTCCCCAGGCAAAGGGACAACGCTGCTCTTTCAGTTAGCACAGTCAACGCAGCAGGCAAGCTTATAAACCCAGCGGGGGTTCTCCAGTAAAAATTCTTCATCTTAATGAGATAAATGATCAGTTTTTCCGTGATGCAATAAAACCAGAAATATTTAAACTCGCCTCTCTTTCTTCAGCAATTGCCTGGTTTGCCTAAGCTTCCTACTAAGTGAATGCTTCACAGGCTTCAAAGCCTGGACCTTGTGAAAGTGCGGTGTGATTATGTTTTTGTTGAAAAATGTGGATAATTTCCACTTCAAGCACACTTAATTTCTTTCCACCTAAGGCTATAAAGAAAATAAACAACTTGCAAGAGTCATACAAATAATTTTAAAATGGGAGGCCTGTTCCCTTTTTCACATAACTTTTTCCAAACTAATCACTTAGAGGGTAATTGACTTGCAAAATGATCCATGAGGCCTCCACAGTTGAATTATTGTTTTTGATCTGTCCCAGAATGGTGCTGCTATTTCTCATAACAGAAAATGACGACCTCCCTCTAGACTTTTTACTTGCCGTTTTAGCTACCACTAGCAGCCTCACACCTGTCGTAACTGGATTCATATCAGAGAAATTAATTTGAATATTTAATTGATTCCAAATGTCCCATGTAACATGGAGAAAGCAGTGCTTTCCTAATTGCTTTTTTGGGGGGCAAGGCTGGCACACTGGCCACCTAACAAGGTTGTTAGCCCTTTCTTTCTGCAGTGAAGAATTATCACTTCTTTTCAGGTAATGCGAAAGAAACTGTATTAATCTGGATGGGGAAAGAATCAAAAGTTTATTTGCCGTGGAAGATTCATAAGAGTGTCACATGCTTGAAATCTATAATAATCACTTCAGCAAGGCACTGAGCATTTCTCGCCGTCTGCTTCATGGCCAAAGCAAGCAGTCTGAAATCCTGGTCCCACTAAAAGCGTTGGGAGTCAGACACCTAAATATTTTTGCTGATCTTGATCTCCTGGCTTTATGTCTGGGCAGTAGGACTCTTACAGCCCATTGGATGATGATTCTTTCAAGCTTGATGCATGAGGCTTTATGCACTTCTGTGTATGTGTGGCATTTAAAAAAAACCCAAAACTTCACAAATTAAGAGAGGGTGGGGGTGGGGGTGGTGTTATGTGTATATTAAATATTCTGCAACGTTCTCCAGTAATGCGTGTGTTTTCCCCTCCAAAAAATGTCAGCCCGTCTCTGCAGCTTGTTGGGGCGTTTGTCAGTTTGCCACCTGGACTGCAGATTGGTGATGAGTGATGTTATTTCAGTTTATCTGAGTCCTCTTGCAACCTTTCCCAACAGTAAGACAGTGTCCTGGGCCCCTCCTAAGTTGCTGCGTGACTCTCCAAATCCCATCTGCCCTCAAGACAAGCAATGTCAGGGTCTTTTTAGATGCTTCGGGAAAGGGGTCATGAACAGCATCTGCAGAAAGGCAAGTGACACACCTAGAGGCCCAGAACCTACGTGCACTTCAACAAGTAGGTTTGGTATCATTTTGTATACTCGTTCACGGACAGGAACACCTTCTCTGGTGTCTGTGGATAGGTATTTTAGACTTCAACCTGCCCTGAAGTCTGTCCATACAGCACTGTAGATGTAGCCCATGGGTAAACCAACAGATTGAAAAAGACTTAATTTGCTCTTCTGAAGGGTGGAGATTCTACAGGTCCAGTTGAAGTCACTGGTAGTTCCAGTTGCTTGAGACTTCGCCTGGCTATGAAAAAAACTTGTGAGGGAGGAGGAAGAGACAGGAGCATCATTTCCTTATATTCAATCTGCCCTCCTGCAAATCTTGAGACCTAAATGTCTCACAGATGCATCTCCGCAGATATTGAACAACAATATATGCCTGCTGTATGGAGGTATATGTCCCTAAAATGGTGCTGTAAGCAGAGACTTTCAAAAATAATAGTTTCACATTTTGTATAGTGGCCAGACTGTATTATGAACTAATTGTATCAGAAGCACAGCTAAGGCTGGGGTCCTGGGACACTAGAACAGAATAAGAGATGTTGTCTGTAGATGCAAGAGAGGCAAACTGAAAACTCAAAAAGAGTAATTAAAAAACTTTGGTGACGGTTATTTTGTTTCTGTTTCTGAGGGTTTGGTTTTTTTTTTTTTGTTTCATTCTAGATATTTGCTTTTTTTTTTTTTTTAAAGGGTTACAACTGCAGAAAATGTGAAAACAACCATGTTTCAACACAGTGGCACAGTTGTTCACTGTGGAAAACCCATAAAATGACAGGAAATAGCTTAATGTAGTAGGTGTTCATTTTTAAAGGTTCTGTTGACAGAAGTTGATGAGTGAAAATATTGTATTTCATTTTTGCCTTTTGTTCAGTAAATAGCACGGAATTTTGATGCTGCCTAGAGGGACAGCTTTGTACTATGGTGGTCTAAACTGGGATTTTTCATTAGTGTAACCAATCAGAGTAGGTGGGTTGTTTTTTTTTTTTTCTGGTTTTGTGTTGGGCTTTTTTAAGAAAAAAGCTGAAGTCAAAGAGAAGACCAAGAAAAAGCACCACAAAGTTTATCTTTTACTCATCTGGAAGAGTTTATTTTAAACACGGAACATTGTTTGCTGCTGTGGAAATGAAAGTGAGAGAGTTGCAGCTTTCTTCCAATGCCATCTGGCAGATGATTTACTTGCGTATGGTATTCACTAATCCAAATAACCCTGTGTGTGGTAGCATTGTCTCTTCACTGATCATGCAGCTGAATTGGCTGAACCGTAGATGGCTCACACAAGGCTATCAACAGCACAGTACAATAGACTGTTTAAAATTAGAACAGTATTAAGGAAAGGGGTATGCCAAATTCCTCATGCCTTTACCTTTATTAAGCAGTTTCCTTACTCAGACTAAGCTTGGTGTTTCCTTTTCATTCTTTTCGTGGTTTATTCACTCCAGTTCTACTTGGACTTTGGCCCATTGAATTCAACACTTATGTGTAGCCTCAAAGCTCAGATGGGACCAGAGTGTTGGGCATCCATCCCTAGATTGGTATCCTTGCCCTGATGATAACCGTGTTCGCTCCTGTAAGGTCTGTTCCTGACCTTGTGAAACTTGTATTCCTGCTGGGAAGTAAGGCTACTTCAGCAGGACAGCTGTATGCTGTAACCAGTAGCTTTGTGGTTAAGGAACTCTCCTAGTTCCTAACCTGAGCCAAAATTGTCTCCAGATCAGGACATTTCCATTTATCAGGCAAAAGATCTAACTTCTTCGTTTTATTATATTAATGTTAGTCTGCCTCCTTTTCCTGTAATATGAAAGAGTATTTCTTGACTGATTATTTCATGAAGGAAAATAATTAGAAGAGTATGCCTTGAGAAGCAGATCCCAAGCTCTGAGTAGATGGAGGCATTCACATATATCCTTGTATTTAAATTCTAGGGAGGTGTCAGTATTCTGATGGTCTTTTACACTCAAGACAATGCAATGTCTCTCTTCTCAGTGGGTGGGGTTTTGAGTGATTTTTCCATGGTGCCTAACTCTGTGTGCCTAACAGGTCTCTAATTTTGGCTTTGAATTAAACTCTGAAAGACCTAAAATATAAGTGTTGACTGTGCCTTGTTTTAGGCACTTCTGTTTTGCAATTGGATCTGACCCTGATAGGACACCTCAAAAAGTGAATGTTATGTTTCAGTTTGCAGTTTCTATTTTGGAAGCTGCCTTTTTGATTTTAAGTACAGTTGAACAGTTTTGAAAGTGCTGATTTTCTTCAGAAGTAGAGGTCATATATAATTTATATGTGAAATTAAAATACATACAGTGTAGATAATTTTGTAGCAGTGATAGGGAAGGAATTGAGAGCTCGCATCTTTTCCTGCAGAGCAGCTGACACTTTGAAGTCACTGCCTGCATCTGTATTGCCAGGACCTGTTTCCTGAACCTCAGGCTGAATGGGGTAGTGGGGCAATGTTAATGTTACCATATTCTGGTTTCCCCCAGAAGAGGCATGAGTACATCCAAACTGCTTGCTGTGAATGTCCTTGGCTCATGCTGATCCTGAGTGATGCAAAGACTTTTTTTGAAAAGCATTAGTTGACCAGAGCCAAAACTGTGCCAAGAACTGCCCTAAGTATTAAACAGTGCAGATTATTGAATTCCAGTGCTGGACTGGCGCCCTGTCACTCCTTAGTTGAGTGGAGTAACTATAGCAAAAAAATGCCCCCTTTCTCCCACAAGTGTTAACAGACTATATGTGATTTTTCAATTTACTTCCATGACATTCAGAGACTGTTCTGGAAAACTGAAGCATATTTTCTCTTACTAATTTTATAGTGCTAAAATTCCACTGACTTTGCTGCAATTTCTATTGACTGACCCTGTAAACACATGGAGGATTGGTATTGTTATTAATATCACCATGTCGTCATGCTTTATTCATTTTCAATTTTATAACTATAATCTGATCTCTTGGAACTGTGTCCACTAATGTAGCACTGGACTATGGAAATCTTATTTTATCAAAAGGTGTTGTTCTTGGACTGGAATTCACAGTTACACAGTTGCACTTTATAGATCCATAGATTTTTTAAATCCAGAAAAGGCTCTTAGATTATTTAGTCTGACTTCCCGAATGACACAAACCATTTAATTTAACCCAGTTAGCCTTGTGTCAAGCCCAGCAATTTGTGTTTGGCTAAGGCTTATCTTCTAGAAAGATATCCAGTCTAGATCTGAAACCATCAGTAGTTGAAGAATCCATCACTTCCTTTGGCAGTGCAGTCCAATGGTTATCACTCTCCCTCTTAAAAATGTGTGTTTTGATTCTTGCCTGAATTTGTCTGGCTTTCACCTCTCATTATGCCTTTTTTTTTTTTTTTTTTTTTTTTTTTTTTTTTGAATTGGGGGGTTTTTT
>WHYT01015492.1:0-92850 GCA_009806455.1 Tetrax tetrax | reverse complement strand
TTTTTTTTTTTTTTTTTTTTTTTTTTTTTTTTTTTTTTTTTGTGAGATGAGAGTGCTGCTGTTACTGCTCAGTATTTTCTCCCTGTGGTGATACTTGCACATTGTAATCACTGAAATCATCGCTCGATGTTTTTATTAAACTCAACAGACTGAACCCCTTTAATCTCTTACTGCAAGGCCCTTTTCCAAGGTTTTGATAATTTCTGTGGCTCTCCTACACACCCTATCCAATTTTTTACTTCTCTTGTGAAACAACCCTCCAGCATATGTCCGTTTATAGCCAATCGTAGTACTTCGCAATGCTTTCCCTCTGTTGCTCTAAGGCAATCACCAATTTAAATGTGCCTGGGGCTGCTCCCTGGCCCTGAAGCCAGATGGAATATCACAGTCTGCATCTGTACTGTTGAACACTCTTTATCTTCTGTGACAGGGTGTCTGCATCCAAACTACTTTTTTTTTGTGAGTGCTTCCTGGCAATTCCTGACACTTTGGCTGTGTTTGAGAATTATTGGGGAAAATGCTGGCAAAGGCTGAAATCATGCTAGGGATGAGAATAACCATCCTGTGGTACAGATGTTCAAGGACTAATGCATCAAAACATTTCCTGGCATTTTTTTTTTGTCCAGTTGTGTAGTTTAAGAGTTTCCAGTTATGCTCAAAGCATCACTGCTATTTTTAGCTTCAGTGAAAGTATTAAAAAAAGACATATTTCTCTTATCTAATTTAAGGACCTAGGAGTCAGATTATGTGGGCTCAGCTGGTCAACTCAGTTAGGTGAAGTTAGAGATAAGCATCCCCTGATTTTCATTCACCCCATTTCTCTTAGACACCTATTTTTGTACAGATTCCGTGTCTGGTAGAATTTGCTTCTCCCCACCTCACCACTGATGATAAAGGCTACTTGGATGATTAAGAGCCCAAGTCTAACTTTTCACAACAAGACTTATGTGAAATGACTCCTACTCAGCTTCACTTTTGTTTGATGACTCCTACTCCTATGGGGATGACTCCTATCCATGGCACTCATGCATCTAAATCACAGAAGTATTTTTTTTTTGTAAAAATGTTACCTGTAGATATAATATATTTGCATGGATAGGATAAATAGACTTTTAATTAATTTTCTCTGACTTTTACTGTAGGAATTGAACATGAACTAAAACCTCGTGTCCTGAGTTTTCAAAATTCAAACAATGGTTTTGGCTCTCCTTTTAATGTGCTTCCCACAGTACAGCAATACAAGAAATAATCAACAGATCCTACATTTGCTGGTCCCTAGACTAACCTGTGTCTTCATGGTGCAGATGTTTTACTGACTAAGACTCTTTGCTCACACCTCCATCCTCCCAGAAAAGGTTACAAGGAGCACTAAGTGAGAAGGAGAGTCTGTCCCCATGTCCTGAAACCTCTGACAGGATGGATGTGTTAATTATTTCCTCTTCCAATCTAAAAAAAAAAAAAAAATTAAAACCACTTGAAATCAGCTGAAGGATTTCACCACTTTAGCGGTGTCACTTCCCAACCTCAGCACTCTCAGAATAGCTTGAAAAGATCCAGTTGTTCTGGTGTGTGAAATGGGAAAACTCTGCTACATCTCTTTTCTTACTTATGGGAGGTTAAGATCAGATGCAGCAAAACATTTTCAGTATACACCTAAGTTCATTTTCATGAGTAAACTCCTTGCCTGTATGCTTGAGCATAGCTGGTTTGCTTTGTAGGGGTATTTCTGTCAAAGGTATATCTTGGACTATTGTTACTGTTTTGTTTGTATTCACTCATGTTAATTTAGAAGTATTATACTAAAGGGGTATATTTAAAATGGTGCAACAGTATTAAATGATGAGAAAAATCATAACTTAGTCTCACTGATTGTCCACCTCGGCTTATTTTTAGGATATACCTTGTCTGTTTTGAATCTAGCTTCCTCCTCCATGCCTTGAGATGGAGTTAGCTGTCTCCAGACAGGATGAGTGGAGGCTTGGAGGCTGATTGATGCAGTACGACTGATACAGTCTTCCAATATTATTCCAGCAAGTTGTACATCCTTAAATGTTTCTACATGTTCCCATTCTGTGTCTTAGAGTTTATAGCTACATTTAATGCTTTAAAATTACCCTGTCTACATGCAGTCTAGAGACAGCTAAGCATAATTGGTACAGAGGCACGTCAGTCTACACTATTTGGTCTTGAGACCAAGGCTGACACTGTAGACATGCCTTTTGAAATAACCTTGCTTTAATGTCTTGTCAAATGGAGGCTGTAGACAACAAAAAGGGCTTTGATTTGTGCATGCGTGTGGTTAGGTAATAGTTGTGGGTGGTTCTTGCAACTGATCTTCACCTTCTCCAAGAGATAGGTGCTTGTGAAGCAAGGAGCGCTGGGCACAACAAATTCAATTTGTGAATAAGAGACTCATATTGAGAGATTGTCACCAGTTTCAGCTGTAGATTGGGCTGTGAATTGTGGTGGTTTGGGACAGAATTCTTGCTTTGTTCAGCCATCCTTCCTACAGAAGAGCAACTCTTCAGGAAGAGTGGATGGGATGGCAGGTATAATAACTGTTTCTGTTATCTGAGATAAATCTATCAACAAACATGCATAGGAGCCTTGAGTTTCTTCTCACTTATAAACCAGCTTTAATATTAACTTGTGTGCAGACAGAAAAAGTGCAAATTGCTATTCTTATCTCATAAAGCACCTTTGTTCAGAAATAATTTGAAATGGTAGCTGATTTGGCATGAGCCAGAGCAAAGCTTATTGCAGACATGCAGTGGGGATTCATTATTGCTTTCATTAGATTTTATTATCATCACCTTCAGTGACACATACAGTGTTTCTTTCATCACTGTGTGAGGAGGTTAAACACTACAGCAGTAGTCTAATACTTCTCAGCACCTGCCCATCTGGCAAGCCTTTGTTCTCCGGAGTTTGTTCTGCCACCGTTGATTTTAGATTGCCAATTTTGCAGCTGATCAAAGTGGTATGATTACTTAAAACAGGGACATCCTGAGCAAATATATCACCGTTGGTCTAGTTTGGATCTACAGAGCCATCGCAAAAATGAATGTGCATGCAGACATTTATGATGCCGCTCTGTTATTTTTAATGCACTGTGCATTCAGCATTTTCTTTCCTTTATAGCGGAAGATCATTTAGATGTTTCTTTGAAGACTAATTTAGGAATGTTGGCAAAGGCCAGTTAGTGTAACATGTGCAATTTATTATGTTAACAATGTCTGATGAAACAACAATTATGAATAATCCTGCCGAGTACAGAGAAAACAAATGCACTCTTTTTATGCTGTAGTTCGATCTGATCATGGTAGACTACAGTTAAGATATTTTGAAACAAAATATGCATGGCAAACTGTTTTCATAAGACTCTAATAAAAGTCTTTCTCTTTCTCATTTTTACTTTTCCCTCTCTCTCAATCTTCCCTTTGTTTTACTCAAATAAAATAAAAATGGAAAACATGTATTTTATCGTCTGTAAAAAAACTAAATTCTCCTCAGCTGCTGCTGTTGAAATGCTGGAAATCCATTCCAGTAAGTTCCTGTTCACCCTGTGCACAATAAATAATATTGCATGGAAAACAGTCCAAAATCCAATGTAATTCACAGAGATATTAATAAACTCTGTTCGTTCTTTTTTTTTTTTTTTTTTTTTTTTTTTTTTGTAGGGAAACTGAGCAGCTAAGCAAGTTGGAGCTTCATTGCCTGAAGACGATGATTGAAACAGCATAAAGTAGGGCACAGTCAATAGTCAGGCAGTTAATATAGTGAGAAATCCATTTACATTGTTGACTCAGTAATTTATTTGCTGTGCTATTGATTTGATCTCTGCCAAGAGAGAGCTAAGGCCTTGGTCACAGCTTTGTTGAATGCGTTGTAAGTGCCTGTATAGAATGACTGGAAAAAAATGGGTAATGGGCAGGTCATGGTTGGGCTGGCTTGCAAAAAGCCTGGGAATTTGTTACTGTAAGTGTCAGACTCCTCTTTCTTGCTCAACTCCAAATTGTGCCGGGCTTATTCCAATGAGATGAGTGTACTTCACCAACAGACTCCATATATCCATGTGGCATTCCACTAGGCAAGCCACCGTGTAGCCTGAGATCATCGTCGATTCACTTCCATATGCCATAGAGAAATAGTTTCTCAAGTTTCAGTGTTTCTGCTTAAAACTTTCCACTGGTCACTGGGGCAGATTCAGAAGTGTCAGTCCCATTGATTTCCCTTTTTTTTGTTTGTTTGTTTCTAGTTCTGTTAGATTATTTTTTTTTATAAAAAAAAAAAACCTCCTTCCTGATCACTAACTACCAACAGGGTAGCTAGTACCATTGCACTGGAGGAAGTCAGCAAGTGAGCCCATGTGTAAATGAATGGAATTAAGCATCAAATTAACTTCCTCAGCAGTAGGGAATACTGTACTTCATTAAAGTTCCACTCCTATTGTCAATTTGCATCTAATTTAGAATTTTAGTCTAGGAAAGTGTATCCCTGTTTTTTGTTAGCTAGATTAACTTTAAACACAGTATTTAAATTATGGGTTTTGGATCTTTCAGCGAGTCAAAGTGGCTGCCAGTTCTCTAGAAATGAGCAAACTGGCTGTTTCTGATGAAATGTAGTATTTCTTTGCAGTGGGGCATGGCCATGTGTTTGCATATATGCTTCAAGGATGGATCTGCTCTCTGTTCATAAATTACAAAATTACTTTTCATTACTCCCTATGAATTCATCCTGAGTTTGATGTTAGTTCAGGATCCAGTGAGATTTCAAGGAAGAAACAAAATAATTTTGTATCTATTTGCCATGACTGCGGAACCCTTCGGTCATCATAATCAGCCTCTGAAGGTAGCCAGCAAAAAAAATCACACCCTGTGGAGTTATCTGTGGTTTTGGTTTTTTTTTTCCCAAATGTGTTGCAAAAATATGTTTTTATTTTTCTACACCCTTTTCACAGGTAAGAAGTTCAGGTATTCTGTTGCCTAGAAAGCTTGATAAATGAATTGAGAGGCAATGAAATGAAGGCTTGAGGAATAACTGGAGGCTAGGAGGTTTTCAAATAAAGGATGTTAATGAGACTGCTTAAAATGTGCTGTTATCAAAGACTGAGCATTTTGAGTAAAGGAAGTTTTTTGTTTAACTTCTTCTTAAGCAAATATACTTAACTTACTTTCCAGTAAAACATCATGTTTCTGATATTTCTAAAGTTTAGAAAGAGTAGGAAAAAACAGTGTGCTTAGATCTTTCTTTTAAATTTTAAAAAGGCAGGAAGAAATTGAAAGTGTACTGTCCTGTATGCCTTGAAGGGCTAATTATACGTTTTGTGTAAAATACATTGGCAACAGAAATATATGTGACAGAGGCCAGATACCAGTGATGATTTCACTTCTTAGAAGACGTTGCTCTATTTGCAAGTGAGCGTCTGGACTATTGCAGTGAAATACCCCCTTTGACTAAATTTACTGTGTGCACATTCTGCCCATTCTAGCCTCGGGATCTGAAACATACAACTTTGTCAATGCTGCTAAACAAGACAGAAGAAAAAAATAATCTAGAGATTCAGGACAGCAACCTTTTCCAACCTTTCCGTGTCTAAATTCCTCTGAAGCTGACCAAACACATAACTGTTTATTGAATGAAGGCTCAGACTACTTGAGACAGAGTTAAGCTTCTTTCAGGTGAAAAGTATCCGTTCATGTATTTGTTATTATGTAAGAATTGTGACTCATTTAAAGAGACAGTAGCTAATAAACATAAAAGATTTTTTTTTAAGGTTTCCTTCTCCTTTTCTTCAGAAAATTTATTTTCTTCCCCTGGAAAATGGAGATTTCCAAATGGCAGCTCAGGAATAGCCTTTCCTTTTGAGCTCAGTTGTGCCAATAATTCTGTTAAATGTTGTATTGCATCAGTGATGAAGAATCTCACACACATCTATAATAGTGTGCAATATTTCACATGTAGTGTAGATGTGAGCCAAAGTAAAACCAAAGTGAACTGGCGAGTCCTTTTGAAATGTGCCAAAGCTACGTGGAACCTTCTTTCTGGTCACACTTGATATTCTGGTTGAGTCTTTTCTTCAGTCAAATGTAATTTCTGGAACAGGTATTATAAAACATAGAATTTTTTCTTTTATGTATGATATTTGGAAAATAGCTCTTGCTTTCTCAGGCAAACTTCTGAAGCAGGTCGGAGTTTGTAGTTTTTCTGTCATCACAAATTAATTTAAAGGCCTCCTGTGTAATAATAATAGCTTTAAATTGTTTATAAGGTTGATTTTACTAAACACTGGATAACACAGAGCAGTGCCCAGCATAAGCAGTTGATTCAGTGCCAATACAATATCATCTTTCATTGGTGCTCTGAAGACATAGCACAAACAATGAAGATGTCTGAGGTATGTCACAACACTGTGATCAGAAGGAATGTATTATTTAAATATTATAATAAGCCCAGTGATGTCTTTTGAAATAGAATGATTTTAATGCAAAAATATCTGTCTGAAAGTCCAAAGAGATTAGAAATGCCCATTTATGAAAACACACTAATTAAAGGCTCTAAATACTTAGAATAGTTCTGTGCCTATGTAAGTTAGTCCAACTGATAATAAAACTCAACATGTTTCATATTATTTCAACTTCTTTTATTTGAACAAGGGAATAGATAAACAAAAGGAAATGATCCTGTTGTTTTTAAAATGTTGTGAAAATATAACCCGAACAGAGGTCAGTCTTCAAATGCATCGTCCATATGGCTTGGCTGACACAAGTAGCTTTAAGGATAACATCACTTTTAGGAACGATGGGACTCAGCTCTCTCCAGCTCTGTGCAGTAGCAGTGTAAAGAAAATGTTAACCGAACTGTTCCTTTATCCACCATTTTTGATGCCTGAGATATCTCTGAGTCAGCAGAAGCATAAACTACTGCAGCTTCTAGGTCTGCTAATAAAAATTCCGAAAGTAATTATCATCTACTTCATATAAAACAACAGAATAACTCTTTTATGTTTGGCCTGCAAGTCATCAGATGTCATTATTATAAGTGGACTTCACAAGCAGCTATACTGGTAGAGAAGTGGAGAAACACTTGCGTTAATTGTGGTGTTACTATTTAGAAGGAACTGCTGTTTAGTTTGGTGCTTTACACTTTTACTAGTTAAGTATAATTCAGCTACACTGGCTGAGCATAGAGCTTCCTTCTATGCAGGCCACATTGTGGAATATTTTTTCCTTATTTGTTAGAATAAAGAAAGTCTAGCAATATGTATGCAGTAATCTAATGCTTTCTTGAAACACAATGAATACAGTATATGTATATAAGTGAATGGCTGCCTATTTCAGATTTCTTTAGTGTCAAAAAAGACAAGGTGACTCGGTGAGGGATTTGTCCTGATAGCCACAGACATCCTATGATCTGCATGTTGGGCTCAGTGAAAAAATTAATACAAGCCAACAAAAAAGTCATCAGGGCTATATCTCAAGAAGTATTTTGGCATCAAGCCTGTAGGTTAACAAGGTAAGGTATGTATGTGCCCCAGTACTAGCTCACTCACGCTTGCCTTTCTGTCTTGCCGCTTTCAGTGTGATGCTGTGTGCTAACTCCAGGAATGCTGCTACAGCCAGAGACCTGCCTAACTTGGAGCTGGTGGTTCCTTAAACCATGCCTTCGATCCATAAACAGCTGTCTGGGTACTCCATATCTGCTCCAGGCCAAAGGCAAAAAAGGACCTTAAATGAGCATCTGGAGGTAGATTAGAAATGCTTACAGGATATACTTCTGTTCTCTTTGAAAAGCAACTAAGTGGTGGTTGAGAGGTGGTAAGAAACGTGCTAAAGTTACTGTTGTGTCTAACCATTCTTCAAGTACTTTCACCTTACTTTTTCAGCCATTGCACTGCAAGCACACCAGCTAAGAGGCCCTTTGACAAGCTACCTTTCCTACCTACTAGACACTGTGCTGGTGGAAACCATGCTGTCCGTGGTGGCCATGCATCATTTGGAATGCATTGGTAATCACAGGAGAAGATCCCATGCCAATTGTCTGGCATAGGAGGACATATTTCTGTCTTGGATTTGGAATAGAGTAGAATAGACTATTTCAGTTGGAAGGGACTTACAGTGATCATCTAGTCCAACTGCCTGACCAATTCAGGGCTGACCAAGTCAAAGCATGTTATTAAGGACATTGTCCAAATGCCTCTTAAACACTGACAGGTTTGGGGCATTGACCACCTCTCTAGGAAGCCTGTTCCAGTGTTTGACCATCCTCTTGGTAAAGAAATGCTTCCTAATGTCCAGTCTAAGCCCCCCAGCGCAGGTTTGAACTGTTCTCGTGCATCCTATCACTGGATCCCAGGGAGAAGAGACCAACATCTACCTCTCCACATCCCCTCCTCAGGAAGCTGTAGAGAGCAATGAGGTCGCACCTCAGCCTCCTTTCCCTCAATCTAGACAAACCCAAAGTCCTTAACCACTCCCCACAGGACATGCCTTCCAGCCCTTTCACCAGCTGTGTTGCCCTCCTCTGGACACATTCAAGGACCTTCACATCCTTCTTAGGTTGTGGGGCCCAGAACTACACACAGTACTCGAGGTGAGGCCTCACCAATGTTCAATACAGTGGGATAATCACCTCTTTTGACTGTCTGGTTTTACTGTGTTTGATGCACCAGGATGCAGTTTGCCTTCTTGGCTGCCAGGGCACACTGCTGACTGCTATTGAGCCTGCTGTTGACCAGCATCCCCAGATCCCTTTCTGCAGGGCTGCTCTCCAGCCACTCCTCTCCCCATTTATACTTGTTCCTGACATTTTTCAATCTGAGTTCAGGGTCCAGCATTTGCACTTGTTAAATTTCATCCTATTAATCATTGGCCAATGTTCCAATCTATCTAGATCCCTCTGCAAGGCCTCTTGTGCCTCAAGAGAAGCAACAGCACCTCCCAGTTAGGTATCATCAGCAAACTTGCTAACAGTGTCTTCAACTCGTGTATCCAGATCGTTGATAAATGTATTGAACATGATTGTCCCTAGAATTGAACTCTGAGGAACACTGCTGGTAACTGGTTGCCAGCCAGATGTAGCACCATTCACTACAACGTTTTGAGCCCTGCCCTTCAGCTAGTTCTTCACCCAGCACATCGCGAACTCACTCATCACACAGTTGGACAATTTGTCCAGAAGGATGCTGTAAGGGAAGTTATCAAACACCTTACTAAAATCCAGAAAAACTGCCTTCCCTTCACCCATTAGGGGGATGACCTTATCATAGACGGATATCAAATTAGTTAAATTTTACCTTTGTGAGCCCATGTTGACTGTGTTTGATGATTTCATTATTCTTTAAATGCCTTTCAACAGTACCCAGCATGATCTTCTCCATAACTTTTCCAGGAACTGAGGTTAGACTAACAGGTCTATAGTTCCCTGGGTCTTCCCTCACACCCTTCTTGTAAATTAGAATAACATTAGTTAGCTTCCAGTCAGCAACGACCTCCCCAGACTCCCAAAACCTTTTGTAAATGATCAAGGGGGGTCCTAGCATAACATCTGCTGTCTCCTTCAATACTTGGTTTTGTGTGGCAAGGTTTTGGTAGTGGGAGGGCTACAGGGGTGGCTTCTGTGAGGAGATGCCAGAAGCTTCCTCTCTGTCCAACCTGTTAGAGCCAATTCCAGCCAGCTCCAAGATGGACGCACCACTGGCCAAAGCTGAATGCATCAACGATGGTGATAGCACCTCTGTGATAACATATTTAAGAAGGGGAAAAAACTGCTGCGGAACAGCGGCCGGAAGAGAGGAGTGAGAACATGTGAAAGAGATGACTCTGCAGACACCAAGGTCAGTGAAGAAGGAAGGGGAGGAGTAATTTTGTTTCTGACAAGATTCCCCTGCAGCCTGTGGTGCAGTCCGTGGTGAAGCAGGCTGTCCCCCTGCAGCCCATGGAGGTCTACAGAGAAGTAGAGATCCATATGCAGCCCATGGAGGTCACTGCAGCAGATGAATGCCCAAAGAAGACTGTGACCCTGTGAGGGACCCATGCTGGAGCAGTCTGTTCCTGAAGGACTGCACTCCATGGAAAGAACCCACACAGTTTGTGAAGAACTGCAGCCTGTGGGAAGGACCCATGTTGGAGAAGTTCATGGAGGACTGTCTCCTTGGGGAGGGATCCCACACTGAAGCAAGGAAAGAGAGCAAAGAGGAAGGAGTGGCAGAGACAATGTGTGATGAACGGACCACAACCCCCGTTCCTTGTCCCCCTGCACTACTTGGGGGAGGCGGGAGAGAAATTGAGAGTGAAGTTGAGCCTGGGAGGAAGAGAGGGGTGGGGGGGAAGAAATTTTAAGATTTATTTTTGTTTCTTATTATCCTACTCTGATTTGATAAATAAATTATATTAATTTTCCTGAGTGAAGTCTGTTTTGCCTGTGACAGTAATTGCTGAGTCATCTCCCTGTCCTTATCTTGACCCACGAGCCTTTAATTGTATTTTTCTCTCCACTGCCCAGTTGAGGAGGGCAGTGACAGAGCGGCTTTGGTGGGCACCTGGCAGCCAGACAAGGCCAACCCACCACAACATCAGACTAGATTCCCACTAGACTGACTACCTGTGTCTGGAGCGCATATTAGGAAATTACTCTCAGCTGCATGAACAAACTCTCAGTGTTGCAAAGCTTTACTTTTAGATATGTCCCAGGCTACAAAAAATCAGAAGATAAAAATTATCTGTCCAGTCTCCCTGCACAATTGATAGAAAGACTTGAGCACCAGAGACTGAGGTCCCAGAGCACAACAACCAGAAGCAGACAGCCACCAGCAATAGTCAGGAGAAAATACTGAAGAGACTGAGCTGGCTCTCAGCTGCCCCACACAGAACTAAGTCCATCTTGTATCCTGTTTTAATGACTGCTAACTATTTCTTGGAGTTAGATGTCTAAACCAGGACAACCTCGGGTGTGAAAACCTGAAAAGGATAACCCCTTGTTATACTCAAGTGGTTAGACAGTTCAGAATGAGGTTCTGCCTATTTTGGAGATGAGATTTACAGGCAGATCTCCAGCTACTTGAGTGTTCAAACTAAATAATTAGTGTTTATTGTGTTATGTGATATTCTGAGATAGAGCTTCTACAGACTTTATTATTAAATCTTTACATTGTATCCTACCTACTGTAGTTAAGGATGAACACTAATTGAATCTTTCACAAAAGACATCCCTGCAATTTCCATTTTGCCCTGGATTGGATCAATCTGGTTGGATTAATCTCACTGCTAGAGTATGACAGCTGGGAGAAGCTAGTGTCCTGAAGTGGCAGAAGTGACAATAGGCTGTAGAATAACTCTAAGCAAGAATCAGAACTTCAGCCTTCACTCATACAGTGTGAACTGCACATTTGACAGAGCTGACTGCAATTCTGAAGGAGGTGATTTGATTTAAATAAATATATAAAATCTGGATCTTCCCTTTCTGCTCTCACACTTGCAGCTTCAGATTCCTTATCCCTACTGTAGCTGCACATCAAAAGAACTTTTCATAGACAAAACTGACCACATGAATTTCATCTTTCAAAATAACTGTTTATGGAGAATCAGTTCTTGGAGTTTGACACTTGAGATACCAGCAGTAATAAGAAAAAAAAAAAAAAGCAGATTCTTTGGCATCATTCTCTCTTTTAGGTGAATTTCTTGTGTTTCCACAGGGTTTTTGGGATAGTCCCACTGGCTGCTTTAGGGAGCTATCTTTGTGCTGTCCTTATGGACTCTTCTGAAGGACTCAGACTGTTAATTACATTTGTAACTTAGCTCAGCTCATGTGTACATTTTGTTTGGTTTTTTTTTTTCTGAATATATCTGCGCTCTCAAATGATTATGTTGCCACTTCCTTCATCCATCGTGGTTCCTTGGCAGTCTACTCTGCAGCTCACTTCTGGGCTTGATTTTGGAGTGGGTTAGTTAGCTCCCTTAGAAACCACCAAGAGTACATTTCTTGGGGAAATTTTGCTCCCCGAATACTCCCAGTAGGCAGAACAGATAGGTTCATAAGGCTTTGATCTCTTTGCTCTACACTTCTCTCTAAGCTGCTCCAAGCAGGCTGCTTGGAGACTTCAAGCACTCCCATATGCTATCACGCCATGCACGAAGGTGTACAACACATAACGTCTGTCTCATAACATAAAAGTGCTATTCTAGAGGGCTGCAGGACAGTCCAGAAATTTTTTAACACTATATAAACTGATAAAAGTTGTAAAATAATCAAGTTTCTTGGCCACAGAGGGACAGAGGAGACCCATGGCCAAGTGCTATCCTGTGTGGGTATGGGCAGTCTGCTCTGGGCAGTCTGGATGCTGCACCGCTTTGGCTTGAGTCACTCCCTGGGGCAAATGCTTTTAGCATATAGAATAGCAATGGAAGCAGCCTCTGTGACTTAGTTCCTCGTCCTTCCTTCAAAGGGTTTTTGCAGAGCTATGTCTGTAACATCTCGAGTTTTCATGGGATAATACGGACAAGGGAGCTATGAAGGTGCAACATCTAGAGAAATTGGATACATCACTAGGGACATGATGTACTTCATGATTTATTTTCTTAAGCCTTATGGATCTAGAAGTGGAGATAACTCTTCAAGCAGTATTTCCAGGAATCTTTAAAATTGATGCTGAGGTAACGTAGTAGAATAAGAGAATGAACACATAACTGTAACTTACTCTGAAGCAGTGTTAAAAACCTACCAAAGCACTGATCTCCAGTCTCAGGTAAATCTTTCTAACTGTTTTTCATAACACATAAAAGCTAAAACTCTGTTTTTCTTTTTGCCTATTAAGATTAACATAGGTGATGGACTTTCCCCCCATCAAAATGTTAACCATTGTTAAGAGATCTTTTCTCTGTAGATCTTTCAATCAGTGAAACTCATTTATAAACCAGAATCATGAAATTAATTCCACTGAGAAGCATACAACTCTCACAATCACTTTTCACTCAAAATCCAACCTTTTTCCTTACACTTTCCTTTCTGCATATCCTTCCAATCTGGATTTTGTTTATTAATACTGAACTAAAAATAAATATACATCTCCTTTTATGGGAGAAATAATGTTTAAATAACCACATTGTTTATTTTTACCTTTGGAAGTCATTCAGATATACCATTGCCATGGATATAGTATAAAACATCAACTGAACAGGCGAATAATAACACCCAGCTGTTAGACTAGTACGCCGCAGATCTCAAGGTGCTTTATAAATGATGTCCATGTAATCACTCACTTTGGACAGACACAGGAATTGAAAGAACAAAAAGCTCAGATTATTTTTTTCCCATGAACAGTCATATGCCAGTAGCAGAAAGCAGTTTGCTGGATTCCCAGACTGTATCTAACAGGTCACACTAGGCTGTCTTTGATTCCAGCTGTAATCTAATCGGTTTCAGCCAGAAAAGTTTTTGATGGAAAAAAGAATGATTTTTTACAAGCATGGTACTGAAACTGTTCATCAGATGTAGGGGCCAGATCACTATTTTTTAAGGACTATTTTTCTACTTTGGGAACGGTTCTGTGTTCCTGGCCAATAGCTCTGAGTATACTCCGCCAGTTCTGTCAGCTGGGACAAATGGCCAAAAGCCCACTGGCGGCAAACTGGGAGCACCATGTCTCTGAGTGTGAGACTTATCTTGGAAGCACCTCTGCATTGTACAGAAAAGAGAGTCCTGGAAAAGAAGTGAAAAAGCCAAAGAACCAGATAGAAAAATCTCATTTTTAGCACAGCTTTCCATAAGAATTTTTAACACAACGATCATTGTTCTGGGCATGCCGACACAACCAACCAAAAGTCTCCAGTGAAAGCTTACTGGATTCAGCAGCATCACAATGATGTAAATACAACCAAAAAGGCTTTTTAAGAAGACTTTTTAGTTTAATCTAGTGTCTTTTCCTTAATATTATCTAGTGGCTATGGCAAGAAACTGGAGTTGAGACTGCATCGTAACCCTAGGGTCTGCCGTATTTATTCACCTGCAGAATACTTACATTCATGCCCCTCAATCTCTCAGGAGCCTTTTCATGCTTCAGTAACATTTGTATAGTTCCTGAAGGATTTCCAGATGAAAAATGTGTTAAGGAGCAAAATACTGCAATTATCGGCAGCAGTTAATATTGCACAATATATAATCCAGATCGAGGCAAACTGTTGGCCTAAGTGTATGATCCCAGTACCAACCCAAGGCTCCAGCATAAGCACATTCCAAGGAAGCACATGGCAAAGGAAACATTACTTCAGATCCATAGTGAGAAAAAAAGTTTGAATGAGATGTGATTTCAAATAACACATTTGATAACACTGACCTTCGGTGCTGGAGATCTGTACAAATGTTTACTTAGAAAACTGAGCTTGCCGACTCTGTTCAATTCCGTGATTACATTGTCCATCGGTGGCTTACAGCCAGTGCTGAGCATGGCACAGTTCAGCACACGGGAGTTGTTCTGCATGACCAAAACAATTGATTTGTATTAACAAAAGCTATGGGGAGGCTTGCTCAGAATCTGCCCATGGTAATTCAATTAGCAAGCTTTACTTGCCTGTTTTGGTAAATGGAAGGAAAGGATCTTGGGCAAAGTCCTCTACCAGTTGAAGTGGGTTCACTACCATTGGAGCCCTTGGAATGGGACCTGCATGAATTATGCATAGTGTAACTCATTATAGATGCATCGAATATGAGACCAATGAGACCACTGTGATCAGTTATTTTGATCTGCTGCTTAATACAAGCTACAGGACTTCCCTGATTCTTTGCAAACACAAATCTCTTTTTTTTTTTTTCCGTAGAATGGAAAACCATAAATGTATACGTTACTTGGAGGTACTTCTATTTATATTACATAGAGTTCTGTGAATAATTTGGGTTCATTCTCTAGGACTGTTAAGTGAAAGGGAGCTGTTCTATCTCAGCTGGATCACAAATGAAACACCCTGTAATATACATAGAAGCACTCGTATGGTATAAATAATATTTTTAATCAGTCATTGAAATAATAATATAAAGTTCATTTTATTAACATTTGAAAAATAAATGTCTTCACCTCCCTTCATTGGATTTTAAAGAAGGAAAGTTTTACATTCCCTGTGAAAAAAATAAAGTAAAAAATGTTTAGAGAAAGGAGCGATTTGACTGGTTAGAGATCACAAATCGCTAATAATAATAAGCTCTGAATATCAGATGCCAAACAGCTGCAGAGTGTCTTAAGCCTAATTCCTCTTTCTTGGAGGATACAGCAAGTTTGGAAAAGAGATGACTGCCAAATCTACCACGAAATGTAGGCAGAAATTTTTCTTTGAATAAATCACTGTCACCCTTGATAAAACCATACACAAGTGTCTTGGCGTGAGGGAATGCTGCAAATTGGTGAGCACAATGAAGACAGAGCCCATGAAGCCTGAAGACAGAAAACACAAACACAGCCCAAGCAGTTCAGTAAACAACCTGCTCAAAAGCGGGAGGTGATAGGTGTGGAGTTTATTGGATATATCATTAGATATTGCACGCTTTCCCATTACGTGACAAGGTGCTGCGCAGTTTATTCCACTGCAGTTTGCCATCTGGTATAACAATGTATAAAATTCAAAGAGCAATTATTTGGAAAATTCATAAGAATGTTCAAAAAGTATATGGAAGATGATTATGCATGTGAGTCCTTTCCTTGCATTTGCACTTTACAGGGCAGGTGTAAAAATTTCAATTTATATATGTAAGAATTATAGAAAGTTTTAAATTCTCAATATGGAAAATCCTTTCCTAGCAAGTGCCAACTATCCCAACTTTACAGATACTGGAAAAGCAGTTCATCTACCACTCATAGACCTCCACTACGTAAATACAAATCACTGCAGTAGTTGTTACTTTTCAGCACTTTGTATTGTGGAAACATGTTGTATTACAAAATATTATAGAGTATCCAGGCTTCTAGAAACCTGCAGGAGAGTTATACAAGTCACAATCTGTTAGCAGCATCTAAAGTTCCTGCTTCAGAAAATATTTATGCTGTGGAGCACCTTTCGTTACCTTGATCCATTTGCACTTCATCAGATATTAGAGCACCTATGTAATGAACCAAAATGTGTAACCTGCCAGTGTCCAGGGAACAAGAATTCTTGGGGTTGTTTTTACATTTTTTTTAAACACTTTGTGTTTTCTTTCTGCTCCTTTTTTTTTCTCCTGCATCCCTGGCAACAAATTACACTTCACCTTGTCTTAGGGAAACAAGCAATATATGACTGTACTAGAAAAGGGTGTTTTCTCTCTGATTTACTCTAGAGTCCTTCTGCGTCAGCTAAATCAAGGTTCCTCCTGCCAAGCTCCATCCAGGATTATCCAGAATTCTTAATTAATACAGGTTAGTATGGTGACAAAAGTATTTACAGAGAGACAGGAAAGATTCCTCCTCAATGAAGGAAGATGGGTTTGCAGAAAAACACTGGCATGCACTATTGGAAAAGGCAGTTCAGTTCTAATGATGCACAGGATTAGAATGATTCATCAAATTAAGGCCACTTAATAGACTGACACATCTAATAGACAATCAGTGAGCAAGGAATGATGTGGCTAAAATCCTACTCCTCTGGGACCAAAGTATCCCACCTATTTAGAATTCACATTTTTAAATGCTGCTGTGAAGCTGAGGAACTAGGGCTCACTTCAACACTGAATCTAGACTAATCCTTTTTTCATAGCTGAAAAAATATAATTTTCTCCTCATTTGTCACTACTGACAACACATTTGTTACCATAATTATTTAGGATCAAGGCTTAAGTCTTTCCTCTGAATGGATTTTTTGAAAGGGTCAAATAGAGCCCTTTAGGATCACTGAGTGGGAGAAAGGGAGTCTCGGATATCAATGAGTACTCAATATGATCCAGACGAAGCTAAAAATAGCCCTTCCAGGAGAATCCTCCTGTGCTCACTCTTCAGCTCAAGTAGTTGATTTTGCCTGTATGCTGTCTGAACACAGGCAGCCCTCCTGCCATCCCCTCCATCCTCCCTCCCACATAGGTCCTTCAGATAACCTGCAAACACGCTAAGGCCTGGTAGCTGCTGTACCATTCTCAGGGGCCTCCATATCTTCCGTAAGCACTAAAATGACAGTGGTGTTGGATAAAATAGAGGCAATGACTGACTGCATTTTGCCTGAAGACCATTCTGTCAGGTGTGGGCTGAGAGCAGGTTGAGCAGAAGAGTGTTTAGTTTGTGCCTTTTGTCAGGGGACAGGGATGATTTAAAGGCTGAGTTGCTCAGTGTTGCCAAAACTGAGACAGCTGAGAGCTGAGGACCAAAGCTGAGGCACCTGGGGATCATTAATATGGACTTGAGGATTATGGACTTTGTTTTCACAAAGGTGAAGCGCTGCTGAAAAAAAGATGTTGTTACATTTATAAGTACTGAGATGTGATTCAGGATGAACATAGCTGGCTTAAGTTTTTATTTTGGGATTTTCTCTTCCTTGTGATGCTGGACAATTTAGAACACTCCTTGGTTGACCTGTCTCTCATTTACAGACTGGGATGATAACAGTTATACACCCACAGAGATACGCTAACAGATAAATTGTATCATGATTGAAGCCTCATGGTGGGCAAGACTTAAATAAGTGGTTGTTTTATAGGGTTGCAGTATCTTTATTGCCATGTCCCTTAATAACTATATTGTGAGAACACTCTGTAAGGCAACATGCCTTTGCCATCTTCATTACCATAAGGAATGCCCAATGTCTTCACATTCATGTGAGGCATGTCTCCAAGAGATTTGTATCACGAGTTGGCTTAGCAGAGCATACTCCTAAAAGCCTTCTGGAAGTGACTCATCCATGAATACATGCTTTCCTCCATCATTAGTCTTCAATCTTATACTGCAGATAAATTTGAGAATACATATCATTTCCAAGTCTATATCCTTCCTGCTATGAAAACTGCAGAAGTATTCTGTTCAGAAGTGAAAAAAAAAATAGCTATACATGGATGTGTACACCAACATCCTTCCCTCTGTCTCATCCCCTTCTTTCTGCATTGCACCTGTTGTACACCAGCACAATGCTCTGGCTTCTCATGTGTGGTCCCCATCATACTGTTCACATCTTCATCATGGACCACTCCAAATATTAAAATTTGTATCCCTGGATAGTCCTCTTGTTACTATGATAAAATACATTATCATATTGTTTCCTCTCATAGCTTTTATCTATGCATTATCTGGATTCATGGATTCCTAATATTTGCTACTGGTGGCTGGCTCCTTGTTAATAATAAAGCAGATCAGTGCAGATTATATAATAATCTAAAGAATTTCACAAATTATTGAACTTTTTTTCCTGAAATTCTGAACTAAAATACAATACTAAATATCTCAATGAAAACTTGATTGTTTTTTTTTCTTTTACCTGTTTTTTTTTTCCCCCTAGAATGTACTACACTACTACAAAGGGATGCTCTGAGTAAAACCTTCCTTTTCTCTGTTTCCTTCCTCAGCCTACCGTATGTTTTAGTTCTCCAGTGCTGCCTAGTTTTACTTAGGGTTTTGAGTGGTTTGTTTGCTTGTTTGTTTTTAAATGGCTGCCATGGAGTTTGCTGAGTTGGGAACAGTTTCTGCATAACAGTGCACATGCCTAGCTTTTCCTTGGCTGTCTTCCTCTGTTAAAACATTTGCTATCGTCCTCAGCAATGCCCTGGACTACAGTAACACTACTGTTATTTTCATTATGATAACACTAAAGAGCCCTAATCACATATTGTACCACAAAGTCATTTATGCTAGGACAAAAGATAGTATCTGGCTACAAAATTGTGTTAATGTTTACATAGGTCAAATTCTAAAAGTATTTTATTTTTTTTGTATGTGTAAAATGACCTTTAACAGACTGTAGTCATGGATCATAACATGGTATAGATAATCCTTCATCAATATCATACCACTTTGATGATATAACAGAAGTACTGTTATCTCATTGACTGCATCCTTTTTTTTATCCAGGACCAAGTTAAGTTTCAGTGCCTGGTAGGAACCCAGAGAACCAGGTGAAATTGTGGTCAGAGACTGGAAAGCAGAAGACAGGAAAGGAGAGCTTGGACCACCTAGCTCTGAGGGGGCTTTGTTGGCCAAGTCATTTCTATGACTGTCTGGTTTCAATTTTTTGCTCTCCTGCATATTTTTCTGCATGACCCCTGTGAGTCACGTAATTCCTGATCACCAGACAAGAGAAACAGTTCAGCTTTGCAATGCTGCGCCCTGGCAAGATCCACTGCTAGAGGTCAGATATCTCTGTACAGGTGAACTAAGCAGAGCTACAGCTCATCCTCTGGCTATGAGGCCCTATCTGGCCATGTCTATAGTACTGAATTCCCAGAGCCTCCAAAGCATGGCAGGTACATCCCTTGCCTATCAAGGATGGTCTTCAGTCTTTGCTAAACTTTGAATAGTGACTGAGGATTGTTTGGGAAGATCTGCCAGAGGCTGTTCTAAAAATTAAAAATGACTGAGTTCCTCTCTGGTAAGACATAGCCATAGTCATCCTAAGCAGTGCATGGGAAAAAATAGGTTCCTACAATTCAGATTCCTTAAAACCACAATGAGGTCTTTCCACAACTTTTCTTCTAGGACTCAGACACCACACTTTTGTCCACAAGGAGATTGCAATCTCTGATCTCAGTTTACCTACGAGAATCTCTTCTAAAGTTCACCTACCCTTTCTTATCATGTGCAAGTTGAGAAGCCCAAACACTGCAAAAATGGGAAATGAACAAATAAGATCCTCTCGTCTCACTGAAAATCCTTGATACTCTACTTGCTAGGTCCAAAAGACTAGTTCTACAGTCATAAAAACTTGTTTCCATGGCTGGAAGAATAGGCAAAGGTAGTGATGGAGGGTGGGTTGATCATAGAAGGTGCTTCAGGAGAGACATGAGAGATGCCAGGGCAGGGAGATTGGTGCAGTCCCAAAAATGAGCACGTGGTTCTAGGAATTACATAGTGCATAGAAATATGAAGATTTTCCTCTGCTTTCCATTTTTCTGAAGAGCATCTATCTGCTGTGCAGGAGGGGATAATCTCTGTCTTTAAAAGACCTCAACTTGTAGGATAGGGATATATGTTCATATTGGGAGCACTCACTATAATGGGGTTAGGCTATGGCCTAGAGTGAAAAAAAATACGTTTTTTAAAAATTGGACACTAGTATCTTGAACTTTTATGCAGAGCTTCTCACACAAGGAAAACAGTTAAAGGGCAGGGAAAAAGTACACGACATCCATCACATATTATGCAAAGCAGGACAGGTAGGACTGTCGCACCCAGTCATTCTTCATAAAAGTTCACGCTACTGAAGAGAAAACACCTCTTTGCCATTCTGAACAAAGCTTTATTATAGGAAAGTTTTCTACAGTGAAACTAAGTAGTATTGGAGCTGTCAGGTAAACCTTTTTCATACATACTTTCTGTCACGTTTTTTTTCTGCTAGCAGCTGAAGCTCTAGTAGTGCAGTGCTGAGTCTGATTCTAGTGTGGTCCACCCTCTCAGTGAAGAATGGGATTGACTGATTTTATCCTAGATGCCCAGGCATGGGCAAGCAATCAGGGGCATTTTTGGCAACAGAATGGAGATAGTAATCAACATCTCTATGGTAGCTGCTGTAGTATAAGACTAAGACAAAGTCTGTCTTCAGAAACTGTACCATTATGGCTTTCAAATAGCCTGTCTAGATTACCCCAGTCTGTTCCTCCTATCTTCATTACTTACTACTGTGCAGTAAGTATTACTTAATGTCTGTGACTTGTAAACATTTGATTATAAATTCAAATACCTGTAAAATTCACAGTTAAATATTAGCTGCAGATAGATTGAAACACAGATGTTTCTTGCTGGAATTAGTCCAGAAAGCTAAATTTAACACCATTACTTCCCAGCAACACAGTTACAGATTCCTGAATGACAGAAGTATGGCTGGGACCAGTCAATCTTACCATGACCTCCATGTGTCCTCAGGGAGATCTTATGACTCTTTGACTACAGTATCTGAAACTTTGCGATTGGTTATACTATACATTTAGGTCACACTTATTTCCATCCCTTCCCTGTTACCCTGCTTATAACCCTCCCCACATCTCCCTTCTGTGCAGTCATTTGAGGATGTGCTATAACTACCCTGCGGCACTCTGTGGCTTTAACGGCTCTCCTCCCACTGCTGCACACCCAGTGCTTTGACCTTTCATGTTCGTCCTGCTGCAGGATCTTCTACCTCCATTACCCTGCTCCCCTCCAAAGCTCCGGATCCAATGCAGGTAACTTTACCATAGTGTCCTTCATGGAATAAGTTGCAAACTAGGAATAAATGAGTTTATGAAGAACATTTTAAGTCATTCAATTTGTCACATACTGCAGTGCTGTTAAGGTACCTTGAAGGGACTCTCAAAGTCCATCCTGTAGCACCTATTAGTGCAAGACCATAGAAAGTCTTTTTCTTATATCACAAGTACCAGGCAACAGTGTATACAAGTCATATTAAGTGCAAAAGGACCAAGCAGCAATTTCCAAACTTCATGTATTTCACTACAAATCTTGTGCCTGAAAAGTCTAGAAAATAGACATGTAAGCTCAGATAACACTATACTATATCTTCTACTTATTCCAGAATAAATGGCTAAACTTTCCCAGTCACTCAAAACAGCAGGCGACCAACAACAGAAAATATCTTGCTTTGCTCCCCTTAGACCTCCTAAGCAATCATTCTTCCCTGTTCACTGAGCCCATGGATCAGTGAGAAATCCTCTGGTATTATAACTGAGTTATAGCTGCGGAGATGTCTGTGCTGTTACTAACTCAGCTGCCGAGAACAACTAGCGCCTGCTTCCGTGTTTGGCTAAATAGCCTTACCCTCATCCTACCTCAACATTTCCTGCACATAAAGATAAAGCTGGTGTCCATGCTTGCCAACCCACTGCTGTGACAGAAACCGATAGGAAAAACATCAAGCCAGGAACTCAAAACAGTTGGCTGTTCACTGCAAAGACCTTTGGAATGCAAAGATTTTTCGTTGCAACAGGACTTCCAGGCATATGAACATAGGTTGGAAAGAACTTACTACCTTCAGTCTCCTGAGGCTGACAAGAGATTATGAGGATGACATTTTAAGGATGGAATTGTTTATTTGTGATAGAAAGTGGAGGAAAAACAAACCCTTGGTTACTTTTTGATCTATGAGTAGTATTTAACAAAACAGCTTTCAGAGACATTTCCCTTATCAAAATGTCTTGCAGAATCTGAGGGTGAGGAAATGGTTGGAATACTCACAACTTTTCGGAACTGCAGCTAAACACACGAAAATGCAGCCCAGGAACTGGCAGAGATCTGTCTTTCTGTGAGTGGGGAGTTGACAGAAACCTTGCAATGACCCGGGAGCTGGTAGGAAAGGACAGGGAGATTAATGTGATTCTGAACAGACAAAGAGTCCTTAAGGAAAACGTGCTACACTGAAGCTTCCCTCCTACTCTCTCCTTTCTTTGGCACCATCCTGCAGCCGCAAGTGGCTCTGACTCTGGATCCTCAGGCCTCCAATGAGCCATCAAACTGGAAAAGCAAGGTCCTCCAGGACCCAAAACACAGCTCCTTCTCACAAGACACTGACCACAGCAGTGCCCACCTTAGATCCCTCCAACCCAAATGAGACTTCATTGCTACAACAATATTGCTTTCATATCTTCAGATTCCTGAAGGGTCGTCAGGCAGAAAACCCACAGCCACAGACAGCTGTAGCCTGTAATGTTCAGAGCTGTGGGAGCTGTCTGCATTGCACTGTAACTGATAAGTTCAAATCATAGTATTTGTATTTGCCCCATTTTCCTTTTTTTCTTTTTTTTTTTTTAATTTATGCTACTCACAGTATGTATTCACCATTTTCCCATGTTTGCATCTTTGCACTTTCAGTTTTCTAAAAAAATCAATTACTTTCACTCACTGTTGTAGTTTTAATTTGCATTTAATAATTACGGTTTGAAGCTATTAAGAATCATAAATTTTTTTAGACCCTTATTTGCAGGAGTTGCAAAGTTTGTGGTGTGCTCTGGGAGGCAAGGGTCCCGCTTAATGTTCTTCAAAAGCATTCTAACTTGCACTCAAGAAAATCACTCCACAAAGTGAACTAATGAGTGGTAAATGTTTCAAAACCATGCTAGTTATCCAAATCAGAATGCTCACATATTCCAGGCAGTATAACCTTACCTTCTTTGTCTAAGTGCATGTTCCAGTGGCATCCGGGCATTATCCAGATAATTATGAAGGTAATAGTTGTTTAATGTTGTGGTTACTGTTATTACTATTGTTGTTGTTGGTATTCAGTAAATATTTTATCAAGGAAGGTATAGTATGTAGTAATCAAGGAGCAGGTAAGACTAATTGGCAGCGACTGTATCAGCAGACTAACCAAGGCCTGGACACAGCCCCACTACTGTCACCCAATCGTCCGCGGAGTTAAATTGGCTCTTTGCTACTGTTTTTTGGCACCAAATACCCTCCCAGATGATGCTTGGGCATAATTCAGGTAGCACAGGCTAGGGTCCAGCCCTCTCTCTGTTTTGGAAGGGTGACAAAGCCCCACAGTCATGCCATGCCAGATGGCCTCAGGGACAAATAACAGTCCTTGGCCCATTTAATTTCCTAGTGCAGATGTTGTTCCTCTCTCTGTACTGGACTTGAGACCTCATTTTCATTAAAAACAGAGGAATGAGCTGCTGCAGCCCTAGCACTGTGCATCAGATCATTATGAATCCTTCTGGAACTGCCTGATTAATCCGTTGTTATCCGGCCTTTCTGCCGGCACCCTGTCACTGCCTCTCATCCTAATCCTGCGGCACAACCCCTTCCCATCAGGTAACACTCAGTTTGACTGCCCAGAAGGGCATTGCACGGGGTGAGGTGTCTTCAGGAGTGTGCTGTGAGAGTATTCGGTCTGGACTGGAAAGGCCTGTAAGTAACATGTAATAAATGCATGGACAGACAATTTCCCATCAGATACAAAAAATATACAGAGAAAGACTGGGCTAAAAGGCTTTTGTTTTTGATGTCCTGCACTCAGAAGTTACAAAATGAAGCAAAGTGACATCTACAACTGTCACATGAAGTCAGCACTTTGTATTCTTTAATTGCAAAATAAAAAACCTTTCTCATAAGATAACTCTCTCATCTAGCATGAGTCCCAGTTGATACTTAGGAACAATATTGAAGCTGATTCCAGTTATCCACAGCTGTATACACCTCATTTTTCTATTTGCATCACACCTTTCAGCTTACTGCAAATTACTGAAGTGTTTTCCTGAAAAGCCTTCTATTAATTAGTTTGCAAAATCATTTTCTCGCTTGCTGGAATTGTCTCAAATACAGGAGACATAGAGGGCCCCACTGTTAAAGGTGTGTCCTGGGCTGTGGAGAAGGCTTTTGTCTTGTGGACAAAGATTTTTCTGTTTCTTCTCCCAAGCAGGACTTGGTGTTTTACCATCCTCCCCACTCTTGCTTTTCCACTTGTTTTTTCACTTATGTCTACATGCCAATCTTGCTTTTTTCCCCTGATTTTAGTTTTAGACTCCTACCCCAGCAGGTCATTGCCACAGTTTAACATACATGTAAGTAACTTTGCAAAAAAAGAGGGATCTCACTCTCATTCCACACTCCAAACATGCTTCTTCACCTGTCCTTAGCTGCTGTCAGTTTTTCTCCCATATCCAAAAGCCTATGAATGCTGCTGGTATTCAAGTGAGCAAGTCACCTACATTTTTTTGCATGGGACAAGAAATGAATTTTCATTTTTTTAAAAAGTAATCGCTGTGTTCACCTAAGATCTCCTCATATTATTTTGTTTCAGACTGACACTCATCATCAAAAATTACATCGTTGGTTGTGAAAATTTAGGAAAATAATAAAGAATTCATAATAGTGCTAGTTTCTAGCAAACATCTGATTTTCTCTTTATAAGCAGAAGCTTTCACTTATCTGAAGGAACTTAGGGTTTCCATGCTACATTTATGTCTTCTGTCCTACCAAAAGACTACCTCATCTACTGGAACAAAGGCCACATGCTGGGAGGAACACATCTGTCTTCATGATGTATGTTTGGCCCGGAGCCTGAAGCCACAGCTCTATAGCTGGAGACGATGCAGTAAGTTTGGTAGAATGGTTGTTAAAATTGACTGCCAAGTCCTGAGCCAGCTGCTAAAAGCTACCTCCAACAGGCACTGGTCCTGGTGATTCCTGTCCTCTTTCATTATCTTCAGAGCTTACTCCTCCCTCTACTGCCACTGACCTGTTCGTGCTTGGTTTTGGAGTCGCTGGTTGCACCCTATGGCCCCATCTGCACTTGCAGTGCTCTCATCGCCTCTAAGTCTTTCGTGATTTTGGCCACCTGGCCTTTGTGACTCCTTTGGCCCACCACTGAGTTTGAAGAAGGATGCAACCAGACCATCTCCTTCAGTGGGAGGTAGCAGGCACTGAACTCTCTGGAGGGAGGACTTTTGATGCTTTCTCTTCTTTGGGGAGAGAAAACAGGCTAATTTAAACCAGTGAACTCAGGGAGGTATTAGCTTCTGCCTTACACATTGGGTTTATAGGCTGAATCTTGTTCTCTTTAGGCTTCCAGATTTTTCTCAGTTACTATTTCTCCTGTCACATACTCATTGTTTCTTCTGTCATACATTCACTGTTTGTGCCTGCCCTTTGGAAAAACTTCTCAACAGTCCTGCACTTCATCAGTACAATAATTATTTCAGGCTTTGCTGTTAGACAGAGCAAGCTAGTGTGAGGCACAGAGAAGTGAAAGGAAGTCTTCTTGATTTCAATAAGCTTTGAATGAGGTATTTTTCCTTGCTGAATCCTATTTTTAATTCCTCTTCTCTCACTCACTTTAGTATTCAATATGTGTGTGAGTGTGTGTGACTATATATTTGTGATCTCCATCTTCTAGACTTTTAGTACTAAGAAGAATACAAATTTGGGAGATAAACTCTAAAGACATCATCAATGAAGCATTGAAGCCAATTCCATGTTTTAATCCTGCATAAATTATCCTGGAACACAGCCCACATATATAATATGTGAGAGAATAGAAAAATAATGGGATTACTCAGAAGTTTCAGATGATTATAAACATATGGTGCAGGACGGTATAAGAACAAAACATACTAAGGGAAATATCACCAGTAAATGAAAGGTTAATAATGGAAAAAGTAAGTTTGGAACCTCATATGTGGCCTATTATCAAACACTACTGACATGAAAGAATTCCTGCAGAACTGTTAAAAGTGGACAGCTAGTAGTTTAATGATTGTAACAAGAAAACTTTAAGGCATTGGAAAGGAAACTGTATGATTATAAAAGAACTCATCACATATTTAAGCCTCCTATGAAAAATGGTAGTTTTGTGCCTGAGGTTCCGGACTGGGACTCAGATCTTGATTTATTTCCCAGTTCTGCTACAGATTTCCTCTGTGACCTTGGGCCAGTTACTTTGGGAGAAACATGTTAAAGCTCCTAAATGACTTACAAATCTGAGTTCCTTTTCCAAAAGGGGCATAGCAGCAAATTCATAAGGGGACGAACACGTGGGAATGCTGACTGTAGCCAGGGCTACCCGCAAAGTGTCAGTGTGCTGCTCCATCGCTTTCCAGTTCTGAGCACCAGCAGGCCACCATGTGCCAGGGGAGATGGCTGTCTTCTGAATGCCTGTGGAAAATGAGCAGGAGATGACATGGGAGGGATCAGCTACCATCCAATCTCCTGTGGGTATTGAGGAGCAGGCGGTCTTGGGAACTGCTCCCTCTCATGGTTTCCAGCTTCTGCTCATCAGTTTTCATCAGTGGCTCAGCTCTAGGAGAGGTTCAGTTGTGATACCTGGATCTGTGCAGGTAAAAGATGCCAGAAGTAACATGGTCAGTAGGCTTACCCTGAGAAACACAGGGGCTCCTGACTTTTGGCATTCTGCTTGGGTCAAAAAAGAAAGAACCAGGATCAACCTTTTCTCTCAATGCAAGTGCTTTTGGTGTGTGAAAGCTTCCACCTGGTTCACTGCCCACCCACAGCCCTCAGCCTCAGAGCTCAAACTGACTTCCCAACAGTCCAACGGAAGTGGGAAGGAAGAGGGGCAGGGGCATGCTGCCCTCTCTTGTTCCCAATCTGTGGAGCTGAATTGTAGCAAAAACGCCAAGCTCCCCTTTCCTTGCACTTCACTATCAGGGCTAGGAAATAAATAAGTATTTGTTTGTTTGCCAATGCAGGAATGAGCTTCCTAAGGAAATTTACCTAGCAAGGAAACAAGCATGTAAACTTTTGAAGCACCTAAGTGTTGTTGCCTCCAGATTTTAGCCAGCTTTGAAAATATATACCCTTTTTGCTGTTCCCAGCTTGTGAAGTACTAATAGCAGCAGCAGAATATTCTTTATCTCCCTCATCCTGTATTAGATCATACTGTACATAGTCTCACGACTCGCACACAAAACAGTAATGCAAGAAGTAATAAACCTGTAATGTAGGTAGCGGAGCCAAGGATGGATATTCGCTCTAGCTTTCCATATGTTGTAGCAATGATAAAAGGATCTTACTGGCATTTCTTTCTCCACCTTAATATGTAGTATGGTCATAACTCAGAAACTGCTTTGGACAGGATTCACAAACTGCTGCATCTGTGTAAAGTCAGTTGAAGGTAAATAACATACTTTCCGCTTCGATCTCTTGGATATCTCCATGTGCCATTGTTTGTTTCATTCTGTATGGAAGTATATGACACTTCAGGTATGCGGTAGATCACAAAGGTGAAGAATATTAGATTTCCAAGACTCAAAAATGTCCTAGCAGAAAATCTCCCTTAAAAGCACATATTTTGTTGTCAGTGGTTTTGGCATAAGCAAAAGATCCATACGAAACACATGAAAAAATGTAGTAGAAAGGGGTAAAGGTGGATGTTTGTCATTCAAAATGGAATATTATAGCAATTGATATTTGCTGACAGGAGTGGGGAAGTGCAAAACAATTCAGAGACATCAAGGTAAATATTTTCAGTTTCACCAAAATATTTTCAATCTATGAATCTCCACCTACATTTACTTTCTTCTCAGCAAAACCAAGGAAGGCTGATCTCACTGCTAGCTGAGGTTCATACACTAAAGGAAAACTGTTATAAGTATTGAGTGCTGCAAATTTACATTTCATCAAAGTCGTTTGACTCTCCTAGGTGAGAGTAGGAATAATTTCACATATCCAAGTATTTAAAATCTTGGTTAATAGGTTAGGTTCCACATTCAGAAAAGACATATAAAGTTTCTGTCACTGTGACCTTTGTATCTGCTTTTATAATCAATGTGATCAAAGCAGTCCTTCTGTCATGGGACAGGATTCCCTTCTGGAATATTTCCACAGGACTGGAGACAGCTGTTACAAAAACTTATTTTAAAAAGCTGCAGGAAATCTATCTGTAACTGATGCTTTTCCTAAGTTTTCAGTCTTGAAAGAATCTTTCTGTTTCCTCTAAGTACATGTCTCTGTTTGATGTATCTGCTTGTAGAGGGGAATCCTTCCAGTGGCAGTTTTTCACTGATATTTGTCTGAACTCACTTTGGTCAGAATTATCTTTTTCTAAATCTGTTTGCTACTGTATTATCTGTTGACTACTGTATTCGTCCATGACAAACTATCATTGAGTCATGAGATTCTATGTCAAGGGAGTCATTATGATCACCCTGCCTGACCTCGGGCATAAGACACAGCACAATTTCAGTGACTCTTGTGGAAAGCCTGGTTGCTTCTGGTTGAGAGGTTCGTCCTTCAGAGGGACAGATTTCCAGGGGATTAGGCTGCCTCTACTATGACTACAAAGGCCAGGGAAACAGCTGAATAGTTGTGGTGACTCCTTCTGAATGTCCTGGCTGTGTCCCATCTGAGTCCTACATGCTTATTTCTGGAAGCACTACTATTGCCCGTTCATTTTCCGTTTATTCTTTCTGAAAAAATCGCTGTTTGTAAATTACCCAGCAGTACCATGGGAAGTGCAAAGATACTGAAAACGCTGGTTTTGTGTCAGAGTTTTACAGCGCAGCCAAGAACTGGTGTCATCTAAGCATCAGACTGTGGTGAGATGCAGTAATGTGGTTCCAGGGAATTGAGACACAGTGAAATCACACAAACTGCAGAGAAGCACAGATTCCCTGCCTGTGGACTGGCCATCTCTTTTCACAGCTCAGTGAAACTCCATCTCTTTCTTCTGTCATTGGCAGTACATTGATATTCCCTCACTCCTGCAGTTTGAAGGTAAATGATGATCCTTCAAGACAGATCTCTGCAGAGTTTTGCTTCATGCTTCACTGAAGCACAAAATGTAGTGTTCATTGACTCCGTTGCTGTGGTTTTCTTTTCAGGCACATAGCTGCATACCCTTCCCAGAGTGGAGTCCCATATCAGTGGGAACTCTGAAGATGGTTTTCCAGTCTAAAGAGTTTTGTGCCCAGAACTTGCATACCAGAACCTGTTTGCACTGAACAGGGTTCAGAGTTATTTGTCCCATGAACCATTTTCACAGGCTGTTGAGCACTCGCATCATGAGTTAGCTGTCTTGACATCCTGAGCCCCCTCCTTGCATGTCCTCAACTCTGCCTTTCCATCCATTTTTATTTTTTTTCTGTGACAATACACCAACGAAAGACCATTGTTGCCAGTTTTATTTCCTTTATACTTAATAATTCTAAATTAAAAATCTGAGATGGTAAACATGGCAAATATGTTTTTAATTTGACCTGATGTATAACAATGACTGAGGATCTTTCAGCACTCCCTGGTAAGAAGTTCTTACTACAGCCTTATTTTCTATTTATGAGAGATATAAATCACATCTATTTTAGTCTCTGTTTCTGAATCTCAATTTATTTGATTCAGGAGGACCGAGGAGTTTTCCTGTCTGTCAGATTTAAATAATTAAGTCTGTTCATAGATTAATTTATTCCATAATCTGTGAACTCCTCTAGTAAGGTCATATATTGTAGGTTCTTCTTCAAAAAGAATGTTGAAGAGTTTTAAGTGGCTGAACTGTGATTAACCTGTGGGTCTACGTGACTGACAGAAACATTAATCTTATTTTATTTTCCAGTGAAGGTTCAGACCCTGTTGGAAAGATCTACTTTGTTTAAGAACAAGTTATGGACTTAATTCAGATATAACCAAATTATATAACAGTGGTTATCTGGTCAGATTTCCTGATATCTTCTCAGATTAAAAGAAAATTAATCAGTCCAGAAATTTTTTTCTTGTTTGTTTTTTTGTTGTCCGGTTCTGTAGCTGTGAAAGCAGTTAATGTGAATAGAAGACAATTAGGTAAAAGAGAAACATAGATTTTAAGAAGTGCATTACAATCTCTCTAGAAAATAGGTCATCTGAAAACCTTTCAGAGCTAATTGTTCCTGAAAGTGGAATGGCTATTACTTACTGCCGAAGGGTGCTCTGATCTTCCTGTGACTCCACATACGTCTGTTTACTAATGTTTTCTTTAAAAATGGAGACCTTCTGCCCTTTTTTTTTTTATGTGCTCAGTACTTAAAGAGTAGAGTAGTAAAGACTACAAAACAAATGAGGTTATCTGTCACTAATATTTTAATCCAGAGCCCTGGAATTCCTTGTGCACGATTTGAGCTGTTGCACAACAGGCTGACTGCAGACACTGCATCTCTGTGCTTTTCAGGGACCTTTGGGATCTATTTCAGACACCTACCTATTCTATAAAGGTTAGTGTATGTAGGAAAGGTATTAACAGCTTTTTATCGCAGTTTCACCTAGTATTTCTTTCTCAACACTAAGTGTGGAACCAGAGAACATTAATAAATGGATAAGTGAAATACATGGATAAGCCTGAAACTCTACAAACACTGAAGAGAAAGACATTAACAGATGGACGTATTTACCTTACAGAATATACCTTGTATTTTCCCAAATTTTCATGGTTCCCTTTAGAATCCTAACATGTATCTTGTTCAAAGTTTGCCTTTAGAGAAAACAGCTCGCTATTGTATTTACCTTATTTTGTGTACAGGATAGGCAATGGAGCCCACACAGTGTGAATTTTAGGAACTTGCAGAACCAATTCTCCTAAGTAAAGTGATTAAGTTACCAATTTTATCAATGCAGACAGTTTTCCTTTGAAGTCAAAGGAGTGAGAGTCTGTATTCATAAGAGTGAGATAAAGTGTTGCCTTAACTGCATTTGGACAACAGAAGTGAATGGCAAAAACCAACTGACAGCTGATCAGAAACCTAAGATGCACTGATTTGTACTGAGGCGTCCTATCACTGACTGGAGATGACTCAAGCTTTACAAGTTCGGAGATGATGTATCAAATACAGGAAAGTCCACAGGAATTAGTCCTGTACCTCTCCAATGTGGTCTTGAAAAATCTTTTAGGAACTTAACTGTCTCTGATGTATCTAAGTCTGTCACAAACACTTCTCTGCTCATCGCTGGGCATGTATATGAAAGGGAAAGATCACAATATGAGCTTATTTGAAATGCTTTTCTCTGCCTGATTCATGCATCCAGGTAAAACTGGGACTTCATGTTTAGAAGAGGTTTTATAAATGATGTCCTAAGAAATATCAATGGTGTGCCTCATTCATTCATTCTGGAGGCACTGAATACATCAATTTTATGCTTTGTGTGTTTCACCAAAAAAAAGATTAAATCCTGTCCTCTGTACACAACAGCTCCAGTGAAAAACTTTTGCATAAAAGTTCTCTTAAATCAGAGAAAGCATAAATGTCCCATACATAAGAAAAAACATTTTGCAAATAGGAACAGCATTCAACAGTGGATATATGGCTCATCAGGACAATAAAGACAGTGTGAAGGACTGTATCCAGTGCCCAGTTCTCCTCTAGTTTTTGTAACGTTTCCCTCTTTGTCCTACCTTTTGCTTAGCTAATATACATTTTGAATTTGTATGACCGGGATTCTGACTGGTAAATGAGCTCTAAGCAATCTCCATTGGCAAAGCATCCAAGGAAAAAGAGTGATTAATTTTGTGGGCTTTACATGCCCCCTGGTGGAAAATTTCCCTAGTGTAGCCGTAAGGATTTCATGAAAAAAAATCTCTTGTAAACAGATGTGTGGTTCGTGAAACATGTCTGAGTCGCATTCTCATTTGAGGCACTGCGCTATTATTGGTGCATAGCCTGTGAATAAGAACACACAAGATCCCAAGTTACAAATGAGCACCTGGACTCATTTAAGTGCTGCTAGCATGATGTACATTGCTCGTACGGTATAAATTGCTGGCCTAAAATTTCTTGCAGGCAAATGATGCCAAGCTCTTAATATATATAAAATGAACTCTAGTAACTTAAGCAAAATAATCACAATTTTCCCCACAGTCTTTCCAGGATTTCAATCTGGAGGGTTTTGAAGGATACACAATACCTTGTTACAAAGCATATAATGTTTTTAAAAGTATCCAACTGACAACCTTGGCTAACATCGTATCTTCTATCTAGATTACTTCAATATGTCATGTCCATATCACACCACTCTGTCCATAGTCCCAATGCCAAGGATTTCTGTCTTGTCCAACCTTTCCATCTGGAAGTAATGAGATTAATATTCTGGCTCTACCCCCATAAAAGCTATGTCACAAAAAAGTAGCAGTCTTAGGAACCGTTGTATACTCTGAAGACAAATTTAGGATCCACATAGCCTCTCGAAGTTCTACTCAGATTCACTTAAAGACAAATTTTCCACTCTGCTCCCATAAGACCTACAGCATGCTGTAAGACTACAAGAGTGATTTGACAACCATTTATGCTTAAATCCTGTCCTAGACATGTCAAAGGACTGTGCTTAACAGATAATGAAGAGCTAGGGTGTTCTGTGTGGGCAAAACACACTGTGTCATAAGATTTGCTCTTAGGATGGCTATACTTCTCATTGCAATTCTTCTGAAATCCTAAAACAAAAGAAACAGAAGTTCTTTGGTTTCAAGTCTTTTCTTATCTTGTATAAAGTGAACGAAACCTCTCTAGGAGCTCATTGTATGTATGTATGGAGAAAATAATGAGGCAGGTATTGGCCATCAGCTTGAGCTGTAAGCTCTGGCTCCACATTCATGAGCACAGCATGGTGGTGGCTGAGAGCATCAGCTGTGCTCCCTTCACTGCTGCTGTGTGGAGGGATCCAGACCTGTTCTGAGGAGGATCCACTTTAAATCTCTTTTCTCTCCATTTTCTTTCTTTTATCACAGGGTGAGAAGGGTGGGGCATCAGTCTAAGCAGAGGTTTTATAATTGGTATCCCAAGAAATATCAAGAACTACTGTAACACTGACTGTGAGTTGGTTTGATTTTCTTACAAGCCATTTTTTGGTCTCTTTTTCTAATATCAGCAGCTGGTGAAAACTGTAATCCTAACTCAAAATGTGATAGCATTCCTCAGGTGCCTTACCTGGGCTACATAAGTTTACAGAGGGAAAGTTATCTCACCTATCTTATGCACTTAATTAAGGACAGGACAAATCTTTCATTGGAGATGCCTCTCTCCCCACATTAACTATAGACAAAAATAGTCCTGGAAAAGTATTTAAATAACTATAATAAGGTGATATCAGTCCCATTTTTTAATGCCAGGATTAAAACTAGAACTTAGCAAATCAGCTCTTATATCTGTCATATTCTTACATGATTATAAGAACTTGTTTCCTAATTGCTTGACTATTTCAGTTGTATCTAAATTGACTACCATTTAATTGAAACTTCCTTCAATGTCTCTCAAAATAGAAACCAATTTCAAGAATATTCTCTTACTTTTACTAGTAAGATGTGCAAGTACAGGTGAATTAATCGTATGTTCTTAGAATCACTACAGTATTATTGCTGGCCAGAAAAAAATATGAAGAATAGAAAAATGTAGTTGTTCTGAAACCAAAATGCTTTGCACAGTCCTACTAGATTTGCTGAAATTAAATTTTGGCAGATAGGAATATTCTAACATTGCCAAAATGTCCTGTTTTATAATTTTGGAACAGGGCATCTAATATTTCCTTTCAACATAGTTTTTCATTTTTAATGTTCTTATTATGTGTTTCATTTTATGTTCTCGATACAATTAAAAAGTCAAGCATAATCAAATGTTTCTTTCTGAGACACTTCTGTTGATACGAGACATTTTTCCTAGAACTTTATCTTCCAAACTATTTCAAAATTTTCAGAAGTTGTGCCTAACTGGCCCAATACCAAATCTGAAAATCCTCTGCAAATTTATATTCTACATAGATACGATTTTTTGTTGATTTTCCACCATGAGTGTGTCAATCATAAACCTCTTAAAAAGCTGAAAGGAAAAGAGATTCACTGTTCTTCAGAGAGGACTTCAGGACTTCACTCTTACTGGGCCAGGGCTTAAAATCTGTTTCCAAAACTGCAAGAATACTCTGTACCAAAAACTTTTCTTCAAGTGAAGCTGAGGAGAAATTGGTGGTATTGTTTATGTCACCTTGCAAAGCGTAAAGTGGTTAGAGGACATAAAATGAAATATTATCATCTCTGAAAATACAGCTGTGTTAGTTTAAAACATTAAAATGCCTCACTAATTACTCTCATTTGCCTCTGTGAAGGACATGTTCATGAAACTAGAGAGGAAGTATTTCTACATAGCTGCAGATTCAGAGGCATCAGGTTTGATATGTTTGTTTATTTGCATCAGTCTGTGTAACAGTGTCTTCAAATACAAATTTGCTATAAGGAGCCAGATCCCTCAGCCTATTGAGTTCATTTTGTGCTCCTTCACAGCTCACTTCATAGCAGTGGAAAATGATGTGTACCATCTGGAGGTTCCTCCTGAATATTTCCTCTGAGAAGATGGGCTCTCTGGTTGTTGTAAAGCCAGCAGAGATGTCTTCGCTGTCTGTGACACCTCTGCTGCGCTGCCTGGCATGAGGGAAGGGAGTATTTGCAGAGAAGACAGAGAATGTGGAGAGAAAAACATTTTCACTGTTTGATTTTCCCAGAGCCTATGAGTTCAATTCACCAGCAATATTTTAAAGCATTTCTCAGCCGCGTTTTGTTCGAATGCTGGCAGTGCTGTAGAGCTGACCACACTTTTCAGCCACGGTGTCCCCTGCTTTCCTCACTAACAGGCTAGAACTCAGCCCAGAATTGCTCCCTAGCACTTAGACAGCTTTGCTTTTTGCTGCTTTCCAGGTGGCCACTTAGGCTCTCCTCCCATTGTGGGTTGATACAGGTGATTGACTCCTACCCTGAGATGTCACCCTGACTACAATTAGACTCTTTGGGGAGACAAGCACCTGCCTGTGAGGTCCTCTGGCAGGCTGAGCTTAGTGAAGAAGGCTCCTGTTGCTATAGCATCTCCCAGTGTATACACAGCTCACTGCCTTTGACAGCTACTTAAAATTTTCTTTACTCAAGCCACTCCAAAATCTACCATATCAGCGAAACCCAAGACCTTTAATAACTAACCAATGCTTCCCTCCACCCGCAACACGCATACTCATGTGCAAATTATCTGTGTATTAAAAAAGGTAAATTTCAGCTTTTATTCAACGTCCTAATGATCTGGTCATGAGCTGAAAATCCATCATAGAAGCAAAGAGTAAAACCAGTATCTTTTTCCAAAAGGTTTTTTACTACTAGTATAAAGAAAAAAAAAACGGGATGTACACAGGTGGGAAGAATAAGGAAATAATAAGGCAACCTTAGTTTTTGTGAAATATATTAGCATTACCTCTAAAAGCTGAGCCAAACTATCCTGCTTCCTTTGGCATTCCTACCCCTATGTCTGCCTTTGCTGGAGCTTGGTTTTGACAATGTTCACACTCAGCATTTTTATAATAGAGAGTAAATGAAACGATGCTGAGCACAAATGTGTCCAGGATTAAAATGTTTTATTGTAACAATTGCAACAATTCTGAAGGTGGCTAGAGAGTTATGATGACTGTTACACCAAACTGCTTGAAGAGTAAGCAACTACCTCTGATTGTTCTTCTGCTATCCAATTATTTGTCCAGAGGTCATATGAATTCACGTTGCTAAGCAGGTTACTTTTACGTACTACTGTTGAAATCAGAATACAACTGCTTTTCAAGTTTCATCTAATTTTTCAAGACTGTCTTTCAGAGGAAATGGAACTTAATGTGATTTAACTGTTGGGAGAGGTAGAGGGGGGTTAAATTCAGTCAATTTATGTTCATTATAAACAAATCCAAATTCCTAGCTAGTATGGTATGACTAACATATGTCACATACTACAGCATGTCTGGTGTACCCTTTAACATTTTAACAGTCCATCAGACATTAATGTGACTTAAACATCAAAAACAGGTTCATTTTGCCATTAATATCCTGAAACAAGAACATCTAATATACACATCCTGAGATTTAATCTGTAAACATAACCAAAAATGTCTGGATGAAGGGGGCTTGTTTATATTTCAGTAGTGCTACTTCCATGAAGCATGTGTCTGCTATCTTTAGTATGCAACTTTAGCATCCTACCATTGAGAGAGCCCTAATGTCTTTGATACTGTTAGGGAGACTTATAAGTCTTCTGCTGACATACCAGTCCCTTTGTAGATTCCCTAAAGTTAAAGCTACTGATAAACATAGCTTTCCTTATAAAGAGGGGAAGAATGTTAAAACCACTTCAAACATGCTCAAGATCTCCCTATTCATTTTTCCGTGGTGTGAAAGCAGGTTCTGAAGTGAGCTGGAATTAAGAGGATGTGCTTCTCTTTACTAAAGTAATGACTTGTTTAATAAACAAGAAGGGAAAAGGAAAAATTTGCAGATGCAAGCAGAGTCACAAAATAAGAATATCTGAGAAAAACTTAACAGAATGCAAATGAACTTTCAGTCCAGTCAAATCCCTTTGTTTATTTTTCTATCATTATTCAAATACTTTGCTCTTGCATTGATGAATGCTCAAGGAGGTACATTTCTTAGGAATTAGTGTAGAACAAAGCTTATGTGCACTAAGTCTCCAAACATACTGTATCTATCAGCTCTGTTAGGAATGAGTGAAGCCACTACAATCAGGAAGATAATGAGGAAAAAAGAGAAGGAAAAAAAAGAATAGTTATACCCTTTGATATCTGTAAGATTGTTTAATCCAGCTCTTATGTAGATAAAACCACGATGTAATTGCTATGGAGTGAACTGCATTAGCAACTATGGCCTTGGAAAACCAGCCAGATACATTCAAGGTCTGAAGTGCACGTGAATACTTCAGTGAAGGCATGGCTTAACTCAGTGGTGGAATTTGTCAACAGCATGATTTTTTGAAGAAAAATGCAGATTCATCTGAACTTTTTACTCCAGTGCATGTGTTTCCATTAAATTTTTGTCAGGGCAGTTTTGCAAGCAGAGGCTGGAATTTCTCATCAAAACCAAGCAGAGAGAATCCCTTCTCAAAATAGCTAAGGGCATGGGAAACTCTTTTGGCATGGAAGAACAAGACTTCAGTATGGTCTCCTGAGCAATCTTATGTCAGTATGTGAAACAGGGCCAGGGCAAACCTGAGCACAGGCAGATATTGTCAGTACAGTTAAATTGTTAGCGTGGTCCTTGGCAATAGTTTATCCTGGGCTAACTACCTCCCTCTCCAAAATATCCCAGCACAGCTGAGGGGATAGTTTGAGCCAGTATAGATGCAGTCAGCATGTTTTGGGGGGTAAAAGCAATTAACTGTGTCAACACAAGCCGTGCGATCTGGTCTCAGGACAGACAGCAGTCCCTGGGCAATTTCATTTACTAGTACAGCTGCAATACAGTAGTCCCTGTGAGCACATGGGGGAGTCTTAAGATACTAGGGGAAAATACTTTTTCACATGCATTTTTGCTGCAATTTTTTTCTGGAATGGTCTCAGCATTGTCCCAGTGCAGACCGAAAGTGCTTTCTGAAACCATGACTTTTTTTTCAAAATGAAATTCTTGTTTTCTGGCCAACTCTACTACCAATTTGACAATATTGACATAGAAACTAACAATTTATATTAGTGAAACCCCTTGTGTGGATACAGTTATGCAGATACTGTAGTACCTCAACATTAGGGGCTCACTCAAATTTCTCACTCAGATTCTATGTCAGGTTTTTTTCATGTCCTTCTCTTTCAACAAACATAGCATGAAAAAAATCCCAGATAGGAACTGAGGGGAAATAAGAGATGGGTGAACAAAGGCAGCATGTCTAAATGCCAGTGTATTCTGAACATACACAACATACATGACTTAGACACACACATGTTGCTCTGATGAGGTTCTAGTGGATGTTAAAAATAAGGCATAAGGAACACAGTGATTATTTATTCTAGGGGATATTGCTTTGCTCATCCATACCACGACAGCTGTGCACATAGCTTTGAAACATATGCATTCACCTTTCTATGTGTAGATGTCTGAGTTTGTCAGCTGAGAACACTAGTCTTCCAACTTCAGTTAGATGTCAAAAATTCCAGATCTACTTCCGTCCATGTTCTGTAAGAGCAATTTAGAAATTGTTCATGCATTCACATGTCTGCACTTAGAACTCCTTGAAATCACATGGGATTTCTCACATCGTGTCACATTTCCAAACTAGAACAATTGCCTTTCTAGTAAAAATCTGTGGAAGCACTCTTTGAGATTTTTGGTCTTCTTTGCACAGGAAGATTTCCTTTTTCGAAGATAAATCCTGGAAAACTTGGAGGTAGAGCGGAGTGGTCTGAAGAAGAAGCAACAAATTAGAAGGATGTAGATATACAATTAGCTGAGATAACATCACGTCCTTATCTACAAGCAATGCTAAAATCTGAAGTGAGCCACTGAATACACCTGAGAGAGTTTTTGTGATTAGTGATGTTTGTCTTCATATAAGCATAGACTATGAGACCATCCTGCATCAGTGCATCCAGTCCTTTGCATCATCACTGAGTTTCAACTCTAAAATTGATTGAGTTTCTTGCAGCCTGACTGCAAGAAAAAAGTAAGATGCTCATAAGATATTCTGATGCTTACTGACTTCATTTACAGAGCTCTTTAACTATTAGATGCTAACATAGACGCTCTTTGCTTCAGTTTTCAGTTTCTGGAGATGTTGCTCTGCTTTAGATTCCATGAAAAAGCAGTGACTATCCTCGTTGTATGAGAGGAAATAAAAAATGTGAATCAGGAAGCAAACAGCATTCATTATTTTCTTGCTATCTTGCACTTTTAAAACTAAAAGTTGACTTATGTTCATTGAACACTTGGACTTAAACATGCATAAAATTACAGAGACTTCCAATAGGCTAGTGTCACTTTCTCTTATATTAAGATCAAGAAAAATTAGTCTGTGATTTTGTGTTAACATTTAATTTCTAAACAAATGTCCATGCAGAAATCAGGTCCTGCACAGGGATTAGCTATTGTGAAACATCTTTCTTTCCTTTCATTTTAGATTACTTGTGTTCTGCCTTACAGCCAAAACGAAACCTAGTTTCTCTCCTTTGACCACATCTCAGTGTGGATAGTACGAAGCACTAAGAGCTTTCCATTGCTGTGGTATACGCTGTTAATTGTTAACATATTCTGCCACATCATTTTTCACAGTATTGGAACTTTTTAACTATACCACAACTCAACAAATATTAACAGGACCAGACATGTCTTGGAAGATGGTACTTCTAGTATTTCCTTCCTCCTTTGGTTCCCACTGAGCAGATGTAAATCACTTTGGGACTGCATTTCAGTTCTGAAACCTGTTTCAGTTTTGCTCGAACCTAATTGGCCGTCATGTGGAGTTTTCTTTCTTTCTCAAAAGCAACAAAAAAGGCAGTCTTTGAGCTTTAATTACCAAGAAGCTCTCCCCCACAGAATCCGCTTAGGATTGTAGGAAATCTATGAAAAAAAAAAAAAAAAGCCTCCAATTTTTACTGAGGAAATAGACGAAATTGTAACTGGCAAATACTTAGCCTCTCAAGACCTTGACCACATGTCCTGCTCTTGTTCCCTTTAGCAGTTTTTCTTTCAAGCTCATTGCAGGACACGGGCTGTCTTGGGTGATGCATTCTGCACCGAGCCTTCATAGCAGGGCATGATCCTCAGTAGGACCCTTGAGTACTCCTAAGATTCATACAAATTATTAATAAAGAGCAGATCCCAGGCTGCAAATTGTGTTTCATTCACACCATTCACATCTTGCTCCCACAAAAGGAGCTTGTCTACACTCATTTGGTGCAAAATGAGGGATGGACTCAGGTTTCGTAAGTCTAAAACCAGAGTTTTCTTCCTCCATTGGGGAATCTAAGTTTTCTTTTGAACAGAAATTTAGATTAAATAAAAAATACATTGATTCTTTCACAGCTTTCTTGGCTGGGACCCAGGGACTCCGCTCTGTAATTCTGGTATATTCTTCTTATTCTTTGCAGGTGGTTTCTGAACATTTATGTTGCCCTGGGCAAGACTGAATATAAGGCTATTTTCCCAAACGTAAAATGAGAATAATACTGCTTATGACATCTTCTGAGCAGCAGTATTGGACTACCTACCACCTGAATCAGTGCATAACATTTGTATAATACAAAGTAAATAAATATTTTGCTGTGTGACTTGATTTAGTGTGACTTGAAATAGGATTTTCTTTCTGTTTCTTATTTTATTGAGAACACAACAATGCATGTAAAAAATACATTTATTGCTATTAGTTGAATTAGATTCTTAACCAGAGACAAAAGACTGGGGCAAAACCAACCAATCAATCAACTACAAATCTGATAAAGTCGCTGCTGCCTCAGGAAAAAGAAAGACTTTTCAGTCAATTTCCTAACTTTCCTCTAAAAACGCTGTCACAGAACATCAATGCTTTGGAAGAATAGGGAAAATGCGACTAACTTGGAGAGAGAGAGGTATTCATATTAATTTTTTTTTCATGTAGAAATGTGTTATTTAACAGTCCAATAATTCTCCATCCCTTGAAAAACATACACAACAACTTTCTAGTGACCCAAACTCACTTTTCCTCAGTCTGTGTGTAGAACCAACTTAATTCTCTTGTGTCTGTTCACGGCCTTGGAAGACGACTTTTGTTCAAGCAGAGCAGTACACATTGCCAGTGGTCTAATTTTATCACTGTTAGTACAGAAGTGTGGGGTATTAGTATTCACATAACACTGTATTGGGTTGTGTCTCTGTAGTATTAGGGTATGTAGCTAGTATCAAAGTGTTTGGATATAGGGACTTTCCCGGGGGCTGTGGGTTTTTAGACGTTTGTAAATAAATTGTTTTTAAAAAAAGCTTTTTTGAGGGCTGGTGTCAGCTTACAATGTAGTATTTTCAAGCACTGGGCAATCTTGTCCAAAAGGAGAAATGAAATACTTTCAAAGTGTTGCTAAGCTGAACAATACAACACCTTTCTGTCATGTATTTCCAGAAGTTAAGTCCTGCTTGCTGTGCAGCTTTAGGCAGCAATGAAGATTTTTGTGTGTTTGTTTTGTAAAGTTGACTTTTAAAAAAAGAGCTGGCCAGAAAACAAGAATGTTATTTCAGGAAAAAATTTCAAGGTTTTCACATTCATTTTTATTCTGATGCAGAAGGAAACCAAAGCATGGAATTTTATTTTTTTTTTTTTTTCCAAATGAGAGCAGGCCACCAGAGTAATTGATAGCACTGCAATTCAAGTATTTAGCTAGAACTAAAGAAAGACTTCATTTTATTTCCTATCCTGAACTGAGCCACTGGCTTCTGCAGTATAGGTTGCACGGGCCTCATACTGGATTTGAACATGCAATTCACCCTTGTCAAGGAGGAGCTTGCCAATGAAAATTACTTGTAAATAATAAGAATCTTCAAAATAATGAGAATTAGCATCTTCTTGTGAATTTTCATGTTTGAAAAATTAACATTCATAAGAAAAAGAAAAAAAAAATCAATTCCATTCCTTGGTTTGCAAGATTATACATGCAGAAGAATGCATAATATTACTATTTTTGAAAGAAGTTACACTGAGACTCACAGTGAAGATTCAGCTTCTTTTCATGTTATACCCATTTGCAACACTCTAGGACAAAATGTTACCATAACAAATTTCACCAGCGCTTTTGATTGTATGAAGTAGACAGACATGATATAACCCCTGTGCTTATCATCTCCATAGAACTGAAATTAATCCTTAAAAAGCTAAAATGCTACTTCATTCATTCAACTGCAATAAATCCTTTATCTCCATCTTAATTTTCAGGGCTTGTGGATGTGTTTACACAGAAATAGTTTCAGGACAATACTCCACACCATTATTTTTTTTTTTGGTGCAGAAAATGAGCAAATACAGGCTGAGGCAGAAGTGGAGCACACAGGACCACAAAAGCATGAAGAAATTTGAGGATCACTGCATTGCTAGGAAGACTAAGAGGAGTGACTACCTGTAAGCTGCTTCCCAGAGGGCTGAGCAGGCACTAGGTGCACAGCAGGTTGGCAGATACAGATTCATTCTTCCATAGCAATGTAGTCCAGCAGAAAGGACTCAAGTTCTTTTGTTTTGAGAGTGGTGTTGCTACATGAGTGTGGGAACACAGACAGCTTTACTGCTGATGATCCCAGTGCAAAAGCAAAGAAACGTGAAATGGGCTTATTTGGTAACGCTTCAATGAGAAGGCAGAAATACCAGCGTTTGCCAAGTGGGAAGGATGAGGTCAGCAGAGAGAGTATTTTGTTTCTAACTTTAGAAAATTCTGCAAACAATGGAAAGAGAGAAGGGGGTTGGCTTTTATTTTAAAAAGAAAACTTTTTAGCATGCAGTTTACACTACTGTAACATTTGCGCTTAACATAAGCCAGCTTTATTTTATTTGTTTTTACATGTTTGCTCAATTTCAGGTGGGGTAATTGAGCCCTTAAAAATATATTCTCTAGGTTCATGATATACATTCGAGCTGTATAAATCTCCTAGGAGACATAAACAAAGAAAACCTGAAAAAGATGTTCCTTATCTTGCTGTAGTTCTGTCCATGATTAATGGAATCCTCTGATGATGACTGCAACTCAGTATATTTCTTGGCACTGTCACTGTGTTTTCCTTTCTTCTCAGCTGGGTCAAGTCATAGTGACTATAAAAAGTAGAAGCACAAGGTTTTTCTTGACAGTTCAGTAATATAAAAGAGGGCCTGCTGCTGTACAGGGTGTTGTTTTGTACATAACTGTGGGTGTTTGTGAGGACATGATAGAGATTAGAACAAGATAAATAGCAAAGAGAGAAAGGATTCAGATGAACTTTTGCAAAAGAAACACTACTCCATTTCCATGCTGGCAACCATTTCTATGAATGGCTCTTTGTACCAGTTCGTTGGCAAAAGAGATCTCTATTTCGCTTTTCAGGTTTACAATCACCCAGTTTCTATTTAGGCTGCACTAGTCAGGATGCCTACAGCACACATGAGGTCAAGCATGCTGAGTACAGTTTAGGTAGCAGAGCTGCTCACTTGAGAATATTTTACCTCAGAAACTACAGAGGAAAGGCCACATATGAAAAGCTGTATATATAATTTCAGCAAGCAATATTTCACATAGACTTTGCTAGCTTATACCAGCCAATCCTCTTGAGGGAATTTTCCAGAAAACTTTTTAATGCCATGCGCTTTAGTGCTTTTTGTGCTTTAGCTTTGCTGCAGGACACATTGTGCATACACATCAAGGAGCAGATTGTTGACTAAGTCATGTCTTCAGGCCCCATATAATTTCTGGAAAAGAGAATTAAACCATGAAGAAAATAACAACTTTTACAGATTTCTCCTGATTTTTGAAAATACATAAGAAAAAGTGATTGTGGCTGATGGGTGGTTCAGGCCATTGTAACAATGCAGAGGCTCTTTTAGCTTGATGAATAAGATCTGCCAGCGTGTCCTTTCAGTACAGCCCATGTGCCTGGAAATTTTCAAGAAGTCCTAAATCACTCAAGTCTGTTCTCTTGCTGGACCACAAAACTTTTACACGCTGTCACATTTTGTGACAGAGGAAAGCTAAAGTTAGTGCATCTAATACTATTTTATTGCATGGTAACATAGCTAAATCTTGAAGGTTTCTTGGATATATAGCACCCTACTAACACTTCGTTCCTTCAAGGACACCTAGGATACAGTTATCCTTGTAACCTGAAAAGTGTGCTCTGACTTGGATGGCAAAGGGCATGTCTGGAACGCCCCAGACTGTTAAATTCCTGTAGCCTCCAAAGCAGGGTTACATCCACAGTGGCTATAAGGAATAGTTCCTGGTTTGTCCAAACCCTCGATTTGTGTCCAGGAATTATTTCGGATGGTTCTGGTTGGCCTGTGCCTAAACTGTACTTAAGCTGCACCATTGACTATTCTAAGGATTAAGCAACACTAATGATAAAGATCCAATACCCTGCCCATCACCTCTCTCTTTAATTTATAGCCACAGCCTTTGAATCTTATTCAGGTCCTTTCATACATTCCCCCTCCCCTCAAATAACAAGGAAAAACTGCAAAATCATATATATTTTATTTGACAGCTGTACACTGGATTATGTGAAAAGAGAGATGTGCCAGACATCAGTCAACCAAAAAGTCACTGCTACATTTGTTCCAAAATGGAACTCTATAGGAAGTTTCATATGGCAAGTACCACCGTGAACACACAGCTTCCTTCTGACACCCAGTTCCTTCACGTTAAAAAGGGGTGGCAGTGGTTTAAACATTTCCCTTTGCCTTAGCCACTTTGAGTACAGGTAATCCACTTACCACTGTCGTTACAAGAAGATTTATTTCACAAATATCTGGTAACTCCGTATTTAAACACAAACTGCTAAAGTAAGTGAATGTGCCTTGTAACAGAGACTACAAAGTTCATCAGGGTGCTGGTGCAAGAGGTCAACCATAAGCCATTGTCAGCTTCTTGTGTGTTCAAAATTTATGCCCATGCTTGAGTGCTTTATTAAACAAATGCCATTTTTTATTTCATTGCAACGTCATTTTTGTTGAAGTGTGTATTTGTCTTTATCTCTCTCTCTCTCTCTCCCCCCCTCTCAAAAAAAAATTCATATGGCCCAATTCTGTTTCCTGTTGATTTGGTGGAACTGCCTTAACACACATTTAACCTACTAGGTAATAAAGAACTAGTGAGTAAGGTGTCATTTAATGGAGAACATCAGCAATGCCCTGTATCTTCTAAATACAGGGATGCTTAGTTCAGTTTATGGAAGCACCAACTTCTCTAATCACAAGAAAGACTATAGTCACTGTTTCAGATTTTATGTCAAAAGATTCCTCTGTGTCTTTTCTTGTGACAAACCAACGGCTTGGAAAAAAAGTCTCCTTTTTTTTTTTTTTTAAACAGAACATGATAAACAAACGGCTGTTTTTAAATTTAGACAGCCTTGGGGTAGATGTAAGAATAAGCTGTGAATTAAGCATCCCTTGACAGATGGAAGTTTGTAAAGTGAGAAAAACCAGACTGACCTTTAGTGTGGTGCTGACAAGTGAAGGATTACACCATCTTTGGTATTAGGAGCCACATGTTATGTGTACCTCAACAGAGGGGTATATGTACACAGGAAACACACTGTTCCCTGCCATTTATTAATAGTAATACTTGCTGCAGTCAAAATATTTGGTACATTTAACGCTTTGAGGGATTAAGGAGCCATTCCCATTAATACTGAACACAGGAAATTACGAACTCTCAGGACAACACCAGGTATCACAGATGCCAGGGTTTTTTTTTGAAAACTCTCGTGTGATTTTTGTCTGGCTTGTGGTTCCAGTTATACACCTGTGTGTGAGGGCACAGCAGGGACTGGGGCTCCCTGGGGAGGGGACTGGGAACAGCAGGGGCTCCCTGGGGCAGTAGGGTAGGACCTTGCATCCTGTCCCATCCCACCCTTCATCCAGGAGCAGGGCAGCCAGGGAGGCACTGAGGGTGATGGGAGCTGGGGATCAGCAGTGCTGCAGCATCTCTGGGGCAGTGGCTGAGGACCCCAGGGAGGATGAAATGGGATCCTCGGCTGTAGGCAGGGAGAGAGGAGTCTCTGGTGAGGGGACCAGGTCACAGGTGATCACTACTGGTGTAAATGAAGAAAATACCATTATCCTCCTGGAACAAGGATGACAAGGAGAGTTTTGTCTGTTTGGTTTTTTTTTTGTTTTTGTTAGTTTGTTTGTTTTTCTGTCATGACAGTTCTGTCTTCAGAGAATGTATGAAACTGTATGGTTTAAACATTACTGTTTAACAGCACCAGGAATATAAGCACTATGGAATCCTCTGTAGACAAATGTGCACACACTTTCAAGAGCATGCATCTGAAAAATCACGTGTGGCATGGCCTCTGCCTCCCTTCGACCTTGTGGGTCATATCCACACAGTCTGCCACAGTTCCCACCTCTGAGAAATGAATCTCTACTTTGAAAAGTTCATGTTTCTAAAAGGACTGAAGGTTCCTACTGCAGTCCCAGTAGCTTTCTTTCAGAGGCACAAAAAGACATGTAAAAACTTGCGCAGACAAATTTGATTTTGCTTAAATTTCAAGTAAAGTTTGATTCTTAGACCTGAAAAGAATTCTTAAATAGCTCAATTTTTAGGAAAAAAAAACACCACATTTTTTAATGCAGCATTAGAGAGAAATCCTCTGAAAGGTCAGTAGTAACATTCCCTAAGGTGTTAATAAGAGGAAAAGCAATATTTCATTTTAGCAATATTTTTCCCATCAAAAACTTTTCCCCTTCAAATCTCTCCTTCACTTAATCTACTTATTATGCTGAATATCTTTCACATTTCCCATTTCATTTTACATGCAAAGACTTTTCATGTATCTTTTCATCTAAGTGGACTTGAGTGTTGCAGCCCTAGGCGGCTGACAAGTTAGATTAGCAGAGATGTTTTACTGCCATGGCTGCAATAAATTCCATTCTCATTTGAGAAGTGTCCAGGCATTTTTGCAATGATAGCTATGAGCGTGGTGTTATAGATGTTTATTGGCCCTATGAAGTTGGGAGGAGGGCATTCCCTTTTCAAGGAGAAATTGGAAACAGAGATGTCAAGGAAAGATGCTTCTATTTGTTTCATACAGTTGACATGAATGCAATAAGGATCTTTCATCCCCAATTGTTGTCTCATAAGCAAGGTTTTTTTATCTTGCAATTTACTATTTCCATCCTGAACCACTGCAGACACTTTCAGTTCTTTCACGCAGAGCCTTTTCTGTGAGCTTCTGCAGTATTTCAATACCTTTTGTAATGTGAAATAATTTATCCTGAAAAATGGGTAGTGTTACTGCCAATGTAGTAACGGTGGTCTTTGGCCTGACATAAAGTGCTTTGGAGTGACTTTGTCACAGCTGCCTGTGACACAAATATGTCAATGGGCAGTGTCAGATGTTCTCTAGGAAACTGAAGGACATTAAAAAATACTTGGGAATAAGGAACGCCAATGTCTCCTTTAGATCCATCCCATCAAAATATAGGAAAAATCCATTTGCTCATCTCAGGCAAGATTCAGTTTGAGACACCTAAATTCATCGCTGGGGTTCAGTTCCAGTTAAAGAGCTGTATGGATCAGTTTAGTTGCATACATATAAGTGCCAAGTGCCTTTTGAGATATTTTATTAAAATGAAGAAATTCTTATAGGCATGGATGATATGACACAGGACATATGAGGGACTTACAATCTTCAGGAGCTGCAACTGGAAGCCAGTGGAAAATGTTAGGGCATCTGAAATGGAATAGACACCTATGTGTGGGGAACTGAACCTTTCCCTTAAACTCAAGTGTCTACTTGTAGACATCTGTGGATGTACTTGGTATATAAGCTAGGACTTTAGCCTGTAGTGAGCAGTGCCAGAGTCAATAGAGGTAATACAGTCAGAGGAGCTAAGAGAACAACTTGTCTGACCAGCCACTGAGCTCTGGAGTCATTTACCCACTGTCAGGCATCTAGCGCCATTAAAATGTCTCAGAGCATCTAAGACATTAGCACAAATTAGTACACAGGCACACTACTTACAGGTGACTAATGCCTCTTCGGCATAGTGTCTGGAGGCCAGAGAAGGTGTTCTAGGGCATCTACAATGACCCTACATGTCTGCATTTAGACAGCTGAATCTCATCCTTCAAGTCTGCTTCAGGAGGAAATTAATAGGTCTTGAGCCTCCATTGTTAGTATCGACTAGATGTCCACGGTGATTTTTACACTGAGGTGTCTCAGCCTATGAGCTGAATTTTGCTCACCTCATTTCTTCTTCAGTCAGCCTTGGATTAACTATAAAGTTAATTTATTGCAATGTGGTTTTAGGAACTATAATAAAACCCCATAAAAGAACAGAAAATTTTAGTTTCCTTGGTGACTGGAGTAGTGTGGCCTAAAATATTAGGGCTCTGTTTTCCTGTGCTTCTGCTCAGCATGACTTTGATGAATGAAGACTGCCAAGGGCTGTCAAGCAGAGCTCCCTACTATTTGGTTTTGTACCGGGGCTCGTGTGTTGCTCTGTTTTCCTCCTGCTATTTTTGATTCTTGCAGGGCTGCATGTCAGATGAGCACAGCCAGCAGTGTTCCCTCCCTCCCTGTGATACTGTCCCTGTGCCAGGGCCAAGCGAGGTAGGAGCAGGGGGTGGCAGCAGAGGAACCAAGGAACCATCTGTGCTGCCTTTGTGCACACTGAGGGCTCCCACACTGCGAGGAGCTCTCAGCTGGACACATCTGGCTGATGTCCAGCTTATTTGAATGGTTCCAGTAACTCAGAAGAGTTGGAAAACACTGGGGAATCTGGCCCAAGCTTCTCAGGGTTTGTGGTTTAATGGACTAAATTGGGCTACGGAGCGAGTGCTTGCTCTAGCTGATTGCCTTATTCAAAGCCATCATTTTCAACAGAAATACAGCTTCAATTAACACTCCCCCCCCCCCCCCCCCATTTAAACGGAAGTCCATCCCATACAAACCATAAAGACTTGTTGGCAAGATAGCCTACATATGTTTCTTAGCCTAAGAGGACACTGCAGTCAGAAAAATACATGAAACAACTTATAAATCCCTTCGTGCCTTAAACAGCATTCAAGCTTTTCCAGAATGTTAAGCTCTGTTCTAAACAAAAACCTCTTGTAAGTGAAGATGACACTTTCCCCTTCTACCTTTTAAGTCCCTTCTTCTCTATCTGCCATTTTGCCCCGATGAACACTGGTTCACTCTCATTGCGCCTGCTCTGCAGGAAAGAAAACACTTGTCTTGAACAGCACTGGAAATAAGGAGGTTTTACAATTTTGTGTCTCTTAGTCCTGGAATTACTAAGCCGGTTTCCATTATTTTTTCCTACTTTATGTCTCGAGTTTCCTTCAAATGCGCTGCTTGGAAGAAAAGGAGTGCAGTGATCATTAACCCGTGGGAAGGTAAAGCAAGGTGAGGTTACGTTGCTATCATTGTTTATTTATCATCAGGTTGAAGGGCAGATCTCTCAGCTGAAAATGTGAAAAATATTTTTTTCCTCAATTCCAAATAAATTGGAGACTTGTCTGTTACACTCATTGTAGGTGTAGGCAGCTGGCAACGATTCTCTAGCAAAAGGATGGGAGAGAATGAGTGAGACGTACTATTTAAATACACATATACATCCAAAAATATTCACTCACTCCTCTATAAAGGAGAAGTACAATATTAAGGAGATAGAGAATGTTGATGGTAAAGATTGTTTAATATTTTATTGTGAATGAAACATGGAAACTATTTTGGATGAAGCACATAGTTATGTTAACTAAAGGCCATGGGGAAAAAATTAGCTCTGGTTCATGATGTAGGTAGGCAGAGTTACCAATTTTCTCTCCAGCATTTCCTGCACAGAAATAATGCACATGTGCTGCCCAGACAGTGTGTGGATATGCAGAACATTTGATGTATTTGGAATGTATTGGGTTTACTACACACACACCAAGGGGCGCACACATCTGAATGTCGTGCATGTGATCTGGGGTTGAATTCCACCAGCATGGGAGATTTGTCTGACAGGTGGATTCTGGCAAGTCTCAGAAGCTTGAAATAGCTCTCAGATTAATTTTCTGAGCAGAAGAAATTAGGTGTCTCAAGGGAAATCCAGGTATACAGTAACCCCTGCACACATATAAGCTCCAGGAACAAAAACATGCCAGCATCGATGGTAAGTAAAGGCAGTACACAAGAGTTTGCAGGGATAGATGAGCACAGCCAGTCCACGGTCTGAGGGAAGAACAAGGCCTGAGTCTGCATTTGAGCCAGACATGAAAACAACTGGACTTCCTGAAACAATCAGAGATCTACTGTTCAAAAACCTACATCTTTACCCATGGGAGAAGAATTGCATCCTCAGGTGGGGTGGCTGCCAGCTGCAGTCATGACCACTCTGAGAATCAGCCTGCTTGAAGTTCTGCAAATGTCTGTCCTTAATATCAGCTATTATTGTGCCCTACTCCCTTCTAACGGATACAGAGTTCATTTTCATGTCTGTGGATGCTGTTTGGGTCCAAATAGCAGAATCAATATTGATCATCTTAAAAGGGAAGAGAGTTGCATGCAGAATTAATGTATAAAAGATGCACACACATGATTGTATAACTACATCCTGCCTTGCATTCTGATTGCTAAGCATTCGGTATTCTTTACAGGAAATTAATAACTTTACAAAGCAGCTGCTCCATTCACCAGCTTTAAAAAATAATATTGCTGTTGTAAACCATGGATTACTCTTTCTGATAGGGGTAATCCCCTTAAAATTGGCCATTCTATAGTTTAGTAAATTAATCTCTCCTTCAATGTGTTTTGAGCTAAGAACCAAATGGTTAAATGTCCATAATCCATCTATAATTTCAGACAAAGTATTAAGAAATGTACCTGCAAGTAGTTTTCCTTAACTGAAGCAATATAGTTGAGATGTTTGAGAGTTAAAGGTATATCCCAGTATATTCTGTCGTTCACATTAACTGTGTAAGGAATCACGCATTAACAACTGCAGAAAAATCTCCCCATTTGTATTTTAAAGCCTTATCACCAATGGGAATATTAGTTTTCCCATGTTCCAGTGTTTCACAGAGTCAAATTAGTCATTTAGTAGAGCTAAGTGGAAATTGCTCAGTAAAATGTTTTGTGTTGGAAAATGCTGATTTGCCAAAACAAAATCTTTCCATGGGAACAGTGAGAGGAACAGGGGTTAGAAATTCTGATGAAACCCCCCTCAACTCTAAGAATCATCTGCCCTGTGATTATGCATGCACCTGAGAAGCCTGAGCACTTATAGGGGCATAAAGAGTAGGACCTCAAAGGTGGCTGTTGTGTGTATCAACAAAGAATCATCACTACCGAGCTACCTCAAACAGTGTTCATGTGCCTTTTCCCTTCTACATAACAAAAACATAATCTGAGGAGGTTTTAGATTTATCACACAGTGAAAGAAGGGTACATATTTACTTAGTTTTCATCACAAAATTCCCTAATGGCAGGGTGAGCCTATCTCGCTCTAACAGCACTCATTGATTTTTGATTTTTAAGTAAGAGCCTTTGAGATGGCTCTTGGCCCTAAACTTTTTGAAGGGTGCACTAATATATGGGTAAGAATGTATACTTTCAGGTTTCCTGGGAACTGGTTTCAGAGAGTTGCTCAGGTCTGCCATACGCTTTCATAATGTTACTACTCAGGGAAGTTCTATGCTAGTACAACTGATGGGAATCTATCACTCTTTGCAGATCTCATATTCTTGGTGGGAAATAGTAGGCAGTAGTACCTGGGCTCACAAGTGCATTTATAGACTGAAATATGACGCTTATTTGTGCCACATTTTGGTATACATAAGGCTCATATCTGTCCTTATTAAAGTAAATCCTTCATATATTTCCGAAGTATGGAGCCTTGAAACAAAGGCCAACAACCAAGCCAGCGTAAGTATTTGGAAAGGTTAGTCAACATTCCAATGTTATAAAATCTCTTTGAAAAGCTGTGTAAACAAATGCTGTTTTGGAAACTCTCATCAAATGTCCAACATTTGCATTTATTAACATTTATTTTTATTTGAGAGACTCTACTAGATTATTGTTGTGTCTGATTCTTTTAAGTGTTCAAACTTGCTTGTCAGAAACTGTTCAGTTTGGAAATTTACTCTTTTATAGCCTTTTAGACCCCTTAAATCTCTTATCTATTTGCTCCTGAAGGCCATGAAAAATAAGGCATAACCTTTGCTTTTGAGGGTATTTGTGCAGTATAGTTGTGATGCCAGAATGAAGAAAAAATTTGGTGGCTTTTTTTGACCTGTCTTGAAAAGAATCACTCCAGGAAGAGCCCTGCATAACTCTCTAATTGTTAAAGGTTTGGTGTGACAGTCAATGATTTATGGTGAAAATGATGATAGGACAATTTTTCCAAACAGTTCAGGAATGGTCTCAGTTTATTCCCAGGAAATGTTATTATTGGCTGCACTGCTAAGTGCATTCAATACTGGGACTGATTCCTGGCCCGCAGTCCAAGTGGTGAAGGGTGGTTTGTGTCTATGTTGTTCAGAGTTAGTTCAGATTGTCTGCATCAATGTTATGTAGTACATGGTCCTGGACCTTTGCTGGGCCCCATGTGATTCCCCTGTGACCTCAAATCATAACAATCTTTTTGTGTATGGTTGTTAGTTCAGTTTACAGTGTCAGGAATAGTGAGGACTGCATTACAACCTGACAGAACTGTGTTTGCTTAACATGAAGTGGAAACTGTGAACTGTGTGAACTGGGCCATGGGGCAAGGGTATGTTTGAGGTTGCAAAGCTTAATAGAACATAGTAGAGGACTAAGCAGGATGGATGGAGTCAAATCTAACATGATTGCCTTCATATAATCTTTTGGGATTTGTTCCCAAAGCTAACTGTCCCAACAACTGTATGAAGTTTTGTTTCCACAGGACAATTGATTCACTTCAGAGGAGAACCTGTAATCAAATTAACAACACAGTATGGGTCTGCAGGAGATGAGGATCAAGGAGTGAGCTGGGGAACAAAACTAAATGATAATTTAGACATACCTAGTGATCTCAGTGAGAGTTAGGCTGGGGCGATACTGAGTAAATAAAAAAATCCTGCTTTATATTTTTATCAGGTTTGGTATTTAAACTTCAGGTAAAGACCAATCTTCAGTCAGGTTACTGAGAACTTTGATGAGGTGAAGGACCATGGAGCAGGGCCCTAAGTAAACAGCCTTGTGAAAATTAATTAATTACAACACTTAAGCTTGGTCAGAAAACACCACTTTTCTATCCAGCTGATTTCAGAAACAGGCTATGGATAATCTAGTTAAAAATACAGAGACGTTTAAACACTCCTGATGGAAGCACAGGACATTTCCTGAAGATTAATGACTGTTTGGGAGGAGCTGTGGCCTGAAATTCAGCTGAGAGCCATTAGCCTCAGCTAGTCATCAATCCTCCAGAAAGGTTTGGTGCCAGAGTCATTATTACAATTAGGAGTTTAAAATGTACGGGTATAGTATATTTTCCATGTATGATGAGGATGCTGTTTTGACAGGACTGTTCTGCAGAATTACAGCCTTCTGCATTTGGCTAACTGGATGGCTTGTATTCTCTCAGAGGTATTCTAATAATTTAAAATCATTTACCACCTCAATTATGCAGCACCCTGGAAGATCAGCTGTGAATATCAGACCCAGTGATGCAAACATGTCAACCAAATAACACCTCATAAAGAGAACGAGCACTTTGTCTCTGTTCCATCAGTTGGGCAGGGCTGGATTTGGCTGGTTTGATTTAGGTCACTATTAGCTTCAGCCTAATTAAAGAGTCAGGATCCAGTTACTAATAATTGACTGAAGGAAAGCTGTATGGAGAAAATCAGATTTGGAGTTCTATGCTGGTAATGATGAAGGTACAAATTTTACAAAAGGTACTACACACAACCAAGTCATTGTTAGATGCCATGCTAGAATCAATGGAAACAAGAATGAGCCCTTGGTCATTTCATTAGTGTAGTACTCAAGTAGAATGGGTTATATGTTTTCATATTTCAACAGAAACTGTTCCATAATAGTTTTTGAACTATTTTAGCCATACTGAGAAAGCTTTATCTAGCTGGATTTTAGTTACAACTGTCACCTCTTATTTCAAAGATTTCATAAATAAAGCAAGATGGATTTATCCAACTTAACTTCCTGTATGTATCAGGCCATTCAAGTTTCTGCAGTTATCCTGATACCAAGCTAAAGGATGAATGTTCAGCTAAAGTATGTCTTCCAGTTTTGTGCTATGAAACTACCAAGAGATGAAGAATCTGTCACCTTTGTTGGTGTTTCTTTCCATTCATTTATTGTCTCATTCCAAACATATTTCCCTCCTGTTTCTAAACTGGACTGGTCTAGCTCCATCCACAAGCCTCTTCCTACAGCTAATAAGCCAGCTTTCTGTGGTAATTGTTATTTGACATTTCTCCCCCAATCTTGCACTGTAATCAAGTTAACTTCTCATTTTACTGATAGCCAGCAAAACCCAACTCCTTTGATCTTTGCATTGCCTACATAAAAAAGTAGAAGCACTTTGTGCTGTAGAAATGTATGATCACATTAGCCATGAGGAAGTTTATACTGTTGGTTTTCCATCAGGACAAATGATCTTATTGAACTCACTGCTTTCGAAGACAATCAAGGCAAGTTCTTAATTCCTTGTTTTTCAATGCCTAGCTTCATGCTTGACTGTATTGAATATTTTGTTTAAATCTTTTGTTTAAATTGGCCCAGCTTCCTAATTGGTCTAGAACATTCTGTCAGTAATTATTGCTTTGCCAACCTGTGTGCCATCCATAAATTTTATCAGTAGTAGGACCGGTCAGAAATGTTCCAGTTCAGCAATGTTTTGTCAAAAAATGCTGATTCAAGAGTCTGAACTATTTATGTCTAAACTTCCTCTGTTCAACAAACTTTTTCAAAAAGGTTTTCCCTGAGACTGAGGACCTTGAAAATGGCTGGATTTTATAGACAACTTAAATGACTATCCTGCATAAATGAGTAATATACACTGATTTTTTAAAAAAATATTTACTTTGGAGATTTGAGATCACTTTGGGACTGATGCAAAACCCACTGAAGTCAATGGGAATCTCTATATTGACTCCATTTGATATTGGAAAGGTGGTTTTTGTGTAACGCGTAGTTTACTTTTTGTCTTTACAGACATCTATTTTCTTCTTAGCTGAAAAATTCCTTACAAAAAAATATTAGATCATCAGAAAAATCCCACTGCTGCATTTGAAAATTATCTGCTTAATTATGTGGTATTGTAGAAGCCTATCAAATTCTTTGACTTATTCCTAAGAAAAAAAGCCTGTCTTCTTTTCCTTCCTTTTTGTAACATTCCCTTCTCACCCAAACACACCAGTAGTGGTGAAGGAATATGAAAGAAGAGATGGGGAATGGGATGTAAATGAAAGCAAGGAACTAAATAAAGGCTTCCAGCTCTGTGCAGCCTTTCTCCTACAGCTTGTCTTGGGAAGCATCAGATTCACATTAAGTAAGCGAGAAGGAAAATGAACTGAATAGCTTAGACTCATTTTATCAATGTGGATTGCTAACAGTAAAATATTATGTTCTCTAAAGGGGAGTAGTGTAATATTCTTTGTTCAGATGACAGTATTTCTGACAGACCAGGTTGTTATTGGTGAGATGCAGGACAGGAAATCCTATCTTTAATGTATTAAAGGTTTATAGTCTGGTTTCTTATCAGTTTAAATATGACTTATAGGGCACCTCATTTTCCTGTTTTAAGTTTTCCACAACCTCATAATACCTTGTATAATTATACTTTGATGCTATCAACATTTTATCTTAGGGATTCGCATTTGACTGTTTGCTCATACTTCCTTCTTTCCAGTGAGAATGTGTTCAGCAATGTTAGGTTTTTTTATAGAAATGTGTGATTCTTGTAGCAGAAGTATCCATGCATGTGATGAGCAACAGGAGAATTCTATGCTCAGAAGACATGTAAGAATAATTTTCCCAAAATGAAAAACTGCAAGGGAAATGTGTCAAAATGAACACAAGAAAATTAGCTGCCATAAACAGTCATCGTTCCCGAGGGAGGGTGAGGGGGAAAAACAGGGGTGATCATTTTCTATTGTTAAAAAAGCTCACGTTACTCATGAACTATCAACCTGCAAATCACTGTGGTTGCCACTTTTTATTAGCCCCGTTCAGATAAGAGCTTATCCTCTCTAAAATGGTGTGCACTACCAACTAGTTTGTAGTTTATAAGTTTCCTTGTACAATGGTGAGTGTAAATCTAGACAGCTATGGTAGCTCTGCATTCTCACTGCAGTCATTTTCCAGTTTGACAGGCTATGAGGGAGCATATAAAACAGCAAAGGAAATGCAAGACATCTGTAACAAAACCAGTGAACATGCTATTGATTTGTTTCCCTTGCTGGTGTGGTCCTGGCATTGGTCTCTTTCTCCAGAGAAATGAGTTAAAGAAACAAGTCCAGTAGAGAACATGGAATTTTACTTCCATTCATCTTCCTTATTTTGCAAGCACCACATTCTGCAAATCCCATGCCAGTAAAGCTCTTGGATCAGTCCTCAAATTCTTCTGGATCCTTAAGGGAGGAGATGTCAGAGCTGGCCAAGAATCTAAGTGGAAACTGATGACAGAAGCTGACATTAATCAGCTCCACAGTATGTTCTGCCCAGCAGGTTTCTTCCAATAAATCAAAAGGCTTCAGATCCAAAGGGCACTTAACCATTAGAGAGCAAGTGTTCACTGTGGTCTGTAGCAGCTAAATATGATGAATTTAATATTGATTTTCACATATAACCCCATCCACATAGTGTGTTTGTGTGATTTTGCATATAAATACACTGGAACAAATTCTCAGCTGGGGCAAGTCAGCAAAACTCCTTCGGTTTTACTGCTTTACATGAACTGAGTGTTTATTCCAGAGTATATGAATAGCATTAAATGGTTCTGTGTTTTCATTGTTTTTCTTTCTTTTTTTCCCTGACAGTGATGGGAAACAAAAACATCATCAAATTTGCAAAATTTCTGTCATTCTTGTGAAAGCTGTTTCCCTATGGTGAGCACAAAGAAGTCATTAAAGGAGAGAAAGTAAACAGAATGCTACACACAGGTCAAGACTGCTTGCCAGTGGGAGCATGAATCCACAGTTACTCACAGAGGTAAGACTGGTGGCCTCAGGTGTGTCGCTTCAGTGAGTAATGTTCACCGGTGGCAAGAGGGTTTTAGCATTCTGAAAAGTCATTAGGTTGTTCCTTGATTTTAAATGTGTTTGTGTGTGTGTTCATTGTTGTTGGCTTTATCTTTTTTTTTTTTTTTAAAAAAAAAAGCAGATTAAAAATGCTTCTATAAATACATTAGCAACAAAAAGAGAGCTAAGGAGAATCTCCGCCCTTTATTGGATGTGGGGGGAAATGTTGGGGGCAACGAATATTAGAAGCCCTGGGATTGAAAAATAAGGGACTTCCTAAGAGAAGTAAAATAGAGGGCATCTGGTGGTGGGAAGATGATAAGGAACACCCGGTGGTGGTTAGAGGCGCTATGGGTATAAAAGCATGGAAACAGTAAGAATAGGGGGCTTTCTGCCTAGCTTGCAGTAGAGTCTGAGACAATGATTGAGACTTTTCTCTAACAACTGGACTACAGTCTATCAATTGGAATACCCTCTAAACAATTACGCACTGGCAGGGAAACATAGTGATAAAGGATGAGGAAAAGGCTGAGGTCACCTTTGCTTCAGCCTTTAATAGTAAGACCAGTTGTTCTCCAGGTACCCAGCCCCCTGAGCTGGAAGACAGGGAATAGAATTAAGCCCACATAATCCAAGACTAAATGGTTAGCAACCTGCTACACCATGTAGACACATAGAAGGCTGTGGGACCAGAAGAGATCCACCTAAGGGTACTGAGGGAGCTGGCAGAAGTACTCACCAAGCCATTCTCCATCACTTACGAGCAGTTCTGGCTAACTGGGGAGATCACAGTTGAGTGGAGGTTAGCAAATGTGACACCCATTCACAAAAAGGGCTAGAAAGAGGATCTGGGGAACTACAGGTCTGTCAGTTTGATCTTGCTGCTGGGGAAGGTTATGGAGCAGATCATCTGGAGAGCCATCCACAGCATGTACGGGACAACCAGGCCCAGTCAGTACATGTTTATGAAAGGCAAGTCCTGCTTGACTAACCGGATCTGCTTCTACTACAAGGTAATTTGCTTAGTGGGTGAGAGAAAGGCTGTGGATGTTATCTACCTGGACTTTAGTAAAGCCTTTCAGACTGTCTCTCACTACTTTTTCCTAGAGAAGCTGGCAGCTCATGGCTTAGACAGGTGTACTCTTTGTTGGGTAAAAAACTATATGGATGGGTGAGCCCAGAGAGTTGTGGTGAAGGGAGTTAAATCCAATTGGTGGCCAGTCACAGGTAATGTTCCCCAGCACTTAGTATTGGGGCCAGTTGTGTTCAATATCTATTTTAATGATCTGGATGAGAGAATTGAGTGCTCCCTCAGTAAGTTTGCAGATGACACCAAATTGGGTGAGAGTGTCGATCTACTTGAAGGTAGGAAGGCTCTGAAGAGGTATCTGGACAGGCTGGATTGATGAGCTGAGGCCATCTGTATGAGATTCAACAAGGCCAAGTGCTGGGCCCTGCACCTGAGTCACAACAATCCCATGCAACACTACAGGCTTGAGGAAGAGTGACTGGAAAGCAGTCTGGCAGAAACGGATTTAGGGATGTTGATCGACAGCCAGCTGAGTGAGCCAGCAGTGTACTCAGGTGGCCAAGAAGGCCAACAGCATCCTGGCTTGTATCAGGAATAGTGCGGCCAGGAGGAGTAGGGAAGTGATCATGTCCCTATACTTGGCACTGGTGAGGCCGCACTTCGAATACTATGTGCAGTTCTGGGCCCCTCACTACAAGAAAGACATTGAGTTCTTGGATCATGTCCAGAAAAGGGGCAACGAAGCTGGTGAAGCATCTGGAGCACAAGTCTTATGAGGAGTGGCTGAAGGAACAAGGATTGTTTAGTCTGAAGAAAAGGAAGCTGAGGGGAGACTTATCACTCTCTACAACTACCTGAAAGGAGATTGTAGTGAGGTGGATGTTGGTCTCTTCTCCCAAGTAGAGAAGAAGGTCTCCCAAGGTGAGACCCCACCTGGAGTACTGTATCCAGTTCTGGAGCCCCAAACATAAGGACATGGACCACTTGGAGAGGGTCCAGAGCAGGGCCACAAAGATGATCAGAGGGCTGGAGCACCTCTCCTATGAGGCCAGGCTGAGAGAGTTGGGGCTGTTCAGCCTGGAGAAGAGGAGGCTCTGGGGAGACCTGATAGTGGTCTTCCAGTACCTCAAGGGGCCTACAAGAAAGATGGGGAGAGACTGTTCAGTAGGGCCTGTTGTGATAGGACTACGGGCAATGGTTTTAAAATAGAGGGAGGTAGATTTAGTTTAGATATTAGGAAAAAAATTTTTTACAATGTGAGTTGTAGAGCACTGGAACAGGTTGCCCAGAGAGGTGGTAGATGCCACATCCCTGGAAACATTCAAGGCCAGGCTGGATGAGGCTCTGAGCAACCTGATCTGGTGGGGGATGTCCCTGCTCCTTGCAGGGGGGGTTGGACTAGATGGCCTTTGAAGGTCTCTTCCACCCCTAACCATTCTATGATTCTATGATTCTAAGTAACAATTGATAGGAGGAGAGGAAATGTCCTCAAGTTGTGGCAGGGAGGTTTAGATTGGATATTAGGAAAAATTTCTTCACTGAATGGATAGTCAAGCACTGGAACAGGCTGTCTGGGGAAGTGATAGAGTCACCATCTCTGGAGGATTTAAAAAATGTGTATATGTGGTACCTAGGGACATTGTTTAGTGGCAGAGTTGGCAGTGTTAGGTTTACAGTTGGACTCGATGAAATTAAGGGTCTTTTCCAACTGTATGATTTTATGAACCTATGATTAATATCAGAGAAAGATGAACAGGATATTCTCTGTAAAGGGAGGATAAAATTGGACCCATTGATAAGAGGGTCACTAACGTGGAGAAAGAGCCTTACTTTGCATTGGGAGGAAACTTATCAGTCTACGAGTGTGGAAGATACACATAATAATAGAGACAGATCTCCCATTCATGATCCTCTAGTGAAATGCAGAGACGCTAGGATGTTTCAAAAACATTGCAGTGGTTTGGAAGTGTTATTTGAAATCTTTTCCCCACAAAAATGTAATTCTTCGAAACCTCTCAGACTATTGCAATTTGGGACTACCACTGCCAGAGGATCAAATATACCTCAAAAGATTAAATAGCATGCTTCTTTGAAAACACTGTGCCTACAGCATTAAGAGGGCTTTAATGGTATACCCTATAGACCAAGCACAGAAGCAAATACAAAACGTGGTGACTGGCAAATTACTGAATTATATTTAACCAGATCATAATGGTGTAATTTTACATCCACTTAAAAGGATGAATCTACACACAGAAAAGCACACTTCCCCTGTCTCAGACCTCCTCTATATTCTCACAGAAATTTACTACCACCTTAGAAAGAGCTGGGTGATCAGGTACCTTCAAAACACAAACTATAGTGTGGAAACAGACAGACATCTTTAAAACTGGATATTATTTCACTGCAGTATATAGTGCAAATACTGATTAAATGTCTCAAAGTTTACAGGAGAAAGATCCTGAATGGCAGTTATGAACTTCAGTAGTGCCATAATATCATATTTTGATGTAAGACAACTAATGTTTCAGCTGATGGGTTTTATGGTGAGACATGATATTTCTTCTGGTGTCATTTACTTTCTGCTTACTGATCTTGCTTGCTAAAATAATCAGGCTACCTGGAGCGGGGAGAGTACGTTATTAAGAACTGGTAATTTAAATTTAGCTTCTGCCTTGCTAAAAATATTTTAGAGATATTACCTTAGGAATTTACTGGCAGAATATTTTTGTTATTATTAGTAAGCACTCATTTATTGGAACTTAAACATTTTTCAGAAATTAAAAATGTTTCATCTGCTCAAGAAAGGAATATCTGGTAGATGTAAGAAAGACATAAATACTTTCCCTCTTTAGAAAAGCCCATAGCACAGTGACTGCTGGTAAGAGGCAGCACAAAGACCTGAGCTACGAGGCTACTTAACTGTTTGAGTGAGTGCAAGGTGCCTTTCAGGGAGTAGTTAGATTTTATGCAAACATTTGAAAGGACTCTGTTTTATATTAGGAACAGGAAAATGGTGAAATCTCAAAAAGTTTTCACACGATGAAAAAATATCTTTCCCACCAAGCCGCTACTGTGTTGTTAGCCTAAATCTGGCACTAGCAGTATGGCGTAGTTTATCTTCATGTAAACATAACATTAGAGGTATAATGACGTCCTATGTTATAAAACTACGGGACAGATTTATAAGAGAGGTGAAAGATACTGACACCCACCTACTTCAAGATTACTTCTCAGTGTTAAAGGAAAAAATCCCAACTGTAGACAAGGGTCATGGCAGGGAGGACACAAGCCAGCCTTTCTCCACCAGAGAGGTTGTCTAAAATGAAGACTGAAATGCTAGACAAAGACCTGATTTGTTTACCTTTCACTCCTTCTTTCTCACAAATGGGTGAAGTGGCCACATAACATGTGCTGCAAGTTACGTGAGGAAAGAGCTACCATGCTATTAATCAGATGGCAACTGCATCCACCTTTAGTTATTCAACAGTAAAAGAAGACTATTCTCCTACTCCATTTAGGATCAGTCCTTTTTTTCAGAGTAGTACTTCAAGCTTCAGGAGTCAGTCAGAATGTTCTCAGTACTTTTAAGCCAAAGAAAATTAAGTTTTCACCTATGTGTATCCATGCTTTTGTGTGTGTGTGTGTTTATATATATGATTTCTTTCCTCAAAGACTGAGAATTTTTGGTGAGGAAAAAACATCTTTTGCTTTATGTTGCTGCTTTATTTTTCAGGTTTTTGATATTTCCAGGGGAAAAAAAAAATCATTTTTTTTTAATTTTTATTTTCCACAGATACATTAATCTTTTTGTGGCAGAAAAAAAAAAGACATTTCTCACTTGCTTTGGTTTGTTAAGAGTGTAAAACAAGGATATACTTTATCTACTTTATCTCAGACACTTGAATAGCACCTCAATACAAATGAAGAATATTCCTGCCTATATGAGACAGGATAGCTGAGCTTAATGACTCTCTTAATTTTACTAGTCTGAAGTACTCTTCCATCATCGGCAAAGATGGCAATGTGCAAACTTAAAAACTAGAATTCTGACTATGCAACAACCTAGCTGACCACTTCACCCATTTGTGGGAAGGAAGGGGTAAAGGATAAATCTAGCACATGATTCTTCATTTTAGACAGTCTCTCTGATGGAGAACAGACTTGCTTGTGTCTTCCCCCTCATGACCCTGGCATACAGTTGAGATTTCTTTTTTTAAGTTTTAAGTCATGGAAGCAAATGGCCTGGGATAGCATCTGCAGGTGGTTATACCTGTTAGCTCAGAAGTGAAAAGAACTAGCTGTTCTCATAACTATTCTGCACATGGGACTGGGAAGACATACTTAGAAGGAAATGGCTTAAAAATTTGGGTTCAGTTTTTGGCCGTATTCTCTTAACTTAAGGCTGTTCAAACTCAGAAAGCAAAAAAAAAAAGGCAAGCTAAGTGAATTGTTAGAGTTTCTGAACAATATTTTTGAGAAGGAGATGGTTGGTCAAAAGTGGAGCCAGCTGCAACATTACAGTGCATAGAAGAAGAAAACAAAGTGCATATTCACTCCAGAATTGCATGCTCAACTTAGGTATGAATGCACCCATTGGGAACTGGAAAGCTTTTCTTCTTGTTACTTGTTTGTTATTTTGCCTTTGCTCTATTGCATCTATTAGCAAATGGGAGAGTGCCAGAGGTGCAAAGAGTTGCAAGGGAATGACCAAGGAGACTTCTGGCACACAGCCCTGGAATGCTGTCATAGAAGGCAACAGATTCACTCCAGATTCAAGCATCTTCCCAGTGCACTCCAGTTTAAATCATTGCCACCTTAGGTGCCATGTCTAATCAATGGAGCTCGATGAGTACCCCCTGGCAGCAGTTCATTCATGCTGCCTAGCTGAATCTGGGGATTCAGAGTTTATTTTACTGATGATCTGTGGAGCCAGAATGACCACACAGATTCCTCAGCTAGTTGGGACAAATCCAGGCATTGGTCTTTTTTCAACCAGAATTGCTAAGATATGACAGCAGCCCTCTGGTCTGTAATGTAACAATATGGTGGCTTTCTGTAAAAGTTTGAGCTCTCAGCTATATTTTATTGCTTTCTTTATGAATGATCTATTGCTATATGTTACACGATTGTGTACCTGGGATGATCCAGAAAGTTGTTTAGTTTCTTACGAAGCAGATGGAATACATTACATAAAGCAAAAGCTGGTGCTAGCATTTGTTTTTTTTTTCAATCCTGGAGCCAATTTACATGTTAACCTGGAAGCTTCTGAAGGCAGAGGACACAGAGGCCACCTTCAGCCATGTTATCACCTAACCTGCCCATTCATTTAATCAAATCATTCTTTTCCACATGTTCTCCTTTATCATGCACTTTTATGGTATCAGAAATTATTTCTTTTTGCCCCAAAACACTTACACACTTTAGGAGAAAGAAGGGATTATTTGAAGGATGGGTATGAGAAGCTGAGGCTCAATTATCTGCACTGCCACAGGCTCTTTGCATGATTTCGTTCAAGCTAGTTAAGCTATCTGTGTCTTAATCCCACATCTGTTACATTGAGAATATGGTTGTTTTCAGCTTCACAGCAATGTCGTGGGGCGCTTGAGATTATGATACAGCGGGACTTGTTACTTGCACTTGATGAACAAAGTAATACAGGAATCTACAGGGAAATTTAGACGGGATTTAGAAGCCCAAATCTAAGAGTGTGATTGGTAAAAAAAAAAAAAAAGTCCATATAATAGTGTAGGACCACAGAGATCTTTCTTTTAGCTAGTAGTTACTCAGGCACATGTGTTTCTATTACCGGTATACTCAGAATTACCAATGTCTTGACTGAGATGAGTAACTCGGTATTTAGCTTCTACTTAAAATCATTTAGAATTCAAAGAAAACACCTACAACAAAATTACAACACTGGATGCAAGGCACAGTGCAGCCATCCAAAAATTTAGCTGCCGGATCCAGGTTTTGTATCCTTACTTGGGGTTAGCTCGTGTATGGAGGAAGCAGGAAATCTGGACGCAGTGCTTGTGGGACGCAGGTTGTGGGAGCTCAAACATACATCTTTGTGCCATGCATTTCCTAACTACCAAGCTATAGCAGATACTGAGATGTCCTTTCCCTTTTTACAGAAGCTGTACCACCACACATTAAATAATGTAAAGGATTCTTGGGACAAATAAAAAATACAAACATGGAAAACTTGACTTCTTGGTAACACATTGATGGGTGCTTTTTTTTTTTTTTTCTGAGGGAGTGTATTGATTTTGGTAAATTATATTATAAATGTTTTCTACTTAGATCTAAAGATACAGCATATTCTTTGGAATTGGAGTCCATAGCTCTAAAGTCAGAGTTGTTCCTGCAAGATCTCTGTTCTGCAGAGCCTGGCATTTTCAACTGTAACAGTATGAACAGAGGCCTTCCATATCTTCACCCAGCTTCTCATTTATTCCCATGTAAGGAGAAAAGATTTGAGACTTTCATGGCAGGTCTCTCTCCTCCCAAGAGAGTTCTTTGCTAAGTGGGCTGCCCTGGTGGTGTCTCTCAGCTATGCTTAACCATACTCAAAGAATGAGGCAGTTTTAGGCAGGCTTTTACAAAAGCCCTTAAGACAAAAGCTCTTAAGGGAAGCAGCAGCATTTTACACAAATCCCTCTCTTCCATGTTTCTTACTACAATCTTGTGTAGTCTATTCTTAGGTGCTTATCCTCCCAGTCATTTCATGGAGACTCCAGTATTTGGAATGCTGAGTTCACGTCTAAGTCCTTTTGCTCACTTGAATTATTTCATTTACCTGTAGTAAAACCTGTCTGTAAGCATTTAATTAGCTCTGAAAAATTTATTTTACCAAAACTGCATAAATGTTATTTATTTGTGTCACTGTCCCATGAGTTCATTAATCCTTGAGTCCTTCTTATAATGGCATTGTTCCCACTGACAAAAGACAGTTCAGCCTTCAAATCTTGTCTACTAATGTTCCTGTTAGCCCAAGTCTGGCAAACAATTCCACTTAATGGTTCTTGTCTATTCAAAGCACCAGCACGTCCCTATGGAGTTGGCTATTATGGCCTGAGACCTAAGGGAAACACTTCTATAGTGGCAGCTGAATGGCCAAACCAACTCAGGTGGCATCAGACCATGAATGGGACAAATAAATTGAGCTCTTGGTTATTTTCTGCAGCAAGAAATGGCATGGAACTCTGTGCTTTTCTGACTCCTTTTGGGGAAAGAGAGAAAACTCCAGTCACTAGTTCAGAAAAAGGAATTTGTCTATAAATACTAGACAAGCCTGGAGCTCATGGGGCTATTGCAAAGACCGTTGCATTGGTAAAAGGGCTCATCAGTGGTGGCCCGAGCACTGCCAGAACAATCAGGCTAGGCAGATATAAAACAGACCAAGTATCGTTCTGCTCTGCTCTGTCCTGACTGTTAGAAAGGACAAGTTGGCAGGCTGAATTTCATCCTGATCAACCAGTATTTCTCTAAAGCATTTTACCACCTAGGCCCCTTTCTGTATCTCCTATGTCTGTTAATCTAAGAAATTATCTTCCGGTTTGCTAGGCACTAATTTCTATCTTGACATTAAAGTAGGCTTAGCATGAAATTCTTCTAAAATAGAAGGATTTTTCTAAAGTAGGTGTCTATACTCTCAAAATGAAGGGTCATAGGGAAAGTGTATTCAGTTGGTTTCAAACTGATCGTTAATAGCACACCAGTGTTTGAAATACAGAGCTAACATCAGTGTCTCCTGCTATAAAGTTCAGTCAGCTTATATTGCTGTTCAGCCTAGCTCATCTTTTTTGGCAAGTACTTGTTACATTTATCTCATTCTTCAAGTCATATTGGTACTGTCCTCCTTCCAGCAAATGTCAATGAATGTCTTCACTGTATCCATGACTGTTTAAAACTCCTTCCAATCAAATCAGAACCATCCCCAAGTCAGTCTAATTTTCCCTGGCTTTCCTGGAGACGTGGAGAGGTGAAAGCACAGCGGGATGCTAGCATTGAGCAAGATCAGGTTGAAAGCATATCTGAGAAACTAGGAAAACAGTAGGAGCTGAGAGGTGAAAACTTTAACTCACAGAAAAGAAAATGAGAAAAAAAAAAAAGCCTTAATAATTCCTTATATAGTAATGGAATAAAAATAAGACAGAGTGTCAACTCTTAGAAACTGAGGAACCAATATGATAACAAATGTATATAATGGAGCAAAAAGGAAGTGATGAAATGGCACTGGGCAGCTCAGTAAGCAATGGTCTTTATATACAAGATGCCTGACAGGCACATAGCAAAAAAAAAGTGTTTTCTCTGAAACTCAAGGGTGGCCAGCACGATCACCTCACTGATGCTTATGGAGAAGTCCTAACATAGCAAGGGTGTTGTAGGCAAAGGCATGGTTTCCATAATGCAGTATAATAGCACCATACTTTTTTATGACACCGGGTAAAGTGGGGTTATACCAACCCAAGAAACTGTTCAAATGTTTCTTTTGAAACCTGTTGCTAGTGCAAACCTTCAAATGTAATGGTATCCTTTTACCTTCTTCATGACTTTGACATTCATTTTTTTCATAATCTACAGTTTCACAAAGGTGCTATGCAATCTGGGGCACATTAGGAGAAGGAAGGTGAATATCAACATGATGTCAGTGGTACAGTTAAGAACAACAAAAAGCCATTTAGCACTCCAAGCCTCTAAACTGTATTCACAGCTTTGGGTGGACTTCAGCCAGCCTGAATTTGGTTCATGTTTATGCCAGATTTATTTTACTATGGTTTGGATACAAAAATTGAGTGCAAGTAGGGCATTTCCAAGACTTGAACTCAAAGCATAAAGTGAAACTTGGAGCGTGTGAACCTTTGCAGCTTGAAACCAAAGAAAATGTTTGCGTGAACCCTTGCTAAGCAAGCCCGCTGTGTTTCAGAGAAGCTCTAATAAAAACCACACTGCCATGAATCATTGAATATTCCGTACTTTGACTTGGTAAATTTATGTAAGTTCCATGACAGTCCTTTTAAAGAGTTCATTTTTCACTGTGGTCTGAGCCAAATCATGAAGTCGTTGATGAGTTTTGCTAAATCCTTACCCGTACTAAAGTTAGAGGTAGATTTGACTGAGTAGGGCGAAAACAAAAACTGAGTCAGGGTTTGGACTTTGGTACAGTAGCTTGAATTTATACAGTTTATTTTTAAGAGCTTTAATAAATCTATCTCCACTAATGTGTATTAAACACTAACAACTAAAGAAAACTGTGTTCAAAAACAGGTGAAGGAACAAATTCAGACTGTTTTTGCAACCTACTCAATCATGTTTGTACACATCATGAGAAGGTCTTTAATGACATAACAAATGCTGTTTTTTTTTTTCTCACAAAGCTTCTTCATTCAGTGTCAGGACTGCTCTGGGGACAGACAAGTACTATTCAATTAATGAAGGCATTTTCTGGTGAGCTCTGCATTTTTTTGGACATTGAAAGATATGTAGTAAATGGGATGAGTTTTCACAAAGAATGGACTTGTTAAAGCCACTGAGCATTTTCTTTCAGCGCTAAATCTTCCCCTATCTCTGCTCTCAGTTTCAGTGATGCCAGGGAAAAAAAAATGCCTTCTTCTCATAGTTGATCGGTAACTTTGTTCCTCTTTTTTTTTTTATAAATTGAAACATGGGAAATTCTAAGAATTGAGCTGCAAACTGAACCAGCTAGCAGCTGTGTTTTAACACATTGTGGCACCCATACCAAAATAGATAGCATGAGCCTTCCCTGGCTCTTCTTTGACTCCGTTAAAGGGTGAACTCTGCATTTACATCAACTTTCCCTCCAAGCCCAACTTGGGCAAGGCCAGTCCCAGGACTAACAACACATCATAGAATGCACCTGTCTGAACAGGTCACTGCTTTGCCTCTCTGCTTTCTTGCCCCCAAAAACCCAGGTTTCTCCTGTAGCAAACTCTTTGCAGTCTCAAACTCAGCTCACTGTTTTCCTGATCTACAACCTCCTCTCAGCTTTCTCACACCTTCCTTTATCTTTGATTTCTCCCTACCCTCTTCCTGGCTTTCAGTTCCATTTCCAGTCCCTTCCTCATATTTCAGTCTGCTTTCTGTGTCAGTTCCAGTCACAGTTTCCACCAACCCATCCCAATCTAATCAGTCTCATTTTTTTTCATATTTATCCCTCCCCATATTCTGTTTTTTAGTTTCTCATGATTCAAAATCAGGCATCTGGAGGCTCTCTCTTGCATTCTCTCTGACTACCTTCGATGAGCTTAACATGACTTTCCTGCTTTCCAGAGGCTGGCATCCAATCTGGGAGAAGCCATGAGGATGGCGTGTGAGAGGGAAGGTGAAATCCAGTTTTGTCTGTCTTTCTGGACAAGGAAACAGAGCAGGGGAAGCATCTTTCAATGATGTATTTCAATGTCTTTCTAACTGGTTGTCTGTAGGGTTACCTCCTGTCAGTATAAGCTGAAACATTCAAGTGTGATTGATAAGTATAGATTCTCTGGAGATGTTAGGAGCTAGAGCTAAAGATACTGCTACTGAGAATTGTGAGCAGATTTTGTTGTTATTTTTTTTCTCCAAGAGCTCATCGTTTGGAAAAATGTGGGTTGATTCTCCAGAGATCAGCAAACACTGCACAGATGCACAGATGCAGAGATGCACATGAACTTCTACGGATTCTAACTTCGCATGTACAGAGCACAAGGAGACTAATGCTACTTAAACAAAACAATGAGCGGAAATTATTAACATCAAAAAGCCACACTTCTTGTAATTTTTTTCCACCAACTTACACTCTGAAAAGCCTGAGTGATTTGATTGGCACTTACAGAAAAATCAGTCTGAGGCACACAAAGTCGTGGAAAACTTCAGTCCAAGTGGTTAATGCTCTGGCGAAGTTATAAGCAGCTGAAAACGGTATTGTACAATGGCACATACAAGACAACCTGAATAATACAGAGTGCTACCAGCCAGACCTATAATTAGAACTGGACAGGAATCAGTTTTCCCATAGCCTCCAACATTTTTCAGTTGTGCATTGGCACAAACCAAACAGCTTTTGAGGTTTTCATGGAAAAATAGAAAACAAACCCACTCATATTTACCTGGTGATCAGAGAATTCACCTACACCCTCCATTTCCTGGGAATGAGCCCTAACTATAAGTCTTTGCATGAATTTCCATTATTTTTCACTGGTATAGCTGCTTCACTTTGTGTATTTATTACCCCTTGATCCAGAGAAAACCTCTAAAGCTCAATACACAAAGATTATCTGGTGTCTCATTCTCATGAAGCGTGATGCTTAAATGCTTTTATAGTTCCAGACCTTAATCTCTAGTCCGGCAGTTGTGAGACTTCACTGGATGTTAAAAGTCCAGTGAGAGTTAGGCTGATCATGAACTAAACGAATTCCCAGGCTTCCCTTCTCACTCAGAAGTGGGGGTTGCTTTTTTTGTGGTTTTAACCAGAAATTTTATCCCTGACATGAGAAATCTTTTCTATGCAGTTTTTGCCAAATCTGAAAATTCAGCTTCTGAGAGATCAACGCTGTTTCAAAAGAATTTGTGAAACAACTTCTAGAAACCATTGGAAAACAAACAAAAAAAAACCCCAGTGTTCTGAAATCTGTCTGTAGTGCCAAGGACACTGTAGTGTAAGAACTGTCATGTCTGCTTTGGCACCACACACTCATTAGTTCCTCAGTCAAGATCATTCCGTGGCTTTTTGTTGTTGTATCTGAATGAGCTTTAAGAGGTTTAAGTTAATAAGTAACAGAAAGTTATCCCCATGAAACCAAACCAGCACCTGCCAATGTTCTGTATTTGGTCTGGATGTTACAGCTGGATGCCTGAATTCTTGGTGAAGAAGAAGCCATGAAGATAACAGCTTCTACTACTGACCACAGTGCTTCTACTACTCCTCGTGGTGTACCGTACTTCTGTTTTGCCATAAAATTTTCAGGTAAATAAACATTACAGCACTAGGGTCCAACATACATTCATTATTTCTTTTTCCTCTATAGTCTCGTAATAAATCAAAATAAACCCAAATATATTATTATTGATTGTCTAATAGAGGAAAACATGCACAGAAATAAGAAAGTCAGCAATGAACAGAAATTGAGAGGAGAAAAACCAATGAGCATGTTAGCAGTCCGATATGTAATAAAACCTCCTTCCCAGAGGAAACTAAGTAAAGAATAACATTATTAGCTGGACAAGCTTAGTAATGTCATGAGTCTCTTCAGAAGCAATGATGATCATTTTGTTTTTCTCTGTTTCTTAAATATATTGTAGTGTGCTATGTAATTTCTGTAACACCGGGGAAAACTTGAGGCCTCTGACAGCTTGGGTTTAGAGAGTGCATTGCTGACATCTGGTGGAAATGTAGTTTAAAAACTGAAAAATTAACAAATATTTATATTGTTGCAGAATTATTTCCTTTATATGAGGGTGTTCAGCAGACTTTGGAAGACTAGAAGTGTAGAAACAAGGAATATGTAATTTATGAAATCTAGAGAATGTGAGCCTAAAATTTTTTACAATGCAAGTTGTAGAGCACTGGAACAGGTTGCCCAGAGAAGTGGTGGATGCCCCATCCCTGGAAACATTCAAGGCCAGGCTGAATGAGGCTCTGAGCAACCTGATCTAGTCGGGGATGTCCCTGCTTCTTGCAGGGGGGTTGGACTAGATGACCTTTCAAGGTCCCTTCCAACTCTAAGCATTCCATGATTCTATGATTTTATGATTCTATTCTGCCGTTTGTTGGTCTGAGATTCTGGGCATGCATTTCCGTTATTTTTTCACTGAACTCTTTCAAAAGTCTTGGGTCTACCCCAAAACAAATTCAGCAAGAAGTCTCAGACAACTTGAATATCTCTATGGTTGCATCTAAAATGTTTATGAACAACTTTACAAAGATCTGCGTATGAATAACAATAAGCAAATAATAATATAATAAAAAAATCCTTTAAATTAACTTGTATGAATGAATAATGTATCCTGAAAATAGTCATCCCCAAAACCCTGTTTATGTCCCCATTTGATGTTAATTTACTTTGAGGAAAGGGGACAACTTTCCTATTTTATAAGTTTTTAGTTATTGCTATACCATCACCATGCAAATAACAACTAATAATAAATTATGCTCTTTCCCCATCCCAAAATCTCAAAAGAATGGACACACTTCCTGAAACTTCCATATTTCTTGCTGACAAACTAAAAACCCAAAGAACTGAAAAGTTTTCTGCTCCCACAACTGAGAAAGAATGAATTTTTTTTTTCACAATCCTTCCATCCTTGATAGAAAATAATTTTAGAAATAAATATTTTATATTTTCAAATTACAGATAGATAAATTTCAGGTATATGTGATCAGACAGTACTTAAAATATTAAAATTCTGTTTAGTTCTCAATCTTAGAAAAGATGAAAGGTTTTATTTATGCACAACTATTTGCTGCTAAAATCCCTACATTATATATTCCATCTCAGAAATAGGGCTTATAAAGTGCTCCTCCTCTCCAAATTTGACCTGTTTTGTAAGGAATTGGAATTTCTTAAACCAGCATCTGGGTACAATTCCACATCCCACACCAACAAAACATCCTTACCCTGGCTGTTTATAGCAGTATTTAGTATGAACTGGTTGTCTGCCAGACTCATGAGGTAGTTGGAGTTGTGCTGGAATTACAGAAGTTGTGAAGCATTTTTAAAAAAAATTGATTTTGACTGTTATTTAATGGCAAAAGAAAACAATACAATCAGCATGGGAATGCAAAAGATTTCAGCAGTGTGATTGCTGTGTTTCACAATGCTGGTAATGACAGTTAGCAGGGAGCCTCACTCACAGCAGGACAGGATGCTGACACAAAACAAAACCAGAGCCTGCTGCCAGGAATGAGACGGCAGCAGGTGGATGAATCTTCCATATACGACAGTCCCTGACAGCCTAGGACTCAGATATGATTGCTAGGGAATTGTTCTTCCTCAGCTGAAGGGTAGTCTGCTACATGTCATTATTCTTCAGATTGAATGAAAGCACAGAAGAACGGGTGAGCTGAATTTCACAATGCAAAAATCAAACTGGAATGAATTTCTCTCTGGTGCAGCCCTTCTGGAGCCAATTGAATTTTGCTAGGAGAGGATCTGGCTAAATGAGTTTGGAGGGAAGGTTCAACATTCTTCTTTTATTATCCTACCCTGTGCCATTACAGGGCCCTTTCACTTGGCTAGCGTAAAACCAATTCTAATGCTAAAATAATTAGAAGGCTAGTATATTTGCTGTTTCAATATGAATAGTTCATGACATACGTCTCTGTGGAAACCTTTTGTACATGTTAGATACTGTCTGTCAGCCATATTTTTCTCTAATTCTCTGTGCTATTTTTAATATCATTTCAACCTTTTTATGTATGCTCAGTCTGTGCCCCTGTCAAAATGGTATATTACAGGTTACACAGTTAGCAATACCTAGAGGTAACTTGCCAAGAATCTTCTACAGTAAAATACTATTTCCAGTTGCTTACAGCCTTTCTGAACTTTAACAGTATGGACATAAAATAGCTCATGTTTCACTCAAACTAGATCTTAATTTTGACTAGCTTAGCAAAAATGGTTCATGGTTTGTTTTTGTTTCTTTTTTTTTTTGTTTGGAGTTGGTTTTTTTAAGATTAGAGTTAGATAAAAGATGTTTGTCAGCTGTCCATATATTCCTCAAATCTTTTCTTTCTTAGAAACTGCACTGCTTTAGTGATTCACCATTCAGCCTTCAATCCTTCCAAAACTACTAGAGAATCACCTTACAGACCATTATAGGGCTTGAACCCTGAGCCACATTGTATTCCCAGGTCTTGATGCAGGCCTAAGTCACATGTGTCCTTTCTGTATGAGTTCTCCAAGACATCTTTCCCTGGTCACCCACACAGCTAGCAGTCTTGCCCTGTTCCTAGCATCTGACATCTCAGTTAAGAAATGAAAACAGTTGCTTGTTTCTTGTAGTTTCTCTTTACATCCTCCCATTCACTGCTTTGCTCAGTTAAATTTATTTTTATTGTGAAGGTTCTTGTTGGCTTGTCTCTCCATTCACTCCCAAGCTTTCCAGGCAGATGACTGAGTCATTTTATTATTCCTGTGCCTTTCAGGGTATTAAGCAGACCATTTTGGATGATTTTCCACATTTTGCCTTGTGCTCCCCAGGACTGCTCTCATGAAGTTCATTCTTCATCCTTCTGCAAGTCTGTCCTACACTTTCTTTCCCATGGCACAACATCATAAGCACAAAGCGGAGCAGATATCATCAGTTCCGGACAAGGCCTAGGCCACAGTTGTGCAAAGGCTGCTGCAAATGATGCAGTCAAATAGTCTCCCATCTCCTCTTGCTCCTAGTTTTTTTTTTCTCTATGCAGGGAGGATGAAATGTTGACCAATTCTTTGTGTGTATGTGAATATTTCATATGCAGCAGAAGCTGTTCTGGTTGATCTGAAACTTCAGCAACCAGTTCATTAGCTGAATCAAAGTCAGTGACTAGTTTGGACAGAATGAAAAAAAATTTAAAAATATTTAAACAGTTAATCCACTATTTTTCTAAAGTAATTCAAATGCCCTTTACAAAAGGGATTGCAGAGAGTGCACCCGAACAGTGATGATGAGAGGATCATAGCACCTCAGCTATGACAACCTAGATTCAAATGTCTTCCCTTCTTGATTAGCAGCACTTTAAAAAATTTTCCTCACACTTTTCTCTTGTTCCACATCTATGCCCCGAACCCTAGACAGCAGAATCATCCCATTTCTGACTTCTTTCAGAGTTTATTCCATCCAAAATAGGCAACTTCAGGGTGAAGGGCTAAGACAAAGAGAGGCTGCTCTTTCAGTAAGTATAGCACAAGAGCTAGGGAAAGCAAATCATTACTCCTAATTAAGGGAAGGAGGAGACTTTACACTTTCACTGACTATGGCTTTCGGAAAACTCTTGCAGATCACAAAGTTGAACGTAAAATTACGATAATCCGTGAAATTTAAAGAATCTCACATCTCAAATGGTATGATTCCATATTTTATAAATAGATGAAGTCCAGTACTGAAAGGGCTATGTCTGCCAAATATGTCTGAAGTAAAGCAAAATCTGACCTGTTGATGGAAAGCAGTAGCTTACGTTGATCTTTAGGAAAGAAAAAGATGCCATTTTACAGAGAAGGAGGTATTAGGAAAAAAGCCTGAAAAATCTGAGTAAACTCAGATCTATTCTGAATTCCTTTCAGGCGTGACAACCCTAAAGATCATAAAAATACCTCAAGAAAATATTTTCTCATTATTAAGTGAACATCCAAAACCCTTACCTTGTTGGGGTTTTTTTTTTTTTGAGTCATTAAAGCAAAAACTCTCTTCCAAGAGTTCTTGAGCCTCTTTTTCTTCTACAGTTTTATTGCAAATTACACAAATGAATAGAGTGCTACTGTATTAATATTCAGCATAAAATATGTACTGAAATGGGCCTCACTCAAATCTCTGTTGACATTAACAAAATTTAACTGCACACCATCACAGTGAGATAGGAAAGAAACAAGAACCTAACACTTCCAGGGAAAGCATGCTTAATAGAGATGTCTTTTGACATGTGACAAACTATAACCTGATAAGAAGAAATTACAGAAACAAGTTAAAATAAATATACGTGCATACATACACCCCCCGCCCCCGGCAATAGTGAATTGGTTTGTTGATAAAGATACCTTTTTGTCCCAATCATGTAGGGCCTTGATCTTTGCCCTATTACCTCATCATGGTGCCATTATCACTGACAGCTGTGGGCCACAATTCCAAGGCACGATGCCATTCCCCTCCCTGTTGTTGCATTTCCACATGAATTTTGGAAAATATAAAAACATCATAGCTACCTTTTCGGATTCATAGTCTGAATCACCTGCTTAGAGAAATCTAAACATTGTATAAGAAACGTGAGTCATAGCAGTGCCCATGAGAAAACTACAGAATTTTCTCTCTTCTGTTTCATAGTTTACAAGAATATGTTTTAGTTAACAGAATTAGGCATTGGTGATGAAAGGGGAAGTTGTAAAATTAAAATGCTTTATATATAGACCATATGTAAGGGGAAAACTCTACTGACGATGCTCCTTGTAACTATAAAGACCAAAAAAAACCCAACCCAAGGATCAAGCTATTGCATGATACACTTGCAGCTCTTGCAAGATGGAATTAAATCATATCAGTATAATATTTTAAAAGTCAGTGTGCCCATTCAATTCAGTGCAGTTAATTAAGAGGAACTAGATAGAATAATACAGAAGATATATGTAGTCTTGAGGAAGAAGTGAAAAGGCTAAGTTTGTTTGTACAGTTCCTTTTAATTTAAAAAGCTCTATGTTGTGCCAATCATCAAATCAGTGATATCACAGCAGTAACCATTAAAAAGCTTGTAATTGAGAAACATCAAATGAGATCATCTAAAGCCAAGTAACTTTTGCAGAGAAAAGTCTTAATCTTGTTGCAGTGACAAGTTAAATAACACTCAGATCAGAGACAAATAGAAAACATAAGATTTCCAAGGCTGTCAGAAAAAAATGAGGTCCTAAGTATGACAATGAGCAGTATTAGGAAACATTATAGGTGGCATTGTTAGAACAGCTGGGGAAACTGGAGGAAGCAGATGATTGATATATCAAGGTTATCAGAAACAAAGAGGAGGATTTGATATAGTGAATGACACAGAGAGAAAGTCTAACCTACAGAGCGACACAAATTATTAAATGAGAGAAATAAGGTTGGAAAGATATGAGAGCAGTCAATCCAGATTTGAAGACAGATTAGAAAAAAAAAAATAACACAGAAGAAAAAGAATTCAAGAGGGAGAAGGGAAAAACAAGTTTTATTAAATAGGAACAAAAAGGTAAACTCATTTCAAAGGAAGTAGGAAACTGTTAGAGCAAGACCAGCTGTGGTGCCATTCCCAGAAGCAATGTGTACCATTACTGCTGAGAATACCATCCAGGAAAGACACATGTCCTAGAAAAACAGAAGGCTTTTAAAATTAATCAACCGTCCGATGAGAATTTAATACTTATGTGCCGTATTGCCTCAAAGGGGACATTATACACCCTTCCTCCCCCTTCTGATCATGCTTATTTTCTGGTGGCTGTCAAACTAGAGCTTACAGTTTACAAGAGCGACTTCACAGTAGTTCCTCCTGTTAATAAAATGTCTGAAGATGTACCTAAGATAGCGGTACAGGATGGTTTTCTGCTGATACTACCTCAAAAGCAAATTCAGATTCCTTTATTTTAGAAAAGCAGCTATATTTATGGTCTGTACCAACTGTCCAGTGCAATGAAAAGGTTATTTGCACGTTTCATGTCTCAGAAGGTAAACTTACTGAAGCGTTTTAAATCATCAGTTCTTCTTATAGCTCCCTTTTCCATTCTGTTTTTTGAAATAGTTTCAGAAGTTGGATGTCAAATGTAAAAGTGTGATGCCTCTAGGGCCCCAAGTTATCTGTGATTTGAGACCAGCACTGGTTGTGAACTTTAAGGTAGCTTACAGATATCTTCAGTTAATTTTGTCTTTTCAACCATAACATAATCTGACTGCATTCAAAGCAGGAGACAGACTTTTGAAAGGTTGTCTCATCATTGCCATTCATCTGGCACCATCCTTTGCAGGGTACAGGGGAAAAAAAAAAAAAAAAAAAAAAAAAGAGATACAGGGTACTTCTCAGAATCTCAGGTCCTGAATAGTTTGAATATGTTGATTTTCGCTGTACCTTTTAAGTTTCATGATCTTCAAAGGAAGGCAGATGTGTAGGTTCACTGTTACGTGTACAAGATGCAGTGACTAATTGCTACATTTGTTTTGACATACTTTCAGCTTATTAGCTGGAAATTTAGAAGTTCTTTAGATTCTTCATCAAAAGGGGGCTTTAAGTTGACGCTCATTTCAGTATCTAGGTCAACCGCTCTTACTAGGATAGAAATGAGAATTAATTTGGGGAAATATTACAGTGTATGTCCTGCAGAAGATCGTAAAAGTTGTAACTTGTAGCACCCACACCTAGTCCTGGAGCTTAAGCATTTTCTGACTGGATAACACTGTCACAGTGATGCTGCACAGCAGTTTAAGAGCAAATGCAAAGCAATCACAGTATTGCTCTCAACTCGGTTCATGCTGACTAAAAAATTCTTCTTTCACTTTTTGATTTTCTAGACTCTCATTCTGTACAGAAACCTCCAGAATATCGTAAACCTATTCATGTATCACTATGCAACCTCTTGCAAACATCATGTTACCATGCCATCTAGTATTTCACCAGAATGATTTATAAATTACTGCAAGGTTCTGACTCTGTATGGGAATTTGTACTCAGGGGATCACATGTGAATATGAATGTGAAACTCCACAAACATGAGTGTGCAAATTTCTTCAGAGCCTGGAACAGGTGGTTAGATCTAAGCAAGTGTCCACTCCCTCTTTCTGAAGAAGGCATCTCTGGTAATTGAGAATTCTCAGTTGATATAAATTAGTTCTCATTTAGACCAGAGCATAGGTTCAGATAGTATTACTACTGGAAGTAAATATGAGACAATGCAAACAACCTAAAAATAACTCTTCTGAAGGTTAAGTCTAATCAAATGCTTGTAAAAAGAGTTCAGTTATTCTTTCTGTAAACTAATTTCAGGGCATATCAGTCCTGTTTCTCTCATAGACATGATAACATTTTAGGAAGAGGGTCACTTCTTTCTGATTAATTACTTTATATGTCCCTTAACTAGATGATGCGTATTCTTTACACAATATATTCAAGATGCTGCAAACTTAAATTTGATGTTTATAAGGATCAAAGACCTCAGAGATGAGCTGATCTTTTCCATGGAAAGTGACACTGGCTTGAGGTACCATAAAAAAAATATTTTAAATTAAAAGGAAATTTAAATCATGAACATTAACATTTTTAATTTCCAAAGGGCAAATCTTGATAAACAGCAGAAACTAGACAGTTAATTCAGCCAGACCTGAATTTGATACTTGAAAGTAGAAGAAGCCTTAAAGTTAAGTGTGCAAAACTTATCATGAATCTCTGCCTCAGAAAGAAAAAAAAACCAAAAAGGAAACTTGCAGGAAGTGATTCCAGATCTGACCAGATGAGTACTCACAAAGAAAAAAAAAAGGATATTAGAAATGAGCAGAGTGCCTACACTGATTAGGGGAAAAAAGATTGATCATCAAAGAAAACTGCCTTAGAGGCCCAAAAAAGTGTAGATAAAGTGAGAATAACAAAGAGTCAAGCTGAGTTAGACCTTGCAAAGGATATTAAAACACATAGCAGAAGATTCTTCAGCCATCTGAATAAAAAGAACAAGGGTGGAAAAAATAAGTAGGGCCAGAATACAGTGAGGATAGAGTAGAAATTAAGAATAAATCACGTATAGGCTGAAAACTGATCTATGCTTTAGCTCAGATTTCAAGGAAATAGACAAAGATTTTGAACATGGGGGGAAAAAGCAAGGATGGAGGAAAAAAACATATAGAAATGGAAACCAATACAGTCATGGTAGAAGTACAATTTGAGATGTTTCATGTACTCCAGGAAGGAAAAAGTGGAAAATAAGTTTAATCTCAAGAGGAATTGGAAACTAAAATTTCAAGTGGAGCATCAGGCTTTTTTAATAAATGCATAAAGCCTGGTTGGTGTGTAATAGTTGGAGAAGCATCACACACACAGTAAGGAAGCTGGAGTGAGAAAGTGGTGTGAGCAACTACAGGCCACATAGCTTTATGTTCAATAATCTGATGTCTTAAAAACGAATTTTGAATAAAATAATTATTAAAGACAGTGAGGTCAGTTACTGAAAGAGTTTATCTAAGGCAGGTCAAGATAAACTAACTACCAATGTTCTTTTTTAAAATAAATTAATGTCCAGAAAGAGGAAACAAGGCAAATATAAACTTTCTGGACATAAGTGAAAACTTTTAATGTGGTGGCCATTGAGAGATTATCAGCAAAGCCAAAGATAGGAATCAGTAGAGGAACAGCAAAGTTGCTTAGGATTGGTCAGAAAGGGCAATAAAGCAGCTGGCACTAGAGGAACTCTAGGTTGGGAGAAAATTGATTTGTTGCTTAGAGAAAATTGATTTGTTGCTTAATGATCATTTTGGAGATGGAGCATTAAAGTTCCCATTAATGGGTTTGATACAAGAGATCTGCCCTGAAGCATGTCAGAGGCACAGAATTAGACAACAGTGAATATGGAGGAACTGAGTGATATTGAGAATGATAGGATTGGGCTGGGATTCAACATGATAGGAATTGTATTTTGTAGGGGGAGTGGTGTGGGTGGGGAAGTAAATGGTGATATGAAGACCTTATCAACTTGAAATTGCTGAGGTAATGGAGAATTTCACCATGCATATTCTTTGCAAGATTACTGTGAAAATTATGCAGAGGGAAGTAAGGATTAGTGGTGTTTTACAGAGCACTAATGAGATGTTAGGTGTAATCTTGCACAAAATTCTGGTAACTCATACTGAGGAAAGATGGATGTAGAAAAGGACTACTGACATCATCAGAGAATAATGGGTTTGTTTAATTTGTCATGAGAGTTAGTTTAGCCTGGCAAATCAAAATTGAGAATCAATATGAGTACATTCTATAAATACATCAGAGAGATAAATACCACAGAAAAAGAACAATGATTTAAATGGAAGAATGATGCTGGCACAACAACAAAAAAGATATAAATTGGTCCCTGAATAAATTCAATCTGGAAATCAGAAGATTCTTATCTGTTACAGCAGTTAGATCCTGGAAACAGCTTTGCAACAGGAGCAGTGGGACCAGAAAACCAAACACTCTTGAACTGGAGTTCAGAGCTTTGTACCAGGTGCATTGGTACTTTATTTGCATATAAGATTGCCAGTCAGGTGCTCTGCTCAGTAGATCATTTTTACATGATGTTTATCATCCTGTTATATATGTGTATAATTATATACATCTGTGTGTATGTGTGTGTATATATATATATGCACCTTCACATACACACACACTTTCACAAAACACCAAGGCAATTTCTCTCTTTACTACATTGCGTTGAAAATCAGGAAAATTATATGAATCAATAAGATGATTATTTGGATTACCACAAGGCAATTTCTACTTGTGAAAAGCTAGGAAGATTTATGTACTTGAAATCCCTAGGGAGCAGTTACAAGCTGTGAATGCAGGAAATACTTTTGGGCTCTTTTTAGCTCCTAAATGACAAAAAAGGAAATGCTGGTGGGAGATGCTGGCTTAATTCAAAATTGCATGTTGCCTCTAGGCAATTAGAAAGCACCAAGCTGCTGCTTTGAAACAAACTAGACCCAAAGCTTTTGAATTTTACGTATTATCTATTCAAACCAGCTATTGACACTATAGGAAACATGAAAATCTAAATAGCATGAGCAGAAGGGGAAATACGAAAAAAAAACGAAGTCTGTTTGTCCTGTTCTTAAGCTAAAAGTCGTTCTATACTCAACTGGGTGCAGTTGCAGTTTTGATGTAAGGAAAATGAAGCCAGCAATGCTCTTGCTGTTTGATCTTGGTACTGCCATGCACAAAGCAGTAATAATAAGGATTGTGTGACTCTCTTAAACTCACTCCCAATGTTATTCTCTGTGAATGAAATCAACTAGCACAGAAAAGCCCATACCCATTCTGCTGAACTCTCTTACTCTCCAAACCAGTCTGGCAGGATCCAAAGTGACTCATGAGAGGACTCCCTGGCCCATCCTAAATCCCACATCTCCCCAGGAATTTTTCAGGTGAGAGTTCGTTGACCTGTGTCAAAACCATGCCAAGGACTCTGTTAACAATTTAACAATATATATGACTGACTGACTTCCAGTACCCCAGGAATGCTCTCTGGAGCTGTTTAATTTATGAGTGCAGATACAATCAAGGGGTACTGTTGCCCCTTGTTCCCTTGATCCCCTAGTAAATCTGCCCCAGCAACAAAGGCAATGTGGAGGCCAAATCAGAAAAGTAGTATTAAATAATTTTCCCAACTACTACTTAAAAAGGTAAAATTTCTCTATGGTGCAACAATAAGAAAATCATCTGGATCCAGCATGCTAAGGAAATGCGTCATATCTGAAACTTCAAGAGGCTTCTCTACAGATGTCTGACCAAAAGGGGTTAAACTCATTCAAAGCCTATAATGCATGGATTAAGGCCTTTGACTGATGAGAATATCCACAGCGCATGTTAGACCTAATGATCCTTGTATGCTGCCTTTGGCTCATGTTAGGATTTTGGATGGGTCTAACTACATGAGTATTTGGTTTGCATGTGTACACGTGGGCATCTGAGCAGAAAAGTAGTGAAATAGCTTTGACAAGCCTTTTTCAATTTCCATTAAAGAGAGTAAAGAACCACAACCAATAAACCACTTCCTGGCGTTGGACAAGCACCCATTGTATTTATGTCAGTGGATGGACCATAGCAGTAGTAGCAATGGCAAAGGGAGTCATAGGAGAGAAAGGATGCTCACCAGTAAGTCTTCATCCTGCTGCAGATACTCTTTGCCTGTGCACACCCTTCCTGTGCAGCAGGTACAAGGCCAGCTGGAAAACAAGGAAAAATATTTTGTAATTTCCACAGCGTTGAACCTGATTTGTTTAGGTGTCATCAGAGCTGTTGCTTTTGTTGTGAGCACTGTATCAGTTGTTTCAGTTTGCCTTCTCAGGGAGACTGAACATTATTGTATTTCTCTCTGCAAGAAGAACGTGTCAAAAGCTTTAGTTAAAGCTAAGTACAGTCTTAAGAATACAAGGCAAAGATCCATCTATGATGAGAGAGTTTTTCCTTTGTCACGCCCCACATTTTTTTCCTTTTTCCTGAGGACAATCATTCAGAGTTAATTTCTACTATGGCTTCAAGACTTCTTCCTCATCTCTGCCAATTGTTTTGTGTTCTCTTCATGAGACACACTGCCATGTACTTGCAAAGAAACATATTTTCTTCCCAAACTTGCTTTCTCTAGAGTGCATGTTGTATGTATGGGGGCTTTGCAGGCTCAGGGGATGTTTTGGTGTTTATTGGTGTGCTGGAGAGGTTAAGAGGTTCTCTGCCCTAAGTGCTGACATTATTGGATTTCACACTTACAAATAAGTAGCTAAGCCACATATCTTTTGAATTATTTACTGGAAATAATAGCAGAAAAATCAGTGAATAATGAACAGAGGTATGCATTTCAGGTGCTTTCGCTCTGTTCCACCACTGCATCTCAGTCTGAGATCAAGGACAACTGGAAAAACTCTGAGAGTTGTAAGTTGTCATTCTTAGCACTGCTCCTAGATGGAAATACAGGAGAGTCAAGGACCTAGTCCTCTTACCTATGTCTTAAGATATCCAACTGCCTCTGGCTTGCTGATGATTGGGGCAAATGATTTCATATATTTATTTTATTATATATGTATATCTTATCACTCAGAAAATAAAGATAATGGAGCTTGTGTGCAGTAATTTGGGATCTATAAATGCAAATGGCACTAACAATTAAAGATGACTACTTGCATTGCCATTATAGCTCTTTGGTCAACAAAGATACCTTCTGACTAAAAGAGATTCTGGAATTAACTGACTTAATTAGTTCCTTACACTGTTAGTGCATATAGGAGCCATTTTCCATACCTTGAAGAAAAAGAAGAAATATCTGTTCATTAACAAAAAAAGTAGATACCCTGTTCTGGTTCAAAATCAATTTCATATTAAATAAAAAAAAACATCTACACACACACACAGACAAAATCTCTTTCTCCTTCCTGATAAAAATGATTACATCAGAGTCCTGTTACAATTGTTTGAGAATTTAGGGAAGCTAGTGATTATTTTTCTGTACTCTCTCCAACTAAAATGTTGTGTTCTTCACAAGTAGTCCTTTTCCCATTGGTGTGAATCCCAAGAGTGCATTAAATAATACACTTCTAGTTGTAAAACAGATGGAAAAGTGTTTAAAAAGGTGCCAGGTTTATTTATGGAAGCATGAAATTGAATTTAATAGGAGAATTTTGCCAGTATGAAATGTGAACTCTCAAAACAGGAAGTGGATTTTATTGCTTATTTATTTTATTACCGGATCAGCTGCCCAGAACTGTAGAATCCTTCCTCTCAGGAATTATTTACTTTCCAACTCTGAACCAGAACATCTTGACCATCAGTTGTTACATCTTCTGGCTGCCAGATTCTCAACTATAAACATATGTGGTGCTGTCTATCTCAGATGATCTTCTGCAGATTTATATAGAGAATGTTTTAGTTTTAGATTTATTTCTTGATTTAAAACAATATGAACTGAACTGCCTAAGCCAAGGGAAAGAGAATTTCCTTTAGTTCTTGGTTATTCTAATTAACAATAGGCTGTCTCTTTAAAGAGCTTACAGCATGTATTCATTATGCATCAAAGATGCAAGAGCTAAAAATCAATGGGCAAAATATTTCTTCTCCTCCGCACCTCTAAAGGATGCCTAGTGAAGGAAGAGGTGCTATCTAGCTTCCAGAAGGTGAGCAGCATTTGGAAAAATTGCATAAGGAAACAGTATCCCATGTTTTCTAGGGACAGACTGAGATACTATACTTTAATGGAGTTAAGTAAGGCTGTTGACAGCTGAAGCCAGTCTGTAAACCTGTACCTGGATGTTGTCCCCTTTTCTTGTACACCTGCGCTGTAAGTAGAGGTATATGGAATGCTGAGCAAGCCTCCATTTTCAGACAAGATAAAGTTGTGATAATCTGGTGAAGATCACATTTAAAAAAAAAATCTATGGAAATACATTTTTTCAGGATATTAGGCTGATTTGATGAATATGATTTTACACCTCCAAGGAACTGGACACTGCAGATGCCCATATTTACTATAAGACAGTTGTATCTTGCAGACTTCGTTAAGGAAGGTTCTCAAAAAAATAATTTAGTTATTGCTGCATGTAAGAGCCTCCAAGAAGGAGAAACGTCTGGAATGGCACCTTCTATTTAGAGAAACTGAGGCTCTAACCGTCCTCACTATCACAATGTAAGCCCATTTTAGAGCAAAGCTCAGAACTCTGTGCCCTGAGATTCTGGTCCAGTGCTTCATCCAGTGCCACAATGCCCTTAGGCAGAGTGCTAACAAAAACCTATTGCCTGTGTGTGCAATGTCCCTTTGTGTTCAGCTCAGTGCTGGCACTCACATATACTCACAGATTTCCATTTTATGCACCAGCACTAAATGTTTTCAGCATGAAACTCATGCATGTGCAGTTTTGCATGGGAACTTGGAAAAAAAAAGTCTTGATCTTGCTGCTCTCAGTTTACCAATTATGGACAAACATTGAAGGCAACATGGAATGACATCGTGGTCATTGTATTAGGTCGGGTGGAGACGGAATTGATTTTCCCCGTAGCAGCCCTCATAGTACTGTGCTTTCTATTGGTATCTAGAGAGGTGTTGATAATACACCAGTGTTTTGGCTACTGCTGAGTGGTGCTTGCACAGCATCAAGGCTGTCTCTCCAACATTCTCTACTCACCAACAGGCTGGGGGTGGGCAAGATCTTGGGAGGTGGCATAGCCAGGACTACTGACCTAAACTGACCAAAAGGTTATTCCATACCAAATGACATCTGTTCAGCAATAAATGCTAAGAGAAAGGAGGAGGCCGGGGGATGGGGGGCGGGTGGTGGAAGGCAGAGAGGGCATTCATAATTATGAAGTTTTTCTTACGGAGCAACCGATGCATGTACTGAAGCCCTGCTTCCTGGAAAGCGGCTGGACATTGCTTGCTGACAGGAAGTAGAGAATAAGTCTTTTGTTTTCCTTTGCTTCTGTGCATGACCTTTGCTTTTGTCCTAGCAAACTGCCTTTGTCTTGACCCACGAGTTATTTCCATCTTATTTTCTCCCTTACCTGTTCTTCTGAGGAGGGAAGTGATAGAGTGGCTTGGTGGTCACCTGGCATCCAGCCGAGGGCCACCAACTGTAGTCATGATTCAAATCCTATGTTGGAAAGACATGATTACAATAGGTATTAAATCTCCTCAAAGTAAGCGCACAAGATTTTCTTACGCCTCCACTTTGTTGTACTGTTGTTTCTTAAGATTATTAAATTATTTGTAACTGCATCACACCTGGTTGTGACTTTCCCCAGGACAAAGCACGTCTCCAAGACATTCAGAGTGCCTGGGATCCAAGTGCACAGATATTAAGAGGGCTGCTGACATGATTTGGAGAAATAACTCCTTCAAAACAAAACTTTTTACTGAAATGTGTATATTCATAAACAGTTTGACTTAAACACTTATTAAAAGGAAAACAAAATTGGAACATGTAAAAGAAAATTCACTGTTTTAAGTTTCTGCTATTAATGATACTTTGAAACTCACAAGTTTTGTGAGATTTCATGTTAAGCATATGTGCCATTCATCAGCTTCGTTAATATGTCATAAGCACAACTTCTGACATGTATCAGAACCAATTAAGATTATTTTTGTACTTTTTATTTCTTGGACATATTGTTTGAGTTCAGAAGGGCATACAGTATCTAGCAGATCTGGTAATTCATTCAAATATGGGAGTAAGGCTCTTCTTTCAGTTCTGGCCAAAATTCCTACAAAGTTTTGTACAATGGGTTTGAAAGCTCTTATGCATTTAAAGAAAATCCTTTCAACTTGCTCTGGAGTCCTGTTTTATGTTTCATATTGCTTTGAACTTATTACCTCTTTGCAATGTCTTGGAACATTAGTTTGGGAGCATTTAAAGCTAATGATTAAATGTATAGTGAAACAACACTTTGATGTTGCCAGGAGCAATTAATTTTCCCTATTTATACACAAAAGGTTATAAAAGACTGTGTTATGACAAATCAAATGATTCAGTGAATTCAAAGTAAGTTAACTGAATTTTAAAGGATTGTTACTACTTGGTGGAAAAAAGGTATTCATCAAGCTTTATCTTAAGTCAGAAAGCTGTGAGTAACTTATGGAATTTTGAATGCTTTTAAAATTAGAGAAGAAATTACAAATTTGTCAGCTACAGAAAACCAGCCTATAACAGATTCATTCAGAATGAAACTTCCATTGAAAATAGCTTACTGAGTGTAGATAAATGAAGTTTATGAGATTACAGAAGCCACTGAGAGAGACCACATTTACACATAAGTAGCCTGACTATTGTTATGTTCTCTGTGCAGATGCCTGTTGAATTTTATTAACAAATGGAAAAATGTACTATATGTTTTTACTCCTACATTTTTATAGGCAGAGCATCTCACACTTCACTGAATCCATGTGCTGGAGACAACAGACATGATTAGAATATAAATCACCCAGAGCCAGGGACTGGAAGTTATGTTCTGCAACTTCTAAAGCTCCTTCTACCTATGAGTGGACATAACACCCTTTTACTTTACAGGGCACTGTGCAAGAGAGGAGGGACGTCACACGTGCACACACATATGTTCATATATATATCTATGCATTCTAAAACTTTGTACATGCATAAACAGGAAGGAATCGAGCACTTTCAGCCACCAAAAAAAAGCCCTGTGAAAATGGAAAAAAATGCAAGAGAATGAAATAACTAAGGAATTAAGAACTTAAAGACAGTTTAGTTTTATGCAACAAAATTAATCCCTCAATTTCCACTGGACTACAGAAAGTTTGAATTTCAGGCTAAGTCTTTGTCTTTTTTGTCAGTTTAAGAAATATGTTTGTTGCACTGACAAAGAGATAAACATCATCCTGCATAGTAAAATTTCTAAACTGATAGTAGTGCGAGAACTAACTATCAGCAAGGAAAAAAAAACTGCTATGCTTTTGCCCAGGAGTCAGTCCCAAACTTTGTTTCATAAACTGAAGGCAATAATTTGGCTTTCCTCCTCATGTCCCTTCCCTCTGCCCCTTTATCATCTGTTAGTCTCTTCAGAATAAAGCAATGAACTTCTGGCTTTTGCAATGAGTTAAAACTATTTGATGAACAGAGCTTAGACTGTCTAACACATAGATTGTTTGCAGACCTCCAGAGCATTTAGGGGTATTATTTTTACTTTAGAAGTTACACAGTGCTAGCAAGAACTTTTTCTTTGAATGCCAGGATCCAAGTGAAGAAAAACCCTGAAGGTTTTTAGAGTTCAGTTCAGTTGCATTTGAGACATGGTTTGGAACGCAGTACCTCTGTATAGAGATGGCAGATGTGTAACTCCCACAGAAAGTCCATATCCTCCCAGCAGAAGCTAGAAGCCAGGAAGATGTGCCTGGACATCACAAATACCATTGAGCACCTAGGTTTAGATGAATGAGATGTGCCTTAACTATATTGACAATAAACAACTCACTTATGATTCTCCTTAAGCTTCATGAGAGCATACAGCGTCTTTGAAAAATGAGGAAGAACTATTTGCAGAAAACTGTGGTATGAGAGAAACCAACCAAGTGCACAAATATCCAGAGGGACTTCACAAAATACAATAGTTGCTTTTCACATTTAATTACATCCAGTGGACTTCTCAGCTCTGAATTAAGCACCCATACTGTGGACAAAAGTGATAAAGTGCATGACGAAACAATCTGAATGATCATAATCTAATTAACCAATTCAGGTGAGAATAATAAGTAGTCAATAGAAAACATTGGGAGATAAATTTGTCCTCTGCCTATAAATCTTATCTCTAATAACCAGATGGATGCTAAAGTCTTGTTTGGATTATGAACTGGAAATAATGTCCCCAGATCATCTTGTAGATATGAAAAAGCATCATCTTTGCTGTTAATGGACCAGTGCTTAGGCTTTTACTTAGAAAGTGTCATCAGTTTTAACATCTTCTGTCTGTTCGATCATTAAAAAAGTTAAATATTGTTCTTATAGAGAACTCTGAGTCACTGCACTGTTAGATATGTTTAGTCTTTCCTCTAGAAACTGTTGCTTTTTTTTTTTCCAACAAATGAACTCCTTTTGGGGTTCTTACCTAAGATGAGGGCGAATCAGACTCTAGTTTTACTTCACTGAATATTTGCTTATTTATTCAAAATGGAACAGCTTCAAAAATATTTTTCTTAAAAATGTTCAAACAAATCATCTTGACATTTCCAATATTTTTTTTTGGCTGAAACAATTGGCCAAATCTGGTACAAATTTGCAGATAGTTTCCATCAACACGAAAGTGCATTTTTGAGCAAACAAAGAATTCTTCCATAAAAATTGCCTGGCTCTAATCAGGGCTGAGGCAATTTTGCACATGCCAACCAGCAGAAAATTAGGTATTGGATAAGCAATAGTGGCGAGGATCTGGGTTCTACCTAAATCCCCTTGTGGCCTTGGTCCAAAGTTATTAGCCCCAGGTCAAACAGAAAGCCTGTAGTGAATCAAGCAAATTAAATCCAACCCTCCTGAGCTATAGGAGAATGTGCTAGCCCCAAGATCTCCCTTCTTGGAGGCTGGAAAAGAGGAGGTTATTAAATATAAACATGAAGTAACATCCTGTTCTATGGAGGCACAAGGCATGATATTCTGGAGAAGAGACAGGAGATTATACATGCCCCTTAGCTGGACCTGTTTCAAGGGAACCCATAGCAATTGCCTTTGCCAATGCCAGGATCGGTCAATGTCCCTTACCAGCATGCTGCAGCTTGGAAGGCCACTAAGGAGGTGTTCTGTTAAACTAAAGGGCAGTGAGCTGTAGCAAAAAAAAATACTGCTTTAATGTGTACTTGGAATGGAAGAGACTTATTTCATTTAAAACATTGTAGAACAGAGTAATCCTCAGATTTATTTTGATTAGCAATCTGGATACCTTCTTGGCAGTGTTTATTAGATCTTAATGTAGCTGGGTTGGAAAGTCAGATATTTTGTTTTCTCCCCCTTTGAATTACTGACCGTTATTGTCTCTGTTAACGAATCTGGATAATTTTAACTGTCAGATTCTAATGTAACTCCCTGAATAAATTGATTGAATTGAAGTTGAACCCACCTCTGTGTTCAACCTAAGAATGAGCCTGAACAGAAGTCTCCAGAGTTTCCTAAAATTTCAGGGAGTTTATTAGTGGAAAACTGATTTTGAACCACTGAACCTAAAGTGACTGCATAGCTTTAGTTTCATGCTGATGTCAAGTCAAGAGGAGATTATACTCCCACTGCAGCTCAGATGTGGCCCAAGGTGAATACAATTACATCTGAATATTTCAAGGACAGCTGTGACTGTACCTAGGGCTGATCTTTCACTTCATAGAATCATAAAATAGTTTGAGTTGGAAGGGACCTTTACAGGTCACCAAGTCCGACCCCCCTGCAATGAGCAGGGACATCTTCAACCAGATCAACTGCACCACACAGGTTGGTGACATCGGTGAACTTGTTGAGAGTGCACTCTATCCCACTGTCCAGGTAACCAACAATGTTAAACAGGGCCAGTCCCAATACTGTCTCCTGAGGAATGCCACTTGTCAGCAGCCTCCACTTGGACATTGAGCAGTTGACCACAACTCTTTGAGTGCGGCCATCCACTCAGGGATGTCGCCGAGGGATGTTTCTGAGAGAATAGGGATGTCGCTGAGACAATACCTAGCCTCATAAAGCCCACAGACTATTATCTGCTACTGGTGTTTCATGTGGGGGCCAGCAACACAGCGGGCAGCAGCCTGAGAAACATCAAAAGGGGTTTCAGGGCCCTGGGTTCTAGTCAAAGACTCTGGGTGACAGGTGGTATTCTCCTCAATCCTCCCAGTCGAACGGCAGGGACCTGAAAGGGCCAGACGTATCTGGCAGGTCAACTTGTGGCTCAGGGAGTGGTGCTACAGCCAGGGCTTTGGGTATCTAGATCACAGGGCGTGCTCTGAGAAGCCCAGGCTGCTAGGGGCGGATGGCGTGCACCTAACCGAGAAGGGGAAGAGTGTGTTTGAACGTAGGCTGGCCAGACTCATCCAGAGGGCTTTAAACTAGTGTTGCAGGGGGAGGGGGAGCACAGTTCAGCCCACTGCTGCCAGCATGGTGCCAGTGCCAGCACCAAGGGTCCAGAAGCTGAAGAAGGATCTCAGGTATGTGCAAATGAACTTAAACTGTGGTACAAAAGAACTCCTGTCGCTCCAGCCAGCAAGTCGGCTTTGTCGGGGGCCCAGCTGAGGTGTCTCTATACCAATGCACGCAGCATGGGAAATAAACAGGAAGAGCTGGAGATGCGTGCACACGAGCAGGGCTACGACCTTGTTGGCATCACGGAGACGTGGTGGGATGACTCGTACAACTGCAGCATCAACATGGAGGGGTATTTTAGAAAGGACAGGAAGGGGAAACGAGGAGGGAGTGTCTCTCTCTATGGCAGCAACCAGCTGCAGTGCGTGGAGCTCCGCCTGGGGATGGGGGAGGAGCTGACAGAGAGCTTATGGGTCAAGATTAGAGGATGGGGACGGACAGGGGACATTACAGTGGGGGTCTGTTACAGGCTGCCTGGCCAGAAGGACAGAGCGGACGAGGCGCTCTATAGCCAGATAGGAGAAGCCTCATGGTCACAAGCTCTGGTCCTCATGGGGGACTTCAACCACCCTGACATCTGTTGGAGAGACAACATAGCAGGGCACAGGCAGTCCAGGAGGTTCCTGGAATGCATGGACGATAACTTCCTCCTGCAGGCAATAGAGGAGCCAACAAGGAGGGGTGCCATGCTGGACCTTGTGCTCACCAACAGGGAGGGGCTGGTGGGGGATGTGAAACTGAAGGACAGCCTTGGCTGCAGTGACCATGACGCGGTGGAGTTCAAGATTCACGGGGCAGCAAGGAAACTACACGGCAAGCTCTCAGCCCTAGACTTCAGGAAGGGGGACTTCGGCCTCTTCAGGGACCTGATGGGCAAAGTGCCATGGGAGGCGGCCCTGGAGGGAAGAGGGGCCCAGGAAAGTTGGTCCACATTCAAGGAGCACCTCCTCCAAGCTCAGCAGAGGTGCATCCCGATGAAGAACAAGGCAGGCAAAACGGCCAGGAGGCCTGTGTGGATGAACAAGGAGCTCCTGGACCAACTGAAAGTGAAGAGAGAAGCCTATAGATGGTGGAAGTGGAGACAGGTAGCCTGGGAAGACTACAAAGGGGCTGTGCGTGTGGCCAGGGATTGGGTGAGGAAGGCTAAAGCCCTGATGGATTTGAATCTGGCCAGGGATGTCAAAAACAACAAGAAAGGCTTCTATAGGTATGCAGTGGACAAAAGAAAGTCCAAGGAGAATGTAGGCCCCCTCCAGAAGGAAACTGGTGTCCTGGTTACCCAGGACATGGAAAAGGCTGAGGTACTCAATGACTTTTTTGCCTCAGTCTTCACTGATAAGGGCTCTTGTCTCACTGTGAAGATGAAGATGAAGAACTGCCCACTGTACTGGAAGAACAGGTTTGGGAACATCTGAGGAACTTGAAGATGCACAAGGACCTGATGAGATCCATCCGTGGGTCCTGAGGGAACTGGCAGATGAAGTTGCCAAGCCACTGGCCATTGTATTTGAGAAGTTGTGGCGTTTTGGTGATGTCCCTGATGATGGGAAGAGAGGGAACATAACCCCCATTTTTAAAAAGGGGAACAAGGAGGACCTGGGCAACTACAGGCCAGTCAGTCTCCCCTCTGTGCCTGGCAAGGTCATGGAGCAGATTCTCCAGGAAACCATGCTAAGGCACATGGAGAACAAGGAGGCGGTTGATGACAGCCAACATGGCTTTACCAAGGGCAGATCGTGCCTGACCAATTTTGTGACCTTCTATGATGGCTGACAGCATCGGTGGACAAGGGACGAGCAACGGATATCATCTACCTGGACTTTTGACACTGTCCCGCATGACATCCTTCTCTCTAAACTAGAGAGGCATGGGTTTGATGGATGGACCACGCGGTGGATAAAGAGTTGGCTGGATGGCCGCACTCAGAGAGTGGTGGTCAATGGCTCGATGTCCAAGTGGAGACCGGTCACCAGTGGCGTCCCTCAAGGGTCCATGTTGGGCCCGGCCCTGTTCAACATCTTTGTCGGTGACATGGACAGTGGGATTGAGTGCACCCTCAACAAGTTTGCCAATGACACCATACTGTGTGGTGCTGCCGACATGCTGCAAGGGAGGGATGTCATCCAGAGGCTGGATGGAGGCTGGAGAAGTGAGCCCGTGCCAACCTCATGAAGTTCAACCAGGCCAAGTGCAAGGTCGTGGCAATCCCAGGCACAAATACAGACTGGGTGGAGAATGGATGGAGAGCAGCCATGAGGAGAAGGACATGGGAGTGCTGGTGGACGAGAAGCTCAACATGAGCAGGCAACGTGCTCTTGCGGCCCAGAAGGCCAACCGCGTCCTGGGCTGCATCAAGAGGAGCGTGGCCAGCAGGTCGAGGGAGGTGATTCTCCCCCTCTACTCTGCCCTGGTGAGACCCCACCTGGAGTACTGTGTCCAGTTCTGGAGTCCCCAACATAAGAAGGACATGGACCAGTTGGAGAGAGTCCAGAGGAGGGCCACAAAGATGATCAGAGGGCTGGAGCACCTCTCCTATGAGGCCAGGCTGAGAGAGTTGGGGCTGTTCAGCCTGGAGAAGAGGAAGCTCCGGGGAGACCTGATAGTGGTCTTCCAGTACCTTAAGGGGGCCTACAAGAAA
>WHYT01015491.1:62112-89541 GCA_009806455.1 Tetrax tetrax | reverse complement strand
TCAAAAAAAAAAATTGTATGAGAAAGATGGAGAGTGAGAGAGAAACAAAGAGAAAGCAAGAGAGGGGGAAGGGGGCAGGCTGAGGGAGAGGGGTATTGGAGAAGGAAGGCAAGGCAAGGCAAGAGAAGGCAAGGAAAAAAAAGTTGTTAGCTTTGCAAAAGATTAAAACTCTGCTATTTCCTTTTAAAGGAAGGGAAATGTGTATTTTTCTCTTTATTTCCCTTTGAAACTGGCAGAGGTTCTCTCCTGCTAGAAAAAAAAAGGGACCTGATGTGTCTAGAAGGCTGTGAATTTGCCGAACCTCTTTTTAATGTCTTTTTTTTTTCTTAACTGTGTACCAAATGAGATGTTTTACAAACTATGCCTGATTATTTGCAAACTGAAGGCATATTTAAGATTCTTATTTTACCAGTTTAGAACTTGAGTATGTAAGATAGCTGGTATATATTATTCAGCATTTTTTTTTTTAAAGAATCCAGTATTTAAAATAGCTTTTACTTATAATAACTCCATATAACTAATCCAACTTGCAGAAGTGTATTTTACATCAGAATTTCATCCAGCATCATTAATTTTACATGGAAACAGCTTTGGTTTTGGTCACAGACTTCTCTGCTTTGGTGTGAGCGTGTTATGCAAAGCACATCTTTGATGTGCTACCATGTGTTTGTAATGGGTGGTTTTAGAGGAACAGGATTCTTTCAGTGTCTTGCCTATGCAAAGGTGATTACTTGTGATTGGGACTCCAGCAGATGTATTATTATTCTGAAATAGTAAAGAGGCTGATATACTGTTCTTTATAAGGTATAATGACAAGTATCTTTAATCAGTGCGTTCAGGGCACCATTTGTGGTAATTACTGATGAAGTCTTTAATCTTCGTTTGCCTGAAGATAAATGGCTGATCTTTAGAAAGAATTAAAAGATTTCCTAGCTGTAGCAGAAAACATAGTAACTAATAATGTGACAATAACTGGTTCCCTTAATCATTGGCATATTTCTTTTCTGTGGCTCTTACTTTTTCATCTGGCATATCTAGGGTACAGCAAGAAATGATGTCTATTATGATATAGTTCAAAATCAAGATTAATTTGAGATTAGGCCTAAAACATGATATTGAAAAAGCTTTGCAAGCTTTTCACTGTGGATGTTCAATGAAAATGTCATTAAATCATCTGGAGATTCTTGTGAGACTCCGGATAGAACGATGATGGAGTGAATCACTCATCACTCAATCACTCACTTCTGGAGTGAATCCTCATGAATTGCTTATATTGGACTGATAATCGGTTCCTTTTGAAAACTTGCATAAGAAGCTCAATTTGTCATATCTTTTTTTTTTTTTTTTTTGTTATTTTCCTGAAATGTTTATGTATTGGAAAGAGTCAAACTTCTGCATTCTCTTTATAAATCTCCCTGTTTCTCTGCATATCACTGGGAAAAAGTAAATCACACTTATACACTTGTATAACTGAAAAGAAGACTTTTATGGCTAATTTAGAGTAGTTGTCAGTAGACTAGTAAAAATCAGACTGAGCATGGAGAATTTTTTTTTCTCTTTCACAGCTACTGTTTGAATTATATACTGAAGAACTCATTTGGCTCCCATCACCATAATTTCTCACTTTGGGGCTGAAATCCACTGATGTGGTTTGTACAGTCATTCACTTGACTGACATTCTTTCAATAAAAGTTTTCCCTTTCTACAGACTTCAGCATTGATTTTTGAGAAAATTTATAGAAGGGGGCTTGAGATAGATGTTTCTTTCTTTCTTCTACGAGTGCACGAGCAGCAGAAACAACTTTTCTACTCTTCACTTTAGGAAGTGGACTTGGCTGCTCTTTGTCTTTTGACAGAGCACTCTATGATTCAGTCTTTCTTTCTTCCTGGTATTTTTTCCCAGTGGTACTTTGTTGAAAAATTATCTTCACGTGCCCTAAAGAACACTACAATAATTCCCACTGACTGATGATGAGAGAGTTCTTGAAAGGAGACCTGATCAACTCTCATAGTTTCTGAGTTGACGGCCTTTCCAACAGGAGCACAAATGCCAACAGCAGCACAGTCAAGATCCGTCATCTGGAACCTAACTCTTTGCTACTGGCAACTGTCCCAGACAGCAGCTCGGGGACTGGAGAATGAGTAAAGATATTCCCTTTTTTTTCCAACCACTTTGTCTTGTTTTGTGAAAACAAATCTTCAAGTGACAGCCAGAGCCTGTACCTCTGTTCAAAGCCACTATGCCAGGCATAGTGATCCAAGAATCAGTTTCACAGCTGGTATGAATTATAAGTTTTGGTGCAGTGCTTGAGAGGAACATTTAGAAGTGCGGTCCCTGCGACATTAGCTTTTGCACAAGTGACTGCCCTGGCTCCAATGATCTCATGAGTTCTCTGAGGATCAGACAAGTTTAAGCAGTATGACAAACAGAAAAAAAATGGGCTAAGAGAATAGGGATGGGTCAGTGTGTTATGATTCTCAAAAGTATTGCCAGTCAGAGGTGATTAACATTAGAGAAAAGTTTAACCGATAAAGATAAGGCATTTTTTGAAGCTTCATGGCAAGATACAAATTTTAAAAGGTCTTCAGAACTAGATAACTTCCCTTCAAGTTGATTGGACTTAATCGCATGTTCAGAGTCTGTACTGGAGTGTTTTGATGAGTGGCAAAAAAAAAATTTTGGGGCAGAATTGGGTAACACTTCAAAGAAGCTCTTTGCGTCAATAAGAAATGTGCGTATGAATATTCAGGTGAGAATCTGGGTCTAAATATTTATCAAGGGTAAGTTAGACAGAGTCAGTATGCATATGAACTTACACTACTTTCACTTCAGAAATCAAGCTTCCGGTCAGTCTGATTTTACAACAATGTTTAGTTCTGCTGTTCACAGCTTCATAGTATAGGATTTGAATAGGGTCTGGTGCATTGATCCTATCACTCAGTTATTGTATTATCCCAGGATAGCTACATGTGTCGTGAAGCATGAAGTATTATTCATCTGTAGGATCTCATTTCTAGTAAGTCAGATAAGGCCAATAGCCTATTCCCACAATTTTTCCTCCTTGTCAAGTTCATAGAATCATCAGATGGTTGGGGCTGGAAGGGACCTTTAAAGATCATATAGTCCAACCTCCCTGCAAGAAGCGGAATCCAGAGGAGGCCACAAAGATGATCAGAGGGCTGGAGCACCTTTCCTATGAGGACAGGCTGAGAGAGTTGGGGCTGTTCAGCCTCGAGAAGAGGAGGCTCCGGGGAGACTTTATAGGGGCCTTTCGATACCTCAAGGGGGCTACAGGAAAGATGGGGAGAAACTCTTTAGCAGGGCCTGTTGTGATAGGACAAGGGGTAATGGTTTTAAAATAGAGGGAGATAGATTCAGACTAGATATAAGGAAAAGATTTTTTACACTGAGGGTGGTGGAGCACTGTCCCAGGTTGCCCAGAGAGGTGGTGGATGCCCCATCCCTGGAAATATTTAAGGCCAGGTTGGACGGGGCTCTGAGCAACCTGATCTGGTTGGAGATGTCCCTGCTCCTTGCAGGGGGGTTGTACTAGATGCGTTTTGAAGGTCCCTTCTAACTGTAACTGTTCTCTGATTCTATGATCTCTAACTAAGTCAGGTTGCTCAGGACTAGGGGTAACAGTTTCAAAATACAGGGAGGTAGATTTAGATTAGATATAAGGAAAAAAAATTTTTACAATGAGGGTTGTGGAACACTGGAACAGGTTGCCCAGAGAGGTGGCTGATGCCCCATCCCTGGAAACGTTCAAGGCCAGGTTGGACGAGGCTCTGAGCAACCTGATCTAGTCGAAGATGTCCCTGCTCTTTGCAGGGGGTTGGACTAGACAACCTTTGAAGCTCCCTTCCAACCCAAATTATTCTATGATTCTATGATTTAGGTCTACCAGACATTGGTAGACAGTGTTGGCTGGTGAGAAGCAAGGGTGAAGACCTGGACAGGACAGGGAGGTACCTCCAAAGCAGTGTTAAGCCTTGTTCCTGGGGGTGGTAAAGCTCTGTTTCTGCTGTACATACTGTGTCACTTTTGTGAACAAATACAGTTCGACTCTCCAGAGCTGTCAGTCAAACCCTTTTTCTCCTCTACTAAACTTCCTAGAAGTATTTTATTTAGAATCATAAAATGATGGCCGGCAGAATAGATGGTAAGCTACTCATGGCTCATGAAATTTGATTGTCTTTGAGTGTAAATTACTTGAGGGCTGGTATAAGTACTACGCATAATACAGGAGGTATCTACTGGGCTAGGAAAATGAAGCTGTGAAAATATAATACTTATGCAAATTTATACAGCTCCCGCTATTCAGAAGTTCCCCATTTTGTTGCAGTAAATTATAGGAAATTAATATAATTGCCTTAAAGTAACATGCCTAGGAAAGTTTCTGATTAGCCATTACTCTTTTTCAGTGTTAAAATAGAAATTATGGATTTCTGAAGTGATAAAAAGGACTGTATATTATTTTATAACTGGCTTTGCAATTTGATGTATGTTTGCATGCATGTGAAAGAGCTATAAATGATTCATTGCCTGAGAGTGTCATAAGTGAAGACTTCAGGAATGCAGCATAATGGCAGCTTTAGACATTGAGCTGTTTCCTGGTAGCAAAAGCATCCCCCCACGTCAAAGAAAACAGACCAACAATATAGCACCTAGGCCGAAGCAGAGCATTTCTTGTGCAGAATAACTGTTTGCAATAAGGAAGGTGCCTGTAACCAAGGATGCAAATGATTATTCTGGGGTGTGATTGGTTGAAATAAAGTAATATTCCAGAAAGAACTGATTTTGAAACATTGCTAAGAGGAAAAAAAAAAAAAAAAAGGATTAATTAGTTCACTTTGAAAACTTGAATTATCTGAGTGATGAAACTCTCTGAGCCACAAAATTATCTTCAGCAAAATAAGTGGGAAAGGAATGGAAATTGCTTTGTCTTACTTCATTTTACAGCAAACCTTGGAGTAGGATCTTGCAGAAGATCTTCTGTTAATTATTTTTCACAATACAAGAATAGAGAAAATTCAGGTAACCTGAAAAATAGCATATTTAGAACCAACAAAAATATTTGGGTTTTCTCCAGTTTTATAGGCCATAAGATAGCTGGTATAAGACATTGCCGGAAGGTGCTTCTGTGAACTGTGTAGAGTTTGCCACAACTGTGCAAAATGACAGCACTGACAATTCCTACAGTCCTTGTTCAGAAAGCATGGGAACTATTGATTTATGCTGTAGCGTAAATCAATATTTGGGCAATCTGAGGAAGACTTTGCCTGAAGGCATGCAGTTTCTGAAGTTGCTAGGGCTTAGATTTGGGGTTTCTTTTCTTTGTTTACCTCTGTGTCCTCAGTGAGTACTTGATACTTAACTATGGTTGCAAAACACAAAAGTTGTTGGACTTCTGTCCTGATCCAGTTTGACAGAGCCTATACAAACCGGCATATTTTGCCCACATCTTGGGGAAAAATGAGAAGTCAATCATGAACCAAGTAGAAAGAGGAGAATATACAAGAAGATTTGCAAATAATAGTAAAAAAATAATAGTGCTATCAATAGAGACGTGATTTCTTCCCACCTGCGAATGACTCATTGGAACCTACTTGGTAACCATGTGGCTGTGTAACAGACTGAAAGAAACAATAAAATAAAATAAAAAAATCTGCCTTAGTAAAGAAATGTCAGACTGCTTTAAAAAATGAACCCATAAAAGTTGAAGTAATTTGTCACTGCCAAATGACAACTAAATATTTCCTCCTTAACCATTGTTTGACAGTGTTACTAATGTTTAAATTTAGCAAGTTGAGGAAGAGATCAGAAATAGTGTTATGATTGTTCTCATTTTTATTTCTATTTGTGAAGACAGAGCTAATTAACCAGCATGCAGCAACTGCTCTGATTATACGGATATCTACACTGAATTCTGGGCAAAGCTCTCAAATAAGTAGATTTGGGTGGACACGGTTGGCACCATATCCCTTCTTTCTTATGAAACTCAGTGTGATCCAGAACTAAAATGGCCCACTGGGAAGTGATTTTCAGATAATACCTGTCGTAGAAGTAATTTCAGAGGCCAAGCCAGTGGGAGTAGAATGACAGGCTTCAAAATAATCTTGGCCACCTGCAGAAGCAGTCTGAAAAGCGAATGGTGCAATTCATAAACTTCCTGTTCATAGTCAGGGATGACAACATATCAGAAATCCCAAGAGGCTTATGTTCCTGTACTCTTTCTATTAAAATAATTCACAAGCCTTCTTGGTTTCTTGATGTCACTATGCCATGCTGCAAGATGTTGTTCCCCATAATACCAGTGAATCTTGATCAAAGCGAAGGCTTTAGCTTGACAGGGAATAAAGAAAAATGCTGTAATGTAGAGAGATCCTGTTTTGTCTTTTTTTTTTTTTAATTGTCCAGCTTCTTTGAATTATAGATTCCCTAAGAAAAGGAAATATCTTTTATTTTATAATGCATGATGCTTGAATAATGAGATTTTGCTTGTAGCAGCGTCAAACTCATAAAGGTCTTTTCTGCAAAATTTGAACAAGAAATGAGGAAATTCATCACCTCATTTAAGTGAGATTTGCTTTTTTTTTTTAATCTTTTTAGTATCTTTTCTGAAATTTTATCCTGCCTAGTTCTTTATATATTCCTGTCTTTGGACAGGAGGATCCCTGTCTTTGCCTTTGAATCTTTCTACACAAATGTCAGACGTACTCATCTCAATGATATCTGAGAAGCAAATTATATTTTTACTTTGAAGTCTTACACCAGTCAGAAATAGATACAGAAACAGAATACTACCCCTTGGAATAACCAACAATCCATGTCCTCCCATTTCTTATTACAAATCTTCCAGAGTAAGACTCCAGTCTTATGTCTCCATCTAATTTCTCCATAGATCAAGATCCACGTCCACACCAAATTCCACACTTGCTAGCTGTGGGCTCTTATTCCTTCTGCTCAGCGTATAGGTAATGCCGATAGATAGTCAATATGCTGCACCAATCAGCTCACGTTTCATTTCAAATACATTTCTCTAACTCAGGCTATCGCTGCGTATAACTTGGGCATGATTTTTGTACCACCAGAGTCATAAGTACCAGAACTTCCCAGCTGATACCTTCCAACCTAGAGATTTGGAACATAGTCTTCAAAATTTATTAGCTTCACAATGTACAGAAGATTTTGAGATGTGTTTTAATCTGTATCTGTAGCACATTAAGAGGGTGTGCAAGGTCTATTAAAGTGCTTAAGTGAAAAGTTCCGACATGTGAAGCCACAAGAATTAGATAATTTGCAATCACTATTAAAAATATATTTAAAAAAAAAAAAAGAAAAAAAAAGAGTTATGTTTCATTCCACTCTGAACAAGGAAATACTTTTTTTTCTAAGTTAACCTAACAAGTTCTTTTTTTTCCCAGTTTGGGCATTGAACTGTAAAATCAATTATTCCTGTAGCTCCAGTCATACATGAACAGAGATCCAAGCCTAAAGTCACTTTGTCTCTGTCAGTAACTGGCAGTATTTAATAGAGCCTGGCATTTCTAAATAGGAAGCTGTGACTCTCGCTGTTGCTTTTATTAAATAAAGAGAATTTCAGAGTGACCATTTGCTCTAGGTCTGTGCATCAGAAAGCAACACTGAGCCAAGCAGTTTGGTGTACACTGTACGATAGAAGTTCGCTGTGTTTAATAGTTTATTGTGCTATTTAATTTTCCTCTCAGTAGCCGATGTGTTTTGGATTTCATATATGAAGAATGTTGACAAACACGCTGATGTTATGAGTTGTGCTAATGAGACCAAGGACACTGTATGGCTTTCCAGGTCTCTCTAATGTACAGGTGCTGGGAGGGATATAGCCAGAACAGTTCATCCAAACTGGCTGAAGAGAGTATTCCATACCATAAACATCATGCTCAGTATATAAGTGGGGGTTGGTCAGGGTGGGAGTCATCTGGCATCTAGCTCTCTCCCTCTCGCTCCTTTGTTTGCTGCTTGGTTTCATTTCCGTGATCACTGCTTAGGATGGTCATGGGAAATCATGTGGTGAGAAGTTGTGCATCATTCATTTTTTATATTTTAGTATCCTTATGTTTTGTTATGATTTGTTATTATTGTAATTTTCCTTTGCTATTCCAGTAAACTGTCTTCATCTCAACACACAAGTTTTCCTTTCTTCCCAATTTCTCTTCCCCATGTCTCTGGGAGGGGGAGAGTGAGTGAGAAACTATGTGGTGACCAGGGGTAAACCATGACACCGCCTCTTCACTTCCGTCTCAGGTCCTTCCAGTTCCTGCCTTTGCTCTAAGTTAGAGGATTTCCAGGCTCACACTAGACTCAGACACATACACGCTCTGGAACTGGTTGTCAGCTCCTTGGAGCCAGAAGTTGCCACTGGGTGAAGAATCCAAATCCTTATGTCTGAAACATTTGTACTGTTTAAGGGAAGAAAACATCTATTCAAATTCAAGATGCCCTGCAGTTCTCTCCCTCTGCCTCCACCTGAAAAGTGTTGCTTAGATGATCTTTTGGAGCATTAGATTTCTGAAATGTAAAACACAGACAATGATACTGACTTATTTATGAGGCAGTTCAGATTTTATAAATGACAACCACTATATAAAACCAGAGCCTGTTAATCTTCATCTGTTGTTTTTATTGCCATTAATATTTCAGTACTTCCAGGCTGACATAAATATAACCCCTCAATTAAATCCTGATTCTTGCTCCAAAAGCTGGAGAACTTAAAAAGTAAATCAAATTAGAAGCTCTGTTACCTCTAAGCCCTAAAATGTCACAGTTCACTAGGAAAGGACAGTTACAAACTGCATGAATTACTTTCATTCTTTTTTTAGTAAGTGCTGGGGTGGAAATTCTCTGCACATTTCTGAATTGCCTGCATCCGAGCTTCCAGTTTAATTTTCCTTCATACACAGTCTGTAGAAAGTAAGAAACATTTCTAGGGAATAATGCATTGTAACATCTACATTTGAAACAGAGGAGGTGAACTATTCTCCAAAAAATGCCTGTTTCTCTATGTGCTATGAAGGGAGTTCAGGGTGATAAGCTGAGCTGGACAAGTTCACAGTCTAAATATAAAAGTTTTGCTAGCAACTGATCTCACCATTCCTGTGTGAGCAATCTGGGATATATGTTAGAGCTTTGATCATTGCCGTGTATGTAATTAATTGCAGTTTAAAAAAAAAAAAAAAAATAATTTGGATGCTAGAAAATCCTGGGATGCACTAATCTATTTATTTATTTATTTATTCGTGTATTTAGTATCGAGCAGGACATAGATAGCATTGATGCAAGAGCAAAATTCCTCTGCCAGCTGCTAACCTGCAGGATTATAAGCGTAAAGCCAGCCACACTCCAGCCGCAGCAGCGGCTGAACGTATCCTTCCCCGTGTAAAAGTCAAATCAAAACATTTTCTGTACTTTCCGCTGTCCTAAATGACAATTCTAATGGCACAATTGTGTTACGCCATTGAGCAGTGTCTCCTTCTGTATGTGTGAATGTCTACAAACAGGTAGGAGAGACAAAAAATAAAAATATTAACAAGTGTCCTTTTGAAACTTGACTGGTTTTATGCCTTCTGCCTGCGGTGATGTGTGATAACACAGCAGTTCTTCAGCTCAGGGGTCCTTGTTTGATCACAGCAACAGGAGGGGAATTGCTTTCCGCATCTATGAGTAAACAGCATGGACTCTCTTTAATCAGAAAGGACAATGTACTAAAGCCCTTTTTGATGTCTCCACTGTGTTATTTCATTTAGGAGGTCAGAATTTATACTATATGTGTCTGTGTGTATTTGTAAATATTAAATATAAAATTACATATAAAGATCAAGTTTATATATATATATATATATTTAGATGGTATCAAAATAGAGGGAGGTAGATTTAGATTAGACAGTAGGAAAAAATTTTTTACAATGAGGGTGGTAGAACAGTGGAACAGGTTGCCCAGAGAGGTGGTGGATGCCCCATCCCTGGAAACATTCCAGGCCAGGTGATGAGGCTCTGAGCAACCTGATCTGGTTGGAGATGTCCCTGCTCCTTGCAGGGGGGTTGGACTAGATGACCTTTGAAGGTCCCTTCCACCCAAACCATTCTATGATTCTATATATTTACACATCTGTCGCTTTATATATACACATGTAAGCTGGCACCTTTTTCGCATAAAAAGTTATTTTCCAACAGTTTGAAAATCAACCACTGTTTTTTTTCCCATAAAATAATTACTCAGTGTTGCTGTACCATCTCTTAGCCAAAGGATACTTCAGTGTGCTTTCTGAATGTTCCCTACACAGACGAAGATGAAGATGTGGACTAATATGTGTCATTGCCATATATATATCCAACAGAGGGAAAGGAAAACATATGACTTCTCTTGTGCCAGATGATTCAGTGCTCATCTTGGAAGAAGTATGCCTCCTGTCAGACACCTGCTCTAACTGTCATGAGACATCTTCCCTGGTGCTTAATTTACTGCTTAAGAAATGTTTTTTATGGCTTTAATTTTCCCTATGGTGACGTATAACCCTAAAGATCATGTGGAGGAAATGTAATTTTTTCGCTTCTTACTCATCAGCAGCAGAATTGTTTAAAGACTTCTCCAGAATACACTATGTGTCCTTTTACATGAAGAGCCACCATGATTGTAGACACTTGTGATGATACTTTTGGATGTAACATGATCTCCAAACACTAGATTCAGTTTTCAAAGTGATATGAGAAAGAGATTTTAGATAAGCTGAGGAGATTTCAGAATTTGGCTTCATTTCTATTAAATTTAAATTTAAAAATTGTGAAATCTACTCTAAAAGAAAAATCTGGAAAAAAGCCACAACAAACAATAACACCTGTGCAAGGAACACAACTTTTTGATTTGGCTTGGACCTGTAAACTGTATCATATATTGCTATCTGAACATGATCTTGATGAAAAAGAAAATGAAAAAAAAAATAGACAGAAGTTTTATTTCAAATTAAAATTAAAAATTATGTGTTCTAAGAATGTCAATATGAGACATTTGGAACTTTGCTAGTGTTTTACTAGATTTTTTCCTAGAAGCATTTTGAAAAGTAGCTTATACTATTTAAACCCAGAGACACAACCATTGGAGCTAACCAGGGTAATTCTCTTCTACCTGTTCAGAGGATGGCTCTTTTTTAAGCCTGCTTGTGTGTGGTTTTCAAAGGTCTCGACTAAAATACTTTCTTCCTTATAAATTTGTACAAAGTGTAAATTATCACTAAATCTGGCTCCAATCTCATAGATTTTTTTTTTTCTTCTGCATTATCATCCCCATGGTTTTGACAAAGTAATTCTAACTTTAAGAGTTAATATAAATGTCAAATTGCATCTTGTATTCATGGACTACTAGCCTATGTTTTCTTACATAACAGATTTGGTAAGAGCCAAAGCATAAATAGTTCCGTAAGTTGCTACTACCTTTCTAAGTATTGTCCTTTATTGACACTTTTGATTAGTGTTACTAGTGTCATATAAATCAAAGGTAAATATAATGTAGTGGCTTTATTTTTTGTCTATTTTAGAGCTTTGGGTAATGGACCATCATATCATATAGCAGACTAGTAAATCAATATTATCAAGGTAATTTGTTAAGTTCATAGAGTATGCACATTCAAGTGCATCCTAATCCAATAAATGTGTTTATCTTACATGTTTGATTCTAGGTCTCACTTTCTTTGATTGGAAGACACTTAATTTTCTATGACTGTTATTTCCATAAGCATATTGTCTTCCTGCTAGTGAATATTAGACGACTGAGTTTTAATAGGAGCTGGCTTATGTGGTTGTCACCCATCCCTCAAGAAAGTTCTGTGTTTGCAGATCTGCTGCTGACAGATGGAGAGCACAGAGGTGTATTGTTTTTCCACCAGATAGGAATGTTTGTTTACATGCCTGTTATATATAGTCTACAGTCTTTCTGATAGACAAATATTTAAAGTCCATTTTATTTCTTGGCTGAACATTTTCACCAGACCTTTAGGTACTGAATGTCCTTGGGACTTTTTCCTGTCTCTCAAAGAAGGTTAAATTCAGCCACCATTTAGAAAAAATGCTATGAGCATTGTCAGAGTGACACACCAGCATCATGATTGAATATGCAGTGTTTGCTGAGGAAACCAGGCTAAGAAGAAACAGTCTGTCACCACAGAATGCCATCCACAATTTGGCCACTCTGGTCTTTCATGTCTTTGAACTATGGTATGGCCAATAATTTTTTACTGTCTGGCACAGGGATCTAGAAGTTATTTTCTATTGATGAGTGAATTAATGAGTGGAAGTTGTTTAGTTGTTGATTTTATTTTTTTTTCCATCGCTGAATGGAAATGTAAATTTACATATATACACACATGTGTGTATACATATAAAGTTTTATATAGAGAGACCATATACATTTATAAAAATATCCTTAGTCAACCAAGATGCAGTATTTTTACACTTTTTTTTCTCATGAAACATTCTAATTGAAAGTAGTTAATTTTAAATCATCAAGGTTCTTTGTTTCCTTTGGATTTCATATCATTTCAAAGATATCAGAAGATATCTTTGGGGCTTAGAAAATGACATTCTTTGTCTCTTCGGTCTTCTCTCAGCATTCAGTTCAACATATGACATGATAACCTTTTTAAAACAAAAACAATTTCTAACATGCAGCTGGTTTCAGTAAATGGGTTAAGAACTTGCCCTCCTCCCACCACCGGTGCCTTCTGCACAAGCTGTAGATGTTACATTTTACGTTCACAGCACTGATTTGATTAACAGGGGTATATTGTATCTCCCTCAACATGCATAATCATGTGTGTCACTTCACATGAAAAGGGAACATCTGTGGGTTTATTATTGGTTTCTCAGCAAGAGATAAAAAACAGAGTTAAAGGAGGGAGAGAAATGAAGGTCAGGAGCAATGAAAAAGTAAAAGAGTTTTAGCCATTTAGTAAATATGTGTTTGCTTTCTGTCTCTGTGGAGGGCTAGATATAGCAGACCTTCTATTTTCATCAGAGCCTCTGTCTTAACTGCAGTGTAAGTAATATGAATTTTTTTTGAACTTATGCTTCCGAAAGCATTTGTCAGCTTCTGTAAAATAAAGCATTTTATCATCCGTGGCAAGAGCTATGAATTTAAGTGATAAGAATGTTACAAATATGAAGTTCAAGCTCATTTTATAGTTACAGAATAGTAGGGTGTCAGGATTGTGCCTGTATGAACACTCACGGCACTTATGTGTTAATTCTCTGGTGGTCCAGGAACCCCTCAGTTTTTTGCCTGTATAGATGAGATAATGGATCAACCTGAAAGAAGGTGGCAACAATTAGAATCAGCATTAACTCATTGCTGTAGAATCTTTCTGGGTGGGAATTTTGATCAGACCCAGAGATTCCTCCAAGCAGCTCCTAAAAAAGCTGATCAGTCCAACTTGTGTGCTTTGGTGTAGTGATAAACATCCTGGGTGGTCAATGTATCTGTCCCAGAGGGTCCTTGATGCAGAACTGAGCAAACTGAACATAGATAAGATGCTTGTGGATGGTCAATAGGTAGTATTCCTGCAGAGGTCTTTCTAGAACAGTCTTTCATAAACAGCTGAGATATTAATAAGGTGTTTCGTATGTAATTTAAGATACTCAAAGCAATGGATGATGCTTGTGCTGGAGTGGTCAGACAGGACCGTAGTCTGGCTGGGTGTTGGAATTCAGCAGAATAACAGTTGGAGGAGTCTCACCTGATCCAGCTGAAGATCACTATAAAGACTCTTGCAATGGAGCCTTGCATCATCCTCTGGACAGCAACAAACTCTCCTGCTCAGGAAACTGGGTTCCCATACAGGTGTTACCTGATGCAAATATCCCAGTAAATTAGGGGGCTTTGGTTGGTTGGTTAGTGGTTGGATTTTTTGCTAAAAACTCCAAGGACCTTGCAGATATAAATGTTCGTGAAATAATTAACAAGCATAAGACAACTGGTATAACATAAGCTGCATGATGTAACTCCAGGTTTCCTTCCTGTTCTGCCTTTTATTTTTTAAATTATAAAATAGAAATATCTCTCTTTGTCACATGTGTTTCTACACATGTGAAACAGTATTCTTCTGCCCATATGCTTCAGTCATATACTTAATTACCAGAAATTGTTATCATTTAATTGTCTTTTTTTTTTGTTTTGTTTTCAAAAAATGATAATGAGGTGTAAATACTAATGTATCAGCTCAAGCCGTAACTATAATTTTATTTCCAACCACCAAATAACAGGAAATCTCCTGTCTTAGAAAAAATTCTTGGAAGTAGAGATTAAGAATCTTCTTGCTCAGTGGATTTGAAGCTGGAATAAAATTTATATATTAGGTGACCAATACGGGCATGCAGACGCATAGGCAGACACTGTGCTCTTAGAAACTGCATTTATCTTTGGATGCTGAGATTTGTTCCTCTGTTTCAAGCAGTTCTCTAAATATTCACCAGACATAGGCAAGGTAGGCTAGTTCTGCCTGCTAATGAAACACTGCTGAAGGTGGCAAAACTTGTCCATTTAGTCTGGAATGGCTTTTTAGTATCTTAAAATTCTTGACAAGCAATTTGAATTTGAATGTGAATTGTGACATGCTGTTTCGAATTAGCTTAAATGTAAAGAGTCTAATTTGCCAACTATTAGTGCTATTGTTGAGTATTGCACACAGTTAACATAGCTTGTGAAATTACGTAAATACAAAACAAATATGAGCAACTTACTGTTTATTACAAAGCGTAAAATCCAATTGGTGCTTTTTGATATTAGATGGACTTAGTACACTGGAAGTGGATATTCACAAATTGTTCTCTGCATTTGAATAATGAATTGGCATGAACCTTATTTAATTACAGTGTTTACTTTTCTTGAGTAATTTTCCGTTCTCTTGTTACAAAGGAAAAATACATTAATAAAGTAATATACTCTAATTATAGGAGAAATCTGTTTACTAAAAAGACCATTACACAGGACACCTATTCATTTAAAAGGCTGATTTATTTAAATGTATTCAGCAGGGATATTGTCAAGAATGCTTAGTTTGTTTGGAGATGTTGATTTTGTAAGCTATTTTGCTTGGCTGGGTAAATCTAAAAGAACATCGTAGAGGACAGATAGACAAGGTGTAGTGACAGTCCAATATTGGGATCTGGCTTTGCAGAACATGATCAAATTGAACTGAAGCTTTTATATCTCCAAAACAATAGGCAATTGTTTTTATCTGGCATTTACCTAGGTTTTTCTTTATGTCATCACTGCTCAGTAAACTGAGAAATGGAGAAATTAAGACTATATGTACATGATTCTACATTACACCCTGCAAACATACTTTAAGTGAGGGATCCTTTTTGATATAATGTGTACACCTATGTGTTCACCTGACACGTAGAAAATTAGTTTCTCCCATGGGAGAGACCTCATACTGGAGCAGGAGCAAGGGAGGAAAGTGAGTTGTTCTACTCCTGAGGAGGAAGGAGTCACACAAAAGAACATGTGATGAACTGACCGCAAGCCCTATTCCCTCTTCCTTCTCTGCCACTCGGGAGGGGGAAGGAAGCAGAGGTAATTTGGCCGTCTTGGGCACAGCAATCATAAAACGATATTGTTTTCAGTTCTTGGAGAAGTAAGGAAGGTGGTTAGCAGAACTGCCACCTTGAACTTCTGGAGGGCAGACTTTGCCCTGTTTAGAAGCCTGATTGAGAGATCCCTTGGGAGGCAGTCCTGAAAGACAAAGGAGTCCAGGAAGCCTGGACATTCTTCAAGAAGAAAACAGTAAGGATGCAGAAGCAGGCTGTCCCTATGTATTCAATGGTAAGACCAGTTGTTCTCTGACTACCCAGCCCCTTGAGCTGGAAGACTGAGATGGGGAGCAGAATGAAGCTACCATAATCCACGAGGAAAGGGTTAGTGACCTGCTACACCACTTAGACAAACACTAGTCCATGGGGCCAGATGGAATCCACCCAAGGGTACTGAGGGAGCTGGTGGAAGTGCTCACCAAGACACTTTCAATCATTTACTGGCAGTCCTGGCTAACTGAGGAGGTCCCAGTTGATTGGAGAGTAGCAAATGTGATACTCATCTACAAGAAGGGCCAGAAGGAGGATCCAGGAAACTATAGGTCTGTCAGTCTGACCTCGGGGTTGGGGAGGGATAAGGAGCAGCCCATCTTGAGTGCCATTACACAGCACATACAGGACAACCAGGTGATCAGGCCCAGTCAGCATGGGTTTACGAAAGGCAGGTCCTGTTTCACTAACCTTATCTCCCTCTATAACAAGGTGATCTGCTTAGTGGACGAGCTAGAGTGGATGTTGTTTACGTGAGCTTTAGTAAAGCCTTTGACATAGTTTACCACTGCAATCTCCTGGAGAAACTGGCTGCTTATGGCTTGGATGGACATACTCTTTGCTGGGTAAAAAAACTGTCTGGATGGCCAGCCCCAAAGAGTTGTGGTGAATGGAGTTACATCCAGTTGGCAGCCGGTCACACGTAGTGTTCCCTAGGGCTCAATAGTGGGGCCAGTTCTGTTTCATATCTTTATCAATGATTCAAATGATGTTATTGAGTGCACACTCAGTAATTCTGCAGAACAACACCAAGTTGGACAGGAGCGTTGATCTGCTTGAGGGTAGAAAGGCTCTTCAGAGGGATCTGGACAGGCTGGATGAATAGGCTGAAGCCAAGTATCCGAGGTTCAACAAGGCCGAGTGACAGGTCCTGCACTTGGGTCACAACAACCCCATGTAATGCTACAGGTCTGGGGAAGAGTGGCTGGAAGGCTGCCTGGTGGAAAAGGACCTGGGGGCGTTGGTTGATAGCTGACTGAATATGAGCCTGCAGTGTGCCTAGGTGGCTGAGAAGTCCAATGGCATCGTGGCTTGTGTCAGAAATATTGTGGCCAGCAGAACTGGGGAAGTGATCATGCCTCTGTACTCAGCACTGGTGAGGCAGCATCTCGAATGCTGTGTTCAATTTTTGGCCCCAAGAATGATGTTGAGGTGCCAGAGCATGTCCAAAGAAGGGCAATGAAGCTTGTGAAGGTTCTAAAGGACACATCTTATGAGGAACGACTGAGGGAACTGAGGTTGTTCAGTCTAGAGAAAAGGAGGTTGAGGGGAGACCTTATTGCTTTCTGCAACTACCTAAAAGGACATTGTAGCAAGGTGGATATTAGTCTCATCTCTTAGGTAACAAGTGATGGGATGAAAGGAAATGGCCTCAAGTTGTGCCAGGAGAGGTTTAGATTGGATATTAGGAAATACTTCTTCACTGAAAGGGTTATCAAGCATTGGAACAGGCTGCCCTGTTCAGGAACAGGCTGATGGTTGAGTCACCATCCCTGGAGATATTTAAAAGACATGCATAGGTGGCACTTAGGGACATGGTTTAGTGGTGGACTTGGCAGTGTTAGTTTAACTGTTGAACTTGATCTTAAGGGTTTTTTTCCAACCTTAATGATTCTATGATTCTAATTTATGTACATTATATTCAGTGTCATGTCTCACTTCTAGTTTGGGGATCACAACAAAATAACATTTTCTATAGGAAATTAGACGAGGTAGAAGCTTATAAACCGCCTGATCTCCAGCTTTTCAAATCTAACAATCACAGGACTACTTCAGTCCTGGTAATATACCTACCTCTCTATTGGTAACTTGTTCAACATTAAAAGGAATCTCATTGCTGATTTCATCAGATAGGTGCTGGAAAATAAGTTTGTTTGGCAGCTGATGGGACAAGTTTTGTTCTTTTTTCCATCTGGTATCAATAAAGCTGATGTTCTTTCAAACATCATAGGAAAAAAAAAAGAAAAAAAACAATTCCTAAAGCAAATCATTGCAGAGTCTGCAATTATCTTTTTCCATCATGTCTTGGTGTTTTTATTTATTTTATCTCTGATTATGTTGACGCAATGGAAGTTATACTTTTATCAGCTTCTCTGTCGTCATCCATCATTACTATCACAGTATTTCAAGTGGTAAGTCTTGAGGTGAAGGTTTATCAGGCATTCATTTGGTCCCAAAATTTTCAGAAGTAGAAAAGGGCAAAAGCCAGAGATACAGTCGATTGTTACAGACAGAAAGGGTTTTTATTGTGGTTTAACCCCAGCCAGCAACTAAGCACCACACAGTCCCTTGCTCACTCCCTCCTAGAGGAAAGAGGGAGAGAATCAGAAGGGTAAAAGTGAGAAAAATCCTGGGTTTAGATAAAGACAGTTTAATAGGTAAAGCAAAAGCTGTGCACACAAGCAAAGCAGAGCAAGGAATTCATTCACTACTTCCCATTGGCAGGCAGGTATGCAACCATCTCCAGGGAAGCAGAATGCCAAGGGTAACTTGGGAAGACAAACACCGTAACTCTCAAAGTTCCCCCTTTCCTTCTTTCCCCATCTTTATATGCTGAGCCTGATGTCTAATACTACTGAACTTTGGTCAGTTGGGGTCAACTGTCCCTGCTGTGTCCACTCCCAACTTCTTGTCCACCCCAAGCCTACTCGCTAGTGGGGTGGTGTGAGAAGCAGAAAAGGCCTTGACTCTGTGTTGGCACTGCTCAGCAATAGCTGAAACATCCCAGTGTTATCAACACTGTTTCCAGCGCAAATCCAAAACATAGCCCCATGCTAGCTACTATGAAGAAAATTAACTCTGTCCCAGCCAAAACCAGCACAATCTTGGAAAACAAAATCAGTGCAGGTACATTTTACAACTGATGTGGAAAAATCTGTCTACCTACAAACCAATGAGATTAAAATAAAAGTAGACCAAATAAATTGACTCAAAAGGTCATGAGATTCTTTACAAAGGAAACTAATACATACTTTTACAATGGATATTACAAGCCCAGGGAACCATCATGCTTTGAGCAAGCTGGGATGGTCAGCTTTTGTATGAACTTTTGTTTTAATAGGAGTTTTAATTTAACCAGAAGTAAACTCTTTGGAATATAAGATGTCTGTCCTCCTGATTCAAGCAACCCAGCGAGCTGAGCACTCTGTAGCTGCTTAATGGGTCACAGCCACTGTTTTATTTGACTGCCAGTTTTACAGCAGTTTTCCTTTCAAATGGTATGTACCATATTTGTTACTGAACATGATTGTTAGTGTGGTAGACTGAATCTCTGTTTCAGGCTATAACCTAGGAAATAGGAGACCACTGAAATAAATGCACGGAAGATGCAATTATAGTAACAAATGTGGAAGGTTTACAATCTTCAGGTCATCCCAAAGGAAGATATTTCCTGACATTTCTCAGCTTACTGAACAATGACGGATAAGCTGATTTAGCTGCAGCAGTTTATAATGGCATCATCTGACAGATGCCGGCCCTGCTGGGGTCCCTGCAGTTGAGGATGCACAGACCTTAGTTCACATTAGCTTAAACTGTCCCTGAGGTGGGTTTAATAATTGCTGTTATGTCCTGTTCTGCCTCCTGTATGTGTGTGACAACTTTCAGAAGAAAGAGTCCTGTGAGAGCAGTAATGTCTTTAAGTCACTGAAGGACCAGAGATTTGGAGCTTGGTGTCTTTTTTTTCTATCATGCTCACTTTTCACCTTGACAAGATGATTTTTCATATTATGATGGATGTTCCTATTAAACAACAGGGTTTCAAAGTCAGTTGCCATTTAATAGTTTCATCAAAATCCTTTAGCTTAATGATATGGCCTCTTACTCATGAATGGCATGGCCTGGACTGTGTCTTTTTGACAGTGCTTTAAATGGCAACTGTGCAGTGCTCATATACCTCCCATGCAATGGTATTCTCAAAGCTCAGCACCTTTCTTTGCCACAGATACTCCTCCTAGAGAGATGGGACAGGAAGAGAAAGGAGATCTGGGAGCAAGCTTTTCAGTGCTCTATGCACGCGTGTATATCATCCATATCTTCCAGTAATTTGAGGCTTACATTTTGAAGGACAGCAATGCTGAAGGAAGTTTGACTTGTCTGTTCTGCTTTTACTCACTGCTCCTGATTATATGTGCCTATAGTGTAGAACATGTGGTCAGTTGTCCTATGCTTCCTTCATAATTAATGGAAAGAAGTGGCCACAGTTCAGTTCCTTGATTTTAGATGTCAGCTTTGTGATGAAAACAATAATTCCCCAGCCATGTGTTTTTCTTTATTATTTCTCCATCTCTCAGCAGACCTGATAGCTTAGAAATACGTGTCTAAGATTACACGTGTGAGTCCTTCTCTCCAAGCCCAGAATTTTCTCATTGCCTGCTTTTAATGAAGATATTTGACAATCTTTGACAATGCTCAATGAACTGTTTTTGTTTTTTTTTTATAATGATTCTTTCCTCATTCTATGTTTTGCAACTGTGTAAATCTTTGCAAAATATACTCTCCTAAACGCTGTGCTTCAGTAAGTTGAACTGTCTAGTCTCTCAGAATTTTCATTAATTCAGTTGAGGTCAAAATTTAAAAAGCACCATAAGAGAAGTGGGCAAACAGTAAAGAATTTAAAACAGAGCCAATTGATTAAGATTTTCAATCTTTAGTTCACACATTTTTGAGCCCACTTGCAGCTGCATTTTCCTATTACTTTTTATTTTTAGTTTTAAACAATAATCTATTCCAAGAAAGGCTGAAAATAGACCTATTAAAGTGTAGTCTTGCACAGCAATACCATGTTATAGTATTGATATGAACTATGTAATTATCTCACATTTTTCCTTCTGCTCGTCAGTGTAGCATTTAAATGTCAGAGTAATTTTTGTCTATAAAAATCAGCAATGGATTATAAAAGAGGACATTTTTTATGACATTGTATATCAATCCACTTCCAATTTTCTATTGTTTCCTGTAGCATTTCTTTATGCTTCTTTTCTCTCTATTCCATGGTGAGAGCAAAATAGATTCATGCTGAGGTGGAGGTTTTGAAATCATCCAAGAACAATCGACTCAGTCAGTTATCATCAGCCATTTCTTTGTGGGTCAAGATGAGCAGTCCCCTTTGTGTCTGCCACAGACAGAATGCTAGTTACTATCTTGAAGATTTGCGTGCGAAAGCTGAGGGAAACATCCTAACTCAAGCTAAGAGGCGTGAAATACAGGCTTTAGGGAAATCAAAGGGACAACAACAGAGGAGATGCACTGGTGTGTGGTTGGTCACTCTTCACTGTTGCTCCTGGAGATGCATGGCAATTGGTATCTAATTGGCATGTAGGAATTGTAGTTCTACCCCATCGGCGATCAGTAGTGGACTAAATTGCAGATTGTTCATGTTTCTCCATAGCTGTGCAGCAGTGACACCCCTATCCTGGTGCCTTTGTGCAGCCTGTATGCTGTAAAAAGCAGATCTAGATGTATTCTCAGTTTACCTGACTCTTCACAGAGTTCAAGGACAGAGCACCTAGGTGGCTTTCTCACTTTTCTGTTTTCATAACCCTTTCTTCTCCTGCAATACAGATGACCTCTTCCTGTTTGGGGGAATAACCAGATACAATCGTTGACTGCGAGTGCTCACTCACCTTTCTACTGCGTCTCTGGATAAAAAATGTAAAATGCAGATGGAGACTTGGGAAATATGAGCTGTTACTGCTAGTTGTCCTACTACTTGCAACTCTCCATGGAATCCTGGGCTTAAAAACACAGTTCAATAAATAGTTTTATTTTAAGTCTGTGCAGTGCAAATTTCAAATATGAGTAATTTATATGAACGGTATTCTTTGACAGAAGTGAAAACTTCTGATTTATGGGGCCTTAGTGCAAACTCAGCTTATGTTCTAAGTGTAGATGTGTTGTTTAGGAAATTTTTGTATTAATCATGCTGTGATCTGTCCAATTACATCTCTTCCCACAAGAGAGATACTAATCCAGACATTGATCCTGGAGTACAGAGTGGCTCATATGAGTTGATAGAATAGCAATGCCATCTATGTTTTTTTCAGTCATACTCATAACAAAGCCTACCACGATACCATCAAGCTACAGTCTTTGCAGAAGGGGATAAGAGGATATGAGGAAAAGGGAAAGTGAATGTAGCCATCCTTATAGTACTTTCCACACCTTCTCCTGTAGCAGAGAGGATGTGTTTTTGCACAGCACTATCCACGTTGTGGGGAGACATCGACTCCACAGTGGGACATGTGTGAAGGACAGCGATGCACTTCTCTGTTGGATTGTTTGGACTGAGGGTCTTTATACATATGACAGTGTTGCTGGGACCTAATAGTTTTGGAATGGTTTGGGCAAAATGTACATGTAGAATGAGATACTATAATAGTTACACATCTAGCTAGCTAGGTGGTTAGGAGGCAGAGATGTTTAAAATCTCTCTTTGTTGCCAACTGCTTGATTAGAAATGAAAGGCTGCCCACAACTGGATTTTTGTGGAAACTTCTGGGACAAATGGAGACCATGTATTTTAATCTCTGTATTTTATTTTCTTGGTACTTTTGTTACACAGGGTAGCTTTTATGTCCCATCTGAAAACTGCATGCAGCATGCATACAAATGGCATAAGGACCTCTGTCTTCTGCTCTTGAATGCTCAAAGAGGACTTCACATGTACTACACCCTTATAATGAAGGAGATTCCTGATTTACCACAGCTGAAGTTGGGTAAGTAAAGAGACATTTAAAATCACTGAATGTTGTACAGTGCTGACTTTTCAGTACACATTTTAGCACCAAAATTCTTGGTCTGTTCATAGATTTTAGAGGATTTTTGTCTCTGTTTTCTGATTAGTGTTTATTTTGGCACACCATTAAACATGACTGCCTTTTTAGCTTATGTAAATCCTTTTCTAGGAACTGAAGGTGGCCTGATATGTATAGGGGGAAAATGTTTTGATAAATTTCTCAAAATACTTGCCTGTCAGTGATTTTTGGTCTCAGTTGCTTTTTGAGGACTTGAACTTCCAGTTGGGAATTGCCATGAGATCTGGGGAAGACTCTACCTTTTTTTTGTTCTCTTGAGCAAACATTTTTTTGAAAATGAAAAGAAAAATCTGAAAGGTGGTATCAGTGTTTCTGAAACATGCTTTCTCATTTACAACTTGCAATGTATTTCTCCCCTGCCAATTACTTAACTACAACTTGCTTTTTAAAATAATTCTGCTTTTCTTCCTAATTCATTTGTTTAATAGGTTTTTTTTTGGTTTTAGCGGAAGATTTTTTTTGGCTGGTTGGGCCTGTTGGGTCCAATGTGCAAGTGCTGGCTGGCTGGATTTGCGAGATGGAGTTCTGTAATTTGTGTTTAGTCATGTCTGTAATGACAGCACGAGCTCCTGTGAAAATGAGGCGCATCCCTGACTAATTCCTGCTCTCCCACCTGTTTCTTTGAATTGAAGGAATGTGGCTCATGATTTCATATCTGTGTTTTTGTGTCTCTGTATTTCTGTATGTAGACTTTGAAGTTATCATTTTGTTATGTTGCAGAGATATTATTATTTTATGAGAGTTGATTGCATTGGCCAGCAGATTTTAAAAGGGAGCAAAACTCATTTTTCTATTTCACTGTATAGTGCTTGTATACACAAACTATCAAACATAATACTTTATGCTTTACAGACTTGTGGGCTTGAAACCTCCCATTTTCTACTTCATGTCTTGTTCCCTGATATTTTTCCCTTCAAGATATCATAAAACTCATGGAGTGGGAAGGGCATGTACTGTGTTATTCAATCCAACTATGAAAAAAAAAAAAAATTACAGCATTTTTATTTGCAATTTATGAGCTCTCAGACAGAATCCAACGTGCAGCAAAACGCATGCTTCAGGCATCTTGGTTATCAGGCACATTAACAGATGATTTGTGTCTCACCTGGACAGGCATATAGGTTGGGAGATGGCAGGGTTATGTATGGTTGGTTGACCACAACTCAAGAAGTACCCCAGATATGCACATATTGGCTTTCTAAATACAATTAGCTTGGTTTTCAAATGACTACTGGTACTAAAGCAGGCACTTAATTTGCAAATGTTACTTGTTGTAATGCATGCAAATTTGCTAAATGCAAATACCCTTTTTAGCCTCTTGTGCAGAGTGTTATTTGCATCATTTTATTCACAATTTGAAAATGAACTGAAAATTTGGTTTTAAGGCTAATCTGGTGCCTGTTGCAAAACTCAGCAAAATCACAGGGATGTGAGATTCAGCCAGTATGATGAATATGAAGCAAATTTTTGTATCTGTCTCCTTGCAATCATTAGGGAGAAACAAGACCATTTAGGACAATAAAATATGTTAAACAAGTAATGTTTCTACCTTGGGATGACATGAACTTCACCTTGTATTTGCTCATTTTTCTCCACTGACCAGGGGGAGAATGTAGATGACTCATTCAGTTGTAAAAATCTGTATTGGTCAGATTAATCTCGTCATAGATTTCTAAAGATAGTTAAGATAAATCCAAGATATAAATCTTTGCAGGCTTTCCTAATTATTTTTCCTAGTTCTCTGAGTAGTACATTAAAAAAATAATAACCTATGTTAGACATTAAAAAATTTACCAGTTGACGATGGGTCTTTTCAAGGTGCCTCCCGTCTCAATCTGTCTTTTCCCATTCTCAGTACTATTTAAGAAGAGTCATTTGGGGATTGGGGAGCAGATTGGCCTGTTGGTTGTTCTGGTTTGTTTCTTTATGGATACTATTAGAAAGTTCCACATTGCAGAACAAAGCTGCCAAAGCTGGAGAGCTGATTTATGTCCTCCTTTGCCTTATAGTCTGTGGTGCATTTAAAATGGAGTGTCCCTGTGCTGGATTCTCTCAGGGCTACATCAAAGCACTGCTGCTTGCTGTAAGATTGGAAAGATACTTCACACTCTATCAGGCAGTACGGAGATGCCTGGTCTTTTACTAGTCAGACATCTGGTATTGCTTACACAGTCCTGTCTAGCACAGTAAGGAGAAACATTTCTTGTACATTATTTGTTCAGACTTTACAAAGGTGAGACTTCACATTCTGTTCAGGAGTTGGCCATAATACCAAAGGCTAATAAACAAACTTATACTAAAAGAGAAGGTAGACAACAAAAAGCCAAATTCTGTTGCCTGTGTCCTGACAACATTCCATAACTTCTATGGGTTTAGGTCTCCAGGTTACATGAGCAGAAGTTGTACCTGCACCTGACCCAGCACAAGATGGGTTGTGGAGTGCCCACATCCACACAGAAACTTGTGTATTGGAAAATAATATCAAATAACCTATTTCTCACATGAATAAACAGCAGAGCATTAATATTTCACATCTACTGTTCTCAAACCTGATCTCTTTCTTTGTGTTCTTTCCCTAGAGGAGCTATCTGTGGAAGAGACGTTATCACAACTTTGTACGGAGCTGCAGGTATTTTCTTCAACAACATCTGTGCATACTTTTTTCATGTCCACTTTTTAAAGTGCATTGAGAGAGCCCAGTCACATATCAGAGTGGGGAAAAGGGGAATTTTGTGCCAGTGGAAAGTTTGTTGAATGTTTCTCTTCAACCAACAATTTCACATAATTTTGATTAGTCACTTACAAGATGTTTCTGTCACTTTTAACAAGTCACCAGCTGGATTGCTTTAACATCCTTCAGTGAGCCTAGCCCAGAGTATCGGAGTATGCAGAAAAAATGATTTGGAGATAGGTTGCAATTACAGCTTTTATGCTGACAGGAGAAAAGATCCTTTGGCAGGTTGTACAACCATATCTTTTCAAATAAAAATGCCTAAATGTGTACGGAAGCTCATGGGAGGAAAAAATTGATTTTGGCACAGAAGCGACTGAACTATTCTCTTGAACTTGCTTCTGCCACGTTTTTTTTCAAGTGAGACCCAGACGCTGATGCCAACATCAGCGTCACTAGGAAAAATGCTTTATAATCAGAGATTTAATAGATTTTATTTGCTCAATTTATGAGTAAGAGGGACAGCATAAGGAACAATGTCAAAATAACAGTTAATAGAGGGAAACTGAAGCCAAACCAAACTGCAAGTACATTCACACTTCAGTTTCGAATGGTGGGCTAATGTTTGTCAGCCACAGGTTTGAAATGGCAAATTTCTTTAAATTTAAGTCATGACTTCAGTACTTTGAAAAAAATTTGATTTCCTATAAATTTGATTTAGAGAAACATAAATTATTGGGCTCAGATCTACTAGATTTAGAAGCTGTAAGGGTGTAGCGGGTTATATAACACAATCTAGAGTCTCCTTTGGATTTATTTCCTATGAGTCTGGGAAAGTCCAAATTGGTTTGGCATACATCAGAAAATGCCAGCACTAAATTATCTGTATTTTCTAATTCCTGTCCAATTCTTATTCTCTCAAAAAGCTTATTGACTTGTTTTGCATGGCAATATTAATAAAGCCAGATTGTGTTGACTGTTGTTTGAAAGCTTCAGGGAAGAGTGTAGCAACAGAAAGGTGAACACAGCAGCTAGAACAGCTGGTTCTCTAGAGTGTTATAAAAACTTTGATTTTCCTTTATGTGATGAAAGCATTTTGGCTTAGCATCCTAGCTGGTAGCTTTCTATCCGTCTATGCATAATCTAATGATAAAGACACTGAATTTGCAGAGACTCTCAAGACATAAATGTTGAGATCTTGTACAATATTGGTGGGACACCGGTGCAGCATCGGCCATCACTGCAGTGTAAGTGCTCAAGTCACTTGTACCTCTGTATGGTCTACAGATTAATATTGGCAATGTTCTCCCAGTATTTTGCCTCTAGGAGCATGTGAACAGAGAAAATTTCTTTTCAGCAGAATATACAAAACACAGACATTTATAAAGGAAAAAAATGCTATGAAAATCATACAGACAGAAGCCTATGGAGTCAGTCTCCCACTACCACTGTGCAGAGCCAGGTCCACCTCTAAAATTAAATACAAATGAAGAAAAAGAAAGAAAGTGAGTTTAACTTGTCATACCTTTGTATTCAACCCAAGAACGCTGCAGATGCAAGGAGAAAGTGAAAGGGAAATATTTTTTTCAAATGGTGTGATAGATTTGTGAAGAAACAAGCAGAAATAACTATTGAAAAAAACCCTGCTGATTTGTTTTGCGTATTGTTAAAGCCAGACCACTCAGAGTGAGGCCTGAAAGGTACAGCCACAGGGAACAGCCCAGCAGCAGGTATGTGAATGGAACAGCCAGAATCACATTTGGTGATCATTTTAATTGCTGAGTTTTGCTCGGAGGAACGGAGACCCTGGGATTTGACCTGCATCACTACTGTTGCTAAGCTCTTACTCTGTGTGTGACAGTGCAGCAAGACTCTCACAATTAGAAACAGGCATTGTCTTTTCCTTTATATGTTCAAAAAGTTAAGAACCAATAAATTAGAAAAATAGCCATCATACACCTATTCCTAGTGCGGCTTGCATTAATAATGCATCTTCCTGGAAGACTGTGCTTTCAGCTTATGATGCAATAGGCAGCTTACTGGCTAAATAT
>WHYT01015491.1:22664-50152 GCA_009806455.1 Tetrax tetrax | reverse complement strand
TATTGACATAAAGCATATAAAATTGAGTGCAGTAAATAGAGTAGTACCCAGAATCTGCAAAGATAAATGTTTGGGCAGAATCTTTTGCCTACCACCATCCCCCTGATTTTTCCACTATCAAAATGCTTAAGGGAGCTTGTCCATTTTGGACAAGTCTTTAAAAGAGAATAACACCCTAACAATGTAAACTCAGCGCCAATATTTGTGTTATCTACACCCCAATTTTCTCTGTTTCTCTCTCTCACACACAGACAATTTCCTTTAATCATGGCTTAGTTTGCAGTGTCATCAATCTGCAAACTGCCTGCATAATAAAATGTGAAAAATAAGCAGTCTTTCAGCAAGATTGCAGTCCTAGACAAAACCAGACCTGGTCACGAACTGATAAACAATTCCTCTAATGTTATTTCTGGAGTATTTCTGGTAGTATTACTGGTTTCATGGAAGCACATAGGGACCCTAGGAATAGATGAAGGCTCTGTACTCTTGTCGTAGTTTAGTTTGATGTCAAGCTACATTGCCTCTCACTCACTCCCCCATCTTCCAAGGGAATGGAGGAGAGATAATATAACAAAAAGGCTCAAGGTTTGAGATAAGGACAGGGAGAGAAATTACCATTACCAGTGAAAAGACTCAACTTGGGGAAAACTATTTATTTATTATTATTGATAAAACAAAAGCAGGATAATGAGAGAGAACAGAAACAACTTCCCCTCACTCCTCCCTCTACCTCCTTCACCTACCCTGAGTGGCACAGGCGGTAAGAGGGAATGGGGGTTACAGTCAGTTAATCACTTGTGGCTTTACGCTTCTCCTTCATCCTTGGGGGAAGAACAACTGACATTCCTCGCCTGCTCCAGTGTGGGATCTCTCCCATGGGCCACAGTCCTTCGTGAACTGTTCCTGTGTGGGTCGTTTTTCCATGGGCTGCAGTCCCTCTGGAATGGCTGCCCCAGCACAGGCCCTCCACAGGCCACAGCCTCCATCAGGCATCCGCGTGCCCTGGTCCTCCACTGGCTGCAGGTGGATCTCTGCTCCTCCATGGACCTCCATGGGCTGCAGGGGGACAACCTGCTCCACCATGGTCATCACCACAGGCTGCAGGGGAATCTCTGCCAGGAGCTGCATTACTCCTCTCCCTCCTTCTTCACTGACCTTGGCATCTGCAGCCGTTCCTCTCACGAGAAATTCTTCACAACAGGCTGGCAGACGCTTCTCAGGTTCTCTTCACATCTTATCTCCTCTCCACTTCTTGCGGCCAGGATGGGCCGAGTCGAGCCCAGACAGCCGCCCAGCAACACTTCCCCGTCTCTGTCTGCTTCAGCTTCCTCACTTCTTCTCCTTTCATTATTTTTTTTTATTATTTTTCCCCTTTAATACACTATCACAGAGGCGTTATCAGGGAACATTCTATCACCAATTGGCTCAGCCCTGGCCAGTGGAGGGTCCATTCTGGAGCCAGCTGAGTTCACTGGAAAAAGGGGAAACTTCTAGCAGCTTCTTGCAGAAGCTGCCACTGTAGCCCCCTCGGATCACAACTCTTTATGCCAAAATATAGAGGTAAAATGCAATGTCTCTCTCATTCTTGAAACTGTGAAACGAGGGAGATTGACATGCAGAGACTTTGCTGCTGACGTGCACTTCCTGGGCTGCAGATCTTTAGTGCAGAGCTGCAGCCTAGAGCTGGAAGGCATGGAGGGCCCCAACGTGTCTTAGTGTGGGAAAGAAGCAATAACAGACTTTGGGATGTCTGTTTCCACCATGTGTTGAGGACACAGTGGTTTGGGTTTGGATTTGTTCTTTGTTCTCATGATCACCCCAATCCCCCATCTGGTATGTTAGGGTGACAGGGCTGAGAAAACCTGTGCTGTCAGAAAGGAAATGAAAGGCTGTGGTTTATTATTTCAGAGCATCCAGCACCATCTGGTGGATAATTTGGAACTCACTGTCTACGATTTTTTTTTCACAGTAACTAATCTGCTATAAAGTGTCTGCAAAAATTGAGGCTCTTTCCACATCTTGCTCTCCAATTGAGAGACAAAGCTGAGACAGTTTGTACTAAAAAAAAAATAAGTGCCTTTTAAAGAGTAAAGGCAAAACTCTCCCTAGATTTATTCAGAATAAAATAACTGAAAATAGTAACTTTAATAATAATTCTGTTGTTGTTCTAACATACAAACTGATTTTGTTTCATGAAACTATCTTGATCTCAGAATGTCCTTTCTCTCTTTCAGCTACTGAGCAATCCAGAGAAGATAGCAGAACAGATAAGCAAGGACCTCGCCTGGCTTTGCTCCCACCTCCTGGCCCTTTGGACCCAGTTCCTGGAGGTAGCAACTCTCCACCCAGAAGTCACAGCTTATCTGACTCAGGAACATCACATGCTAAGGGTAATGTTCAGAAGTTAAAAGCAAGTTCAGTAATGGTAACTTCCTGACAGACGTTTATCCGGATATGTATTTCCAATACAGTTCAGCCCATATGAGTATTTACTGGAGATAGGATGACTAGAACAATAGGTGAAGAAGAGGTGAAGCACAGGATTTGAAATTACAGATTTCAGATTCTGGAATGAAGGCTGTTGCTCATAGGGTACAGAGGATCCTGTGTAAAATGAGTGCACTTTGAACACCAGAATCTGACATGGAATAAGAGGTGAGTGGGAAGAGATAGATATCACCTATATTTGCTAGATATCCATAAATCATAAACATTTGTTTTAAAAAGTACAAGCATCACAATGACAAATAACCAAAAGGATTATTTTATCTAAGCTTGTTTCACAAAACTACCACAAGGAATATAGATTTTTTCTCTTCATTATGTCACATGCATATATCATATGTCGTATCATATACATATCTTTCGTTCTTGCCTTGCTCCTAGTCAGATGCACACACCAGAATATTAGTATTGTTCATGTGGACATTGCTTCTTTTTCTTGATAATAAAGAAGGCACAAAAGCACTTGTCTTTTGTACTAACTTTGTCAGATCTCTTATCTGATTATTTCAGCAAGTGCTGTGTCTTCCATTAGGATATTTTTAGTTATTAACTGGACATCAGTTCAGCACATCTCCTGAGCTGAACTCATAGTCTGATCTAATCATTAGAGAAAAGGGTAGGAATCAACTTGCTTAGCTTCAGGCATCTACAGTGTAGATATTGACGTCTCAGCTTGTGTTCTGGTTCCAGTCAAAGTCAGTGGAGGTCTGGTTACTCTACAGAGTGACCAGAACAACTCTCTGGTTGCTCTCCTCAAGAGCATGGTTGAGCTTGCAAAAAAAAAAGCATAAAATTCAGGAAGACATGGCTAAACAACTGATGCTGAGACTCCCCTGGTTATTTTGACTAAGTTTCCCCTGAAACTAAGAGGGCCTGCATGGCTTTCAGCCAAAGAAAGCGACTCTGTAGGGTCCCGGCCAGGTCAATCCCAGCCTGTAGTTCCAGCCTCGACTGATGCCGACTGCCTGCTTGATCTTTGGCAAATTGCATACCTTTGTGTGCTTCAGTTCCTCCCCATGTAAGCTGTGTGTAATGATACTTTCCCAGCTCTGGAAAACAGTTTGAGACCTCCAGATGAAAAGTCATCCTATTAAGATACAATCTTTTTGAAGGAATGAGAGTCATTTTTTTTTTAGAAGGCCATTTGCCCAACCACAGCTGAAATTTAGGGAGATCCTGAGATGCTGTGATGTATGCTTTTCACTGCCATTTTCTGACACTGTAAAAGAGGTCATTTTTACAAATATTATTAGTAATGTATGGGCTGTAGTTTAACAGCTTAGTATATTTGATTTCTCATTATGCTTGATTCGTTGAAACTCAAAGCTTATTCCAGGGCAGACAGGAGCACTGAATTTTTTATAGCTTGTTTCACACTCTGTGCTCTGCCAGCCACTTCAGATCTGTGTCTCTTTTGTAATTGATTATCCAACACTGAACAGCTCTAATGTCCATGAAGGGATTTGAAGAGCTCTTATTTGTAAGTATCACGACATAGGCAGGTGTATTTCTACCAAGGCTTATTCTCCTCTGGGCTGATAGGTAAGACTTCTTTGGGAGTCACTGTGGATGTTCACATAGGAGAGATGATCAATTATAAGTTGTTCTAATTTAGTAACTCACTCCACTGCTGGTGTGGTTTGCACGGTGAGTAAGGAAGAAATCTTCCCTACTTAAAGAATACAGGGAGAAATAGTAAATTTTATACTTTTAGAAAAGTAGTCAGAAGATGCACATAAGCAAATCTTGATTTAGTGTCAAGGGACACTTACCTCCCAGCAAAATATGCAACACCACCAGCTGCTTTGTGCTGGACTGGGAAAGTAAAGCAGAACTGGGCTTTTTGTTTCTTTCTCTCACCAGAGCAGTGCAAAGCAGACAGAGTATGCTAAGGAATCTAGTTCTGGCAGTCACTGCTTTGTTATTAGCTTCATTGTACTTGGCACCTTTCAGCAGATCTTAGGTTTAACTTCTGTGTTTCTCCCTTAGGTGAGAAGATTCTCAGAAGCCTTCTTCTACACTGAGCACCAGAAACTCGCTGTGCTCACGTTCCAGGAAGGCCTGTGAGTAACCCATTAACCCTCCTCTGTCACTAGAATGACTGAAAATGTATTTAAAATATTTGCAATCAGGACTGAGGTCTTTTTCTCTGGATATGAAGCAGTTTGGTTTGAGAGAAGTCTGGGTCTGTTCTAGCTCCCTATTGTAAAACCATTGAAATCAGTGTCAAAAGTAAGTGACTTCAATCAGGCTCCAGACATAATTAATTTCAAGATTCCTGTATTCTTGAGATACAGTGCAGGAGACCCTCTCCCCCACCTCTCTTCTCACTTGCAATTGAGTACATTTCTTTTCAGAGCAGATGTCCACCAACACCATTATCTTAGGGCAGGCAGAAATATTTAGAAATATTTTTTATGCCTTTAATTAATTTTCGAAACCCACTCTAACAGATTCAATACTGGCCCTTTTAATGGGAAATAACTACTGACAAGCAATAAAAGCTTAGTATTTAAATATCTCTTTTTACCATCCCTAATATATATTTTTGGGGGTATGCACTTATGGATTTCTTTTGGTCTTTAGTTCAGCCCTACTTTCTGTAGCAGAAAGGATCCTTAAATGCAGACAAGAGCATTAAACAGCCAATGTAGATATGAATGTTCACTAGATGCAGCAGTGGAGGACAGGAATGGTGAATACCACCACATTAGCTGGAGGAACTGCGGAAGATATACGAGTTCAGGGCAGATAATTAATTGTCTGGGAATCAACAGTGCAAAAGAGTCTGGGTAAACAAATGTTGCACTGGATTGTATTCATAAAAAGATACTATAAAAAGCTGGCAAAGTAAGTATTTCCTTCTGTTTCATACTTCTTGCTTGGACCCGAGCTGGACAGTATGAGGACTCAATTTTAAAGCTACAGCAGAGAAAATCCTGCTTTCAGTTTTAGCCAATGATTCCAAATAAAGCACATGGACATAAGGAAGGAGTTTTTTAAAATGAGGGTGGTGGAACACTGGAACAGGTTTCCCAGAGAGGTGGTGGATGCCCCATCCCTGGAAGCATTCAAGGCCAGGTTGGATGAGGCTCTGAGCAACCTGATCTAGTTGGGCATGTCCTTTCTCCTTGCAGAGGGGGTTGGATTAGATGGCCTTTAAAGGTCCCATCCAACCCAAACCATTCTATGATTCTATAATAACAGTCAGGACTTGGCCCTTGAAGTCAGAGTGGAAAGAAAGATGCACAAATTTGAATTTCTGAGTAATGAGAGATATCCACACTATCTGTGCATTGAAGCAGCCTGTTACCACGGGGGGCCCACAGCATTGCTGGTATGTAAATCCATCTTTCAAAAGGAGCTCAAATGTTATGACATCAGATCCTATCATGATGATGAAACTTAAGCAATATATCTACTTCTGACCTGCTGCAAAGAAGAAAACTACTTTCTCAGACCTATCATTAAGGTCATTAGGATTAGTTCAGTGTTGGTGGAAAGGACCATGACTTAATTGCTGGATGGGTTGTACAAGGCTACTTGTTCTGCAAATTAGAGCAGAATCATGGCTTCAGGGGCCCAGCTGTGCTCACTTAGTCCTCCCATGTCGGGTTGTAAGTAAGCTATGTACAAGGAAATCCCCGTGTCAAGATCCTGAGGTGAGGGCACAGACATGGCCCCATTCAAGAGAATATAACTCTGCACCAAGGGAAGCCTAATTGCCTGAAGTGTTTTTATTTCTCCAGGCAGCCACAGAACTAGCCAATTCCTACAGATAAAGATAATTTTTCTTCAGTGATTATCAAGGAGACTGAGCAAAAAAAAAAAAAGTAAAATAGTTTTGTAAACTTTAGAAGTTGATCTGTTTAGTAAATTCAGTCTATACAGGCTTCATGGCAGAGTCATTTTATCTTTTTGATTTTGCTAGATGATGTAGTTGAAAAACATTCTTGGCTGCCAGAGTATCATTAATGTTGGGGATGGCAGTAGGGAGCATTAATTAGGTTCACAGAGTCTTCAGGTGAGATCGGCTCTCAGGGTGCCAGATGCTGTACAAGCACCTCATACAGTAACAGGGTTTTTTTTTTTCCTCCAGTTCTTTCTTCCTTCTTAACAGAGAAGAGCTTTTTTTTTTTTCTTCTCCTCTACTCTTGTGAGTTCTGTGTGAGGCCATGCACCTACAGCATTTGACTGCTTAGACATACCATTTTCAATAAACTGGGCATCACAAAGAGTGGGAGCCCCTAACAAGTGACACACGCTCCCAATATTTCACAGAAAACATTTTTTTTTTTTTAATATATCTCACACCTTTCAACATCAATGATTCATCTTTTGCACCAGAGATTGATCTCAAAGCAAGTTTAGTTTATTATTTTCACATAGAGTCTTTAGTACAATGCTGATACTATTAATTAATATGTCAGTGAGAACTTTATTATGGTGCTAAGAGTTACCTCTAACCACCTAGGTGTTGCTGCAGGCAACGCTTCGCTGTTTGTGACTCCTGTCTGAGTCATGTTTTAGCAACCAATGAGTTGTTTATCTTTGAGAAAAAAATAACTGGCCTACAGGTAAGAGCAAATGATATACAGCAACAATTATGCTCTGAAGTTGAAGCTGATATGCTGGTGTGAACAAGTTATTTGTGTCTGGACATAAGAATCTTCCATGCTAGCATGAATTACAAACCTGCTGTTTGAGTTTTGCTTCATAATGTGTAAAGTGTGTTTCTTCTAATTAACTGCCACATGGTAATTATCTGCCTTTTGCCAATGATAATCAGAAATATTGCCATTATTCTATCCTATGGGATCTGTGCAGAAAGCTTTCAACTGACCATCTATGAAAAGCTTGTTGTCTTCTTCTATATTCCTTAGGATAAACACACTAATTCTTCAAAGAGTCAACACAAATAAACAGACTTTGTGTTTTATGTTTTCACCATTTTTTGAGGAAGATGCTTACATGGAAAAGCTCATCAGAACTAAAAAAATTATTGTATTTATTATAGCTGAATCCACATTCATGTGCCAGTTTAATGTTACATTCACTGATGAAAGCCAGGTAGCATTTCACGTGTCTGAAAAGATGGAAACAGATAGTTATTTTAGTTCTGCCAACAGGCAGTGGCTGAATTGATGTGTTTTAGCTCTTCCAGATGCATACACAGTGCTCTGAGGTCTGGTATCAGTGAGACAGAGGGGCTGGCGTGCACCCGTCTTGGCCTTCCTCCTTCCTGTACTGCTCAACCAAATTTTTGATTATTGCTTCCTGCATCTGGGTTTTGAAACCCTTGCCAAAGCCAGAGTGACGGACCTCTTTTCCTGCCCCAAAAGCCAGTGGAGGGATCCAGTCTCAGCTAGCTGCAGTGACCCCTGGGAGGACAGCAGTGAGTTATGGTAGGTAACTGGATCCTGTGGCAGTGGCAGCTGGAACAATTTAAAAAAGACAGAGGTTTTGCAGTGAGAGAGTGTGCAAGTTGTAAGTATCTCTAACTGAGAGATAGAAATCAACTCACAGGAAACCTCCTAGGAGTGCTGGGTGCCCTGTGGTTATGCAGTACTGTCTCCTCTCCCTTTAAACACATTGCCTCTGTCCTCTGCCTATACATCCAGCTGTGCTGCTGAGCTTGCAGGAGTGATGGAGAAACAGTACAGTAACTTCTCAAACACTCAATTTCTTCTGTACTTTGCTGCCAGGATCCAAAGTCATGGACAGATTTCTACAGAAATTCGTAATTCGGAGTACTTCACCAGCATGCCCCCTCTTCCAGCAGAATGCGTCGACATAGATGGGGACTGGAACACGCTCCCAGTTATCTTTGAAGACAGGTACATGGATATACCTTGCAAAGGTGAGTAAAACACCATAAGGTACAGCTTCATGAGACAGCTTGAGCTGAGGGAAGTTCCCTTCCCCAGCCCAAGGTAAGTGATCTTACATCCCTTGAGCTGACTCTGGCTTTGATCAGTGTGATCCACTATGTAATATAGCTGAATTCTTCTGTTTTCCTTAGAGACTACAGTATTTCCTGTAGCTTTGCATTTGTAGTATTCACAGCAAACTGTTTAGTTACAAGAGCTGGAGGCAGTATCTAGAAAGAAAACAAAATCTTTGCGATTTTTCCTAGAAGCATTGAATAGTTTGGGTTGGAAAAGATCTTTAAAGGTCATCTAGTCCAACCCTGCAAGGAGCTGGGACATCTCCAACCAGACCAGGTTGCTCAGAGCCCTGTCCAACCTTACCTTGAATGTTTCCAGGGATAGAGCATCTACAACCTCCCTGGGCAACCTGTTTCTGTGTTCCACCACCCTCAGTGTAAAAAATTTCTTCCTTATATCTAGTTTAAATCTATCCTCTTTTAGTTTAAAACCATTACTCCTTGTCTTATCACAACAGGCCCTGCTAAAAACTCTGTCCCCATCTTTCTTATAAGCCCCCTTTAAGTACTGAAAGTCACAATAAGGTGTCCCTGGAGCCGTCTCTTCTCCAGGCTGAACATCTCCAACTCTCAGCCTTTCTTCAGAGCAGATGTGCTCCATCCCCCTCATCATTTTTGTGGCCCTCCTTTGGACCCTCTCAAGCAGGTCTATGTCTTTCCTGTGCTGAGGACTCCAGAGCTGGACACAGTACTCCAGGAAGTGTCTCACCAGAGTGGAGTAGAGGAGCAGTTACAGCACAAATTTAAAGGAAAAACAGCACTATGAATTTCATCCCCAGTGTGACATCTAGTAGTAAGAAAATAAAAGTAAAATAAAGCCCAACACTGTCCCTGAAAGGAAGCATTTCTTTCAAAAAAAAAATAATATTTTCCCCTTGAGTATCCAAATAAAATTTTTAATTAAGAAATTACTTAGTTCCGCAGATTTATAGTAAAACCTTATAACCCTTGCTTCTCCTCCTTTTTACTCAGCTGTTAAGATTGGCAAGGAAGCAATATGTATTAATATTATGGGTGACCATATTCTTGGTCCAAAATTTCCACTCTTCCAGAGTTATGCAACTGTAAATTTTGACAATACTCACTACAGGTATTTAAGCTATTAAACTGACTCACAAGTATTAAACTGACTCACAAGCAAGGGCTATATATGAACAATGACATATGAACAATGTCATATGATAGCAGGAATACAAAGAAATGTCAGCTTTGTTTTGCTTACCTGTGCTGTAAAAGCTAACAGTTTAGATACAATTCTGCTGAGGAAAGTATGTTTTATTAATATTGTCTTCTTTGGCACAACTGTAACTACTTAGTGAGTATAATTCTAGTTAAGTGCATTCTGGCATTTGCATTTGCATTGACTCTAATCTACGTATAATTTATGTAATAGAAATAAACATAATTTTTAGGCCTTACAATAACTTTTCAAAATCCCACATCACCTTGTGGTAATTTGCTGTGTTCTTACACTTTTTTCTTTCTTTCTTTCAGATCAGAATTTGGAAGTTTTCCCAGATTTTGAGGTTCCAGCAAGCACTCAAATGGATGTAATAGATCACCATGAAGACTTTGCATCAAATGATACCACTGGAGTAGTGAAAGGAGACTTTGGGAAAGGTACTCTGCTAATACACACAGACAGGATAAAAGGGAATCCCTCCTGGGTACACAGTGGCACTGAAGGTGCTGCATATACAGCTAAGAGTTTAAACCAGCACTCCACATCTCAGGTATGTACAGTGAACAAAGAAGGCCAAAGGAAATCTGAAAATGTTTTTATTTCAAGTAAGGAAACTACTTCCGACTCAGAGCCAGGCAATACAGAATGCACATCAGACTTTAAAATGCCCAAGGAAGTTTTGTTAAAAGACAATAGACTTGCGGCGGATGTTACCTGTGGAGATATGAAACCCAGCAATAAGGATTCCCAAAAAAGTGAGCCCATGTTAATTATCAGTGCTCAGGATGAGTGCGGAGCATGTGGCTTGGAAGACAGGACTGAAATACATAAAATAGATGAATCTAGTCATCCTGAAAATAATTTAAATTTGTCTGAGCTTGCACTGAATGAATTAACCAGTCTTGAAAAAACAGAAGATCCCGACACCAAGACTCTGCTCCCTGTTTTGAAAGCTTTGCCCACACACAGCTTTGAAGTGAAATTGTTCACAAAGGAGCATCGAGGTGAGGAGTGTGAAGAATTTAGCCTGATGTCAGGAGTTATAAAAAGATCCTCCTCTATAATATCCGATTCAGGCATTGAAAGCGAACCAAGTTCAGTGGCGTGGTCTGATGCTCGTAGCCGGGCACTGGAGCTGCCCAGCGATCGAGAGATCCTGCACCACTTGGTACGAAGGCATGCCATCCACCGAAATTCCCTGGAGGGTGGCCACACAGAAAGCAATACCAGCTTGCCCAGTGGGATCCAAGCGTCACTCACATCCATCAGCTCTTTGCCCTTTGAGGAAGAGGAGAGGGAAGTGGAGCTTAGCAAACTGACGAAATCTGTCTCAGCTCCTCAGATCAGTAGCCCAGAAGAGCCTGCAGAGGACAAGGATATATCAAAACACAGTGAAGCAACCTCAGGAGACTCAGAAGGAAACTTACAAAGTTGCACGGAAAGAGAGGAGGGAGATGGAAAAATAATTGTGGACTTTTCTGAGTGTCAAATTACCACTGCAAGTGGACTAGCAGAACCAAGACGACATCCCAAACCCTCCTTCAAACACAGTAGCAGTAATACTGAGTTACAAGAGGAGGAGGAAAATGAAGATTTTCCAGAGACTCACTGTAGTTTGGAAAATGCAAGACCATCCGTTTCTCCAAAGCAGCTCCAAGATAATGTCTCTGAGTGCCAGTCACTAGAGAGCAGTGGTGAGTGCAGCTTAAAATCACCAAGGGCTTATAATTACTTGGACAAAAATATAGATAAGTTTGATACATGCACTGATGATCCAAAGGATAAACTTAAGCTGGACAGTTTAAAAATACAACAAGGCTTTTACTCCAATAGCGGAATTTCAGGAGAGGAGAGTTTCTCACAAAGCATAAAGCTGGTACCAGATTTTTGCTATCCTGTTCCAGCTCCCTCAGAGACCTCAACCGATTTTGGCTCAATGCAAGGAGAGTGTGGTAGCTCTCTTGCTGATGAGAGCCCGGCAGTATATGCAGAAATGCAGGAGTTGCAAGAAATTGAGCTCAGCGACTCACCTGCCTCAGCAGACCCAGCTGCAGGATCCTACCAAGCTGAATATCCTCAGGAACCCAACAGCCAAGAACAGAAACTTGTAGCTAATGGCACTGGATTTCATTTGGCAACAACGGAAGGAGTAGCCCTGGAAAGCAGAAAGGCTGTCGATGTGGTTAACCTGTCTGTCTCTTGCACAGCCACCTGTCTTCCCTTTTCTTCTGTGCTCAAAGAGACCCCTGCTATGGCTGGCTTCCCTGCAAAGCAGGCTGCCTTCCCCATCACACGCCAGCCTCTCGGCTCCTTCGGAGTTGTCTCTTCTAATTCCACTGAGATGGATGAAGAGACCAACGAAAGAATGCTGAAGTAAGAACGTCTAATTACTTTCTTCATTAATGTTACTGTAATACCAAGAGATCCTGATCAAGTTTGAGGCCCTGATACAGTAGAACATGCTCTAAGCTTGCCTTTGGAGACGGTTGCTGCCTGGGGAATTGCAGTATAATTAATCCAAATAGACAAATGGATTATATAGAATAAGTTATCTAAATAGACAGGAAGGAAGAAAGCACAGAGAAACCAAGATTTTCAAAGACATTTGGTCCTTAATTCTGAGGAAAATCAGTGGGATTTAGATGTCTAAATAATTTTTAAGGTTTGACTCTCCTTCATGAAGTCAAGGTTACCCAGAATTGAGCAGTGATCCGAGATAGTTCACTATGGCAGTGCAGTAGCCTGTTTTGATCTTCTGCTTAAATAATTCCACTCGTTAGCTAAACTATGGAACAAGAGCACAGATTGGCTGGCAGGGTCTTAGCTTCAGCTTCTCAAACTGGAAAAATAGGAGAAGTGGAATCCTGGGTAGCTGAAGAAGAGATACTGGTTTTTTTTCTTGCTTCATTGCCCATGGCAAAATTGCCGCATCGTGGCCTTGATGTCAAAGTGGCCCATTTCACAGATTGACACACTACCACATGTATACTTCTGTTATGTTTTGGTGTCTCTGCTGTGCTGAGAGAAAACAGTATCATGGGAATTTCTCAACCCGTTCAGCTGCCCAAAATATTGGCTGTCAGCATGCACGTTCATTTGCAAGCCAAGACTTTGGTTTTATTTTCTTGAAACCATCCTGAGGTTTGTTTTATAGATCCTGCTGTAAATCCTGCTTAATTTAAGACAAAAAAAAAAAAAGTTCCTTCTTTGTGAAGCAAAATATTTAAGCATGTATTCATGCACATGAATCCAGAACCTCCAACCCATGGTCCAAACACTGGATTTTTCTTTCTTGTGTCCCTTTAAAGTCAGTAGGGAAGATGTAAGTGCTCAGCATTATACCAAGTAGCCTTGAGCTATCCTCAAGCTTTAAAGGTTTATATCTCCTGTGCTGGTTCATCCTAGTTTTCTACCTAATTCTACAGTTATCTTATGATTATTAATTCCTAAAAGCTCTGGATAAGTTTTGCTAAGTCAAAAAGCCACTGAAGAGTTTGGCATCTTCAGCCAGCAAAATGGTTCGGGGTGAATTTTTGCTTTAAATTTTACGCCATGAGTAGGAAAGGGGTTAGCTTAATTCTTTCAGCACGGAGTTGCTCTTCCTCTTAGCTATTAAATATTTTCAAAAGAACTCAAAACCAAACCAAACCAAAAATATCCACCATATGAGGTGCATCCTTTAACTCCACAGTCTGAGGAATGAGAACACCTTCTACCTGCCTATAAATGCATCTGATGCTAGGGAAATGATACATTTTGCATTTCAGTATCTATAAGGCTGATGACATTGTTAAGATGCAAAATTGCTGATTTTGTATCTTAATCTTATTGTTATGAGCCACTAGAAAATTATTTTTTTTGTAAATTCTTTATTCCTGTGGCAGATGTGAGGTGCTAATGGGCTTTAGCTATTCCCCATAGGTAGCCAAGTTACTCAGAAACAGATTTTCATCCCTGCATCCTGATTTCTCTCAATCAGAATAGAGAAGGATCAGTATCCAGACCTCTACTTGAAAGCTGCAAGCATAACTTCTTGCAAATACCAGCTTCCTAATTTCTAATTTGAAGGTTTGTTGTTGAACACCCAGTTCTATTGTGATTAATTAATATATTCTCCAGTTTTTATCAGGCCAAAGAAAAATTTAAAAAAGAAATGAAGATTGAAGGATTTCTGTACAGTGACTTATCTGTACTAGCTTCTGATATCCCATATTTTCCACCAGAGGAAGAGGAAGAAAATTTGGAAGATGGAATTCACCTGGTTGTCTGCGTCCATGGATTGGATGGTAAGGCCAGGAGAAATTGCTGTTTGCAAGTCATTTTGGCATAAGCAGAAAAGCGCAGATGTTCAGCAATTATGAAAGAAAGGAGAGCCTAAGGAAAGTATTTATCCTAGCTCAGTATTTAGTCCTTTTTGTGTTATTCAGTCAATTGTAAAAAAAAGGATCTAGGAAAATACTAAATACTTGCTCTAAGAAATGGGTGCTGAAAATTTTTTTTGTTTTTGTTTAAACAGAATTCTACACCAAAGTATATCAGTCCTTCTGTGTAATAGAGGAGTGTGTTACAGTAACTCTTCTTGTCTTTGTTGTTCTGCAGTATGTCACCAGGACAAAAATATTATTTAACTCCTCCCAACGCTTTTATGGGGTATTTAGTGGCTGGCTTTGGAAAGTGAGAGAATAAAAATCATTATTCACCGCAGAGGAAGCATGGCCTGTAATTTCTTACCTATATGCTTTCTAAGCAGAAAATAGATGTGTACAACTTGAAACTTCTCTTGACAAATTATTGGCATCAATAGGAAAGGTGTACATGTTAACCTTGACTCTACAGAGAAGGAGGGGTAAAGACTCTGAAATCTCAGGCATTCTTAGCAGTGGAAAACAAACACTTGCCGGCTTGAGCAAGGACCATTTGCCATTCAGTATCTCAGTGGCACTAATGTCCTTCTTGTGAGGTAGAAGTACCTCCTTTTCCAACAAAACCTTCCAGAAGACTTTGAAATTTCCTAGAATGGAATGGAGCATCTCACAAAATATTGGGATCTTGCCAGTATTTCAGCATCGTCTCTAATTGTGAATACACAGAGGCAGGCTACTCTACATCTGAAGGTACAGCCCTATACCCCAGTACATATGCCAAGGTCCCTGGCAGAGCTATATTGACCTCTGGGAGCCTCAGCAGCTGTCAAGGTGGAAAGACAGACCTCAGTTTTTTGTCTTTTTGTCTTACCTCTGCTGTCCAGCAAATATGAGACCAAGCTATTCTGGGCCTGATCTTTGCCCTTTTTTGCCAACCATTTCTGCACTCCCCAGTAGCAGGAGGTGAGGTCCAGCTCTGTCTTGTGCAGGCTGCGGATATTCTCACTCTCCTGCTGTTTCAATGCATGATCCTGTGGTGTGGTAAGCTGTCTTAACACTGCTTAGCAAGAGCTCCCTGACGTCTAGGTTTAAAGGAAGATGAATGTATTAAATTGTCTCTATATTAGTTATTTTTCTATTGAATTACATCTCATAAAATACCATTTATTTCTAGGTAACAGTGCAGATCTGCGACTGGTAAAGACTTTTATAGAACTGGGACTCCCTGGTGGAAAACTAGACTTCCTAATGTCTGAAAGAAATCAGGTAGTACAGAGCTAATTTCTGTCTTCCTTTAGATCTGCTACAAGCTGTTAACATTGCTGAAACAGGGCCTTCAGCAAAGCCTTTTCACCAGCTGAATGAAGCAAAAGCACTAGGGAATTCAGGGAATTTTATGTATTATTTACTGGAAAGGCCTGGACCTGTTCCTGTCTAATTTGACAGGGTGTTCAAACCCACAAGAAAATATTCCTAGCATTAAAGTCAAAGGCAGTAACATTAGCACTTATAGGACTAGACTTTAGAAGAAGGAAATGGATTTATTCTGTCAGTTTGCAAACTTAGCAGCCTGGTGCCTCTGCCTGTTAGATGCCAGGCAACACAGCACTGACAGAAAGCAGCAGGTTTAGTGATGCTGAATACTCCAGAGGATGTGGAGTATCCAGCAGCTGTCGTCAGTTTTCTTTGCTGCATCAGCCATTCTTTCTCCTGTTGCAATGTTTGCAAGATTTATTTCCCTAAATGATCGAGAAACATCCTCCAGAAAAATTCTTTGCTAGTCTAGGCAGAGAAACAGAAATTAATTCTGTGCTTTGCTCTGCAATGAACCCATATTTACGACACAGAGGCCTAACTTTATGCACAAGATAAGGATTTCCAGTGCCCAGTCAGAAACATTATTCTGATTTATGAGCAGCTGAGAAACTTGAGTCAAAACTTTCCAACCTTCTTTGTTCAACAGCTGTTACATTTTGAAGTGGCCAGTTGGTGTTAGTCTGTGAACTTGCCACCTTCCAGTGCACATCTCTGTCAGCAGCAGACCTGCACAGTGAACGTAAGCAAGATGAAAGTAATGAGGAGACCACTTCAGACTTGCATCAAAGCCTCTTCTCATGTTTTCAGAGAATTAAACATCTTACAACATCTCTATTTAACATTATCCAGAGCCCATAATGGGAACTTTTATTGCTCTTAAAGACTGGGAAGGTGAGGAAGTTCCCATGGCACTGGAAATAGAACCTGTGTGGTTTATGCCTATTTGGATACTGTAAAGCAACCTGTCACATTTTTTTTCCCTTCTCTGAGAACCGCACTAAAAATGACCCAAGAAATGAGTCGTTTATCTGAAGTTTGGCTTATAGAGGAAAATGCAAATCACTTTTTTTTAGGCACTCATTTGTGATACTTTTGACAAGCTCAGTCAGGCTGAGATGATACTAAAGGGTGGAGATGTAACTAGGTGAAATATGACATTTGATGTGTTTTGTTTATGATTAATGTTCAGGCTGATATTCTTCCACTTTTAAAGAACCTGAAAGATTTGAGATAATGAGCCTAGGAGGAAATCATTAATTATAAATGCACACAAAACAAACAGGCAGAAGGTTAGTGGACTGTGTCGATTATGAGAACATTTATTTTAAGGCGTATAGCAAAGTGAATCTGCTCATGTTTTCCTTTGCAAGAGCTGCAATTAGCAAGATGAGTTGTGTCACAAAAGCATTAATTACTGATATGTTTGCTCTGAATAGCTGTTCCAACATTTGATGATTGTTTTTGTGGCATCTCATTAGTTGTGAATTTGATTTAGAGTCCTGTTGGATTGCCAGACGACACAGTTCTGAATAAGATCTGTGTGCAGTCGTACAGACTGGAAAATACATTATTTGTTTTATTGTATCACAACTGGCAGTACTGTTGCAAACAACAAATTGTTTGCCCCTCTCTAACACTCATTCTCATACTGATAACTGTTGAATAACAAACACACATTTCATTAAGATGGCCAAGAATTTTGTGATTACATCCTTAACATCAGCATAACCTGTGTGTCAGTGTATAATGCTGTAAACTGTTTTGTCGTAGTAATCTGTTAATTCCTAAATGCCAAAAGCTTTTCTTCCATGTGGTATGGTATCTAGAGCAGCTGAGCATTAGCGGTTCTCACCAGCATCAAGTCAAGCTCTTTTAAGATACACTTATGACTCTGGAATCACTCACCCTAATGTTGTTAATCTTACTATTAATAAATCGTAGGTCCAGGTTTATCCTGACATGTGCCAAAGTTAAAGGCACAGCCAGTACAGAAAAAGAAGCAACCACAGGAGGTAATTTAATCCCCTTAAAATAGGAATAGTCTTCTAGAGGGCCCTGTTTCCATTCCCTACAGAGTGTAGGATTAGTTAAGTCCTAAGTTGAATTCTCAGGTTGTGTTCTTGAAGCTAAAAGGTACAATATAGACTCAGAGACTGTATGACAGAAAATTTTTCCTTACCTTACCTACAAGCTCACTAAGGACAGTGAATTTCCACATGAGCCTTAGCAGTAGCTATGTGACCCACAATGACCCATGGTGTTGTTCTTACTATTAATGCTATGTGAGAAAGAAAATACTTGTCTTTAGTAAGTTTGCAATATTAGTTGGAAGTGATTTGCAAATAAATTGAAAGTGAAACTTCATGACTGTATTTGCAAAGGAGAACTTCAATTTTTAGAGGACCTGGAGACTGAGAAAAATACCTCTCCCTCCACCCGTGAGCATGTATGAAAAAAATTAACTAATTGTTACATTTCGGCCTTTTACTTTGAAAATAACATCAGCCTGCAATAAATGCAAAATATTTTAATTCACTGACTCATTCTGTTTTTCACCAGACTGATACTTTTGCTGATTTTGATACAATGACTGACCGATTACTGGATGAAATTATTCAGCATATCCAGTTGTACAACCTCTCCATATCCCGAATAAGGTAAGCATTCTGGTAGTTAATAGTCTGTAACTGTTTGAGTTACATGAGCAACATTCAAAGAAATTAGCTTTTCCAGAAGTCCCCTGTGTCAAAAGCTATCAAATCAGTGAGATTATTTTTTACATTGTTATAGATGGAAAAGTATCTACTACACTTGAAAAAAAATGTGAAATCGTAACTAAAGGATGTTCCTGAAAGCTGTGATGGCGTCCCCTCAAAAGCAATTTGTGGCACCCTTATTTTTAATTTAAATAAATTGCAGATGGTTTTTGTGTTAATGTAGTTCTTTCTTTCCCAACAGTTTTATTGGACATTCCCTTGGTAATGTCATCATTCGATCTGTACTAACTCGCCCCAGGTTTCGCTATTACCTCAACAAGTTACACACCTTCCTGTCCCTCTCTGGGCCTCACCTGGGAACTCTTTACAACAACAGCACTTTGGTTAGTACAGGTAAGAGTTGATGGAAAAGCTATGACTGGCTGCAGTCCATGGCAAAGTGCATGAGAAAGCAACACATGGAGGTAGCAATAAATCATAACAACATGACTCATACATGGAAGTTGTGGAAAATATTTCTGAAGACTTCAAATCCACACAGAAAAAAATTGCCATGAGAGGGGCTTTCAGTAAACACTACAAGGTCCAGCGCAGTGCACCCTGAAAAACCCAAGGGTGTGCAGCAGTGAGAGATGACCTTGTTTCCACGGTATTCTTCCACTTCTCTGTATCCTGACAATAAAGAGAGACATCTCCAGGAGTGAAGAAACACTCACTGTGCTATGGGAATGGAACGACACACAGTTCAGCCTTCCTGAGTGTTTATGCTACCATAAAATGGATAATTATAGAATCATAGAATCATAGAATAGTTTGAATTGGAAAGGACCTTTAAAGATCATCTAGTCCAACTGCCTCTGCAAGGAACAGGGACATCTCCAAACAGACCAGGTTGCTCAGAGCCTCATCCCACCTCGCCTTGAATGTTTCCAGGGATGGGGCATCCACCACCTCTCTGCACAACATGTTCCGGTGTTCCACCACTCTCTAGTAAAAAATTTCTTCCTTGGATCTAGTCAAAATCTACCCTCTTTTATTTTAAAACCATTACCTCTATCCTGTGAGACCCTTAGACTTTTCTCCCTGTTGATTAGCCATGTAAGAGGAAACAAAGTGCTACCCTTGCTGTAAGCACATGTCTTTGATCCCCTTGGTTGATAATTAGCAAACAGGATAAAAATATGCACCAATTTTCATTCCAGGTCTATGGCTCATGCAGAAGTTGAAAAAGTCTGGGTCACTTTTGCAACTGACCTTCAGGGACAATGCAGATCTGCGCAAGTGTTTCCTCTATCAGCTCAGCCAAAAAACGGGTGAGTAGGGCTTGATGTGGCTGCGTAAATATCAAGGGCTATACCAAAAGATTGTGCTGGATTGCCATGTCCTCCAGGGAGTAAAGGAAATCTGCATTTTGTTAATGATCTTTCTGTGAACACTCTTCCTTTCAAGAAGGGCTACTCTGTTTAAAATCTAATATTTATTTTATCTGTGCATTTTTCTTTGTGCCAGTTATCAGTGAATATATTTGCCAAACTGTTAGCATCAAATAAGACCTCCATGCTGTAGTAAACATGTACCTATGTTTATATTCCACAAGCATAAAATATCATTCTTGATAGGCCACCACTGCTTATTTTACACTACTAGATGAAAACAATTTTTTCTTTTTTATTTTTTTTAACTTTAACATCTCTTGTCTCTAAGAAATATGTCTCTGTGAGATGAAAAGCAAATTTTATTCATGTCTGTTTATAGATGACTTTGTACTACACAGAGAGATGTACAGACTTACGCTGGAAAAATGATGTCTAAAATTTTTACTCCTTCCTTGGTCTGTCATGAATAAATGAAAAAAACCAGACTTTTCTTAAGAAAAGAAAGCAAATATGATCCTTCTGTTTTCTTTTAAGAGTTATTTTTAATATAGTGTGTGAACAAACTAGTGCTAAGTAGGTAGTCACAAGGTCAGTACTCGATATTTAATTTTTTTCTCATACTTTGATACATTGCTAATAGGAAACAAATACTATGTTAAGATGCATATAACTTCTTAATTTCTAGTCTGACAGACATAGAGCTGTTTCATACTATTATGAACACACTACATGACACAATGAATAATGGGAAACTGCTATCTTTGCATTATTTGAATTTCCTTATTTGAATTTCCCCCGTGATTCTCTGACCCTCATTTCTGTGGAGTACAGTTGATGCCAGCTTCACTACTGTTACATTCAAATAAAATTGAGTCTACACGGAAAGCTCACATTGTAACTTCCTAAGCAGAGAATTCACAAGCATATGTTATGAGTCAAAGTGATTCATTGTTTGTTAGCTTAGTAGACTAGATATCTAACAGGCTATAAACGAAAGTGTTGTCCCTGCAAAAGCAGAAAGCAGAAATTTAAATGTCAAGAAGGTTGTCTGGAAAGTCAAATTTATGCAGGTGGATGATGATTAGGTGAAAAATCTGAAGAAGTAAGTGGGTCCAGATGTGAAAGTAAGAGCTGGCATACTAAGTCAAAATAGAGGTGCCCCTGCTCTAGCACCCTGCTCCCAGAAGTAGTTGAGAGAACCTACAGAGGGAGAAGTGTCAGAAGCACTGTTGTGCCTACTTTCCCAGATAACTCTTTATACCTCCAGCAATTTCTGACTTTCTTCTTAAAGAAGAAGCCCCTGCTACTTTTCAATCTCTTTAAATGTCCCCTGTGCTCATATTGATAGAAAAAATAAACATTATTCCCTATTGAACCTCTAAAGATAAGATTTTTGATATGGTAGCACTCACTGTTGCTTCTCCTACCTCTTACCTCAGACTGAAGTCACAAACTTAGTTGCTTTGATTGCACAAGAAGAAAATGATAGACGGCTTCAGTCAGGCTTAGTAAAGGCAGCCAGCAGGACTCTTCTTTGTGGTGGTGATGGTCAACTTTTCTGTGAAAATCTAGAAATCAAAGGACTTGGTTCTGGGCCCCTTTACCATAAGGGGGAGGGAAAGATGAAGGTCTTCTGTGTTCAGGATGCTCTCTGGACTAGTAGACTATATTATTGTGTCCATTTTTGTGCTTTTCAGCTGAATGCAGTTGATGGAGGGCTCAAGAAAACACAGCCAGGGCAAACAGCAGAAGCCCGTTTCCATAGGCCATCAGTGGCCCCATTACCTTCAGAGAAGAGGGAGGATTCCTGGTTTCCAGTCCATGTACCAGCAGCGTGCATTTATCAAGCAACTGCTGAATGCAGGGACTGGATCCCAAGGCTCCCTCAATACTAATTTAATAGTATGACATCATAGCAGTGAAGTTGGTTCCTCTTCTCCTCCTTCTATTAAGTTTTAAAATTGTACTAATTTGTGTTATCTTTGAATGTGATTCCCATTCGTGTGAAAGCTTATGTATCCAAAGCCACTCATTGACTGTAGTGGGACTGTACATGTGCTTCTAATGTTTAGAGGCATAAATATTTGCAAGATTAAGGTTTTAGTCCAACACTTTTTTCAAGCAGAGACTGTTCTTGTTTTTTTTAATTGACATACAATTAACCTGTACAAGTGTTGATAAGCAACAAATAGTTCGCAGAAACCATAGAAATGTGTTTAAGCTATTATGAATCTTTCTAAGCTTGTGTTGCATTTTTTAATTACTATAATCTATTTTGCACTGTAGATTTTCCAATGTGTGTGAGTATGAGGTGACACTGTATGTATTTTCATTGCTGTGCATCATTGTGATAAATGTATTCAATGCATTTGCCACAGGTCTTCAGTACTTTAAAAATGTTGTGTTAGTGGCCTCACCCCAAGACAGATATGTACCCTTTCATTCAGCAAGAATAGAAATGTGCAAAAATGCACTTAAGGACAGACACACAGGTATGTTTAAGATTATTTCTGGTTTTAAAGAGTTGTTGAGGAATTGTGTTTTTGTATAACTGAGGCCATTGCCTTAGACGGGTTTTTCATCAGCATGATGAAAACTCACATGTGTATGTGATAAGGAAGAAAGTGTTCTCTTCCCACAGGAAATTACTGAAATCAATAAAAGCAGCTTTTTAAGAAGCTCTTTGTCTGATGAAAACTAATTTCAATCAGGTCATAATCAAAGGTTTCTTACTGCTCCTTCCCCTTCCCTCTAATTTATTTATTTTTTAAAGTGATGATAATAGAACTAGCTCTGGGGAATGTTTTTTCTCTAGTCTAGTGATTTACTAGTATTGTCTTACCTTTGTTTCACGTAATGAAATATCTCTCAGCACATCCAAAGTTAGGGGGTTTTCCCATTGGTTTTGATAGTGTTTGGATGATTGCCAGGTGATATAAGGGATAGATCTAAAATCATATTGGTTTGTAATAAAACCTGAAAAGTGCATCAGGATTCATGCAATCAGAGGCCTGAACCTCCTGTGAGCTCAGGCTGTGTATTGTTCCAAGTATTACCTTTGTTATTAACAGTTTCTCTCATTTATAAAATGTTTCATGGCTTCAGTTTGATACCACTTTCAGAAATAATGTTCAGTGTAATTTCCTACCCATTTCACATATGTGACTACCTAGAAATTGAGGTACTCTTTGGAGGTAGAAAGAGGCACCCAGGCCCAATAATCAACATGGTTGCCTTCACATGTCTTACCTAAATTACTGCTCTTTCTATCCTACCTCGTGTAAGAATTAAAAGGCAATTTTCTAACTCTCTCTTTCAGTGATTGTTTCTCAGGGAGAAGTTTGACCTAGCAGGAGCCAGATCTATATTTGGCGTAGATAATTTATGAGTTCAAGTTTCCTGAGCCTTTGTTTTTGCCCCATAAACTCCTCAACTATCTGCATGATGTCCTTCCTTTATTAAATTCCCCAGAGAAACCCAAATGGACCTCTATGTCTTGCCAGACCCTTTTGCATTTGAATTCACAGGCAGAGTGAGTCCAACCCGCTGGAGGAAACAAGAGCATTTCTTTCCACCACAGAGGAAATGAGACTAAATGCTGAGGAGTGTCCCACTCTTCATGCTAGCAGGTTAAGCAGACCTCTTTGGATGGCCAGTGCCTCAGTTAGATTAACAACATCCTGGCACTTGGCAAATCTTTGAAATGAACTGCTATCTCTTGTATTTTGGCCTTGCTTCCGTTTTCTCTCTCATTGAGACTGTAATTAAACGATATTGGAAGGAAAGAGCTTGGTGTGTAGGTGTGACATCTAAACTCTTTTGCAGGTCCTGTTTATGCAGAAATGATTAACAACCTGCTCCAGCCTTTGATTGGGGCGAAGGACTGCACTTTGATCAGACACAATGTGTTCCATGCTCTGCCAAACACCGCCAACACATTGATAGGCCGGGCTGCCCACATTGCCGTGCTGGACTCTGAACTTTTCCTGGAGAAGTTTTTCCTCGTGGCAGGACTCAACTACTTCAAATAGTGCCTGAAGTACCGGGTAACAGAGGCAAACCTTTTCATTGAGTGGAGGAGAATCCCTTAGCCAAAAGAGTGCAGTGTTAGAAATGAGATCAGGTGGGACTTTCAAACTCTCCATTTCCATTTCTGTTTCAGAGAATAAAGTGCTATGGCTTTAAGGCGTTCAAGCTTCCAAATATTGGTGCTTTTGGAAGAAATAAATGTTCCTCTTCAGTTTCTATGTTCTTTGTCCACACAAAGACATGAGCCACTTCTGAAGTACAGAATCAGAATAAGAAGGCTAATTGCCTAATTGTGGTTGGACCAATATGATCCCCATTTCTCCTGAATGTTAACCCAGGAACTTGGCTGTCTTTGATTTAATACTTCTTTCCATATTAACCAAGTTATACATTTGTAGCACTTTTGAAGTCATTAACATAAGAGGAAACAAGCATATATGAACTCAGGTTAAAACCTCCTTTATGATGAACTGAGAAGTCTGAGAAACATTTATGAAAGTTTAAAGAAAATATTGAAAATATTTGAAAGAAAATACTTGGATGATTCCATTACTGGTAATATTTTGTAATTTAAGGACATTCAAATAATGGAAAGGAGTGAAATATTTAACTTAGAATGCAGAAATAGTTGTATTTTTCTTTTTTTTTTTTAAAAGAAAAGACAACTTTGATTTGGGAATAATTTTGTTCAAGTTAGAAGCTGCCAAACCAAGAGGAGTCTATTGGATTACTTGTAAAATATCAGTGGCATCTGTTAACATTTCTTCTGTTTACATTTATAGAGGATCATTATTGTGCTTGTTATAACCTTGGAGGTACAACTTTTATTTTTACATTTGTATCTAAGTGCATTTACCCCAACAATTTTTTTGTCTTTAAAAATTTATTACTCTGATATGAAATTCAAAACCTAGCCAATAATATTCCTAAAAAAAAACCCAATCAGATGAAAATAGGCTGGAGACAGAGTGGTAAGGATTGTGGAAAGTTTAAAAAAATATAAATATATATTCTTAAGCTCCTCTGCAATGCTCTACTAATGCTTTACTAATGCCCATTTGCAGTGCTATATACAATTCTAACTATTATATGGTTACAGCTGGTTGCAACATTTAAAAATTAATTCATACAAAGATATTCAAGTTGTTTTTAAGGGTTTGGAAAAGAACCCATTTTTCACTTTTTTAGTTTTTTTTTTCCCAATTTTTCATTAAAATTTTTATCAAAAACTTATCAGATTTAAAGTGACAGATTTCAATAACTTTCTATACATTTTCATAATATTTTGATAAATTTTCAATGTCACAGCAGTTTTTTCAAAAGAGAAAGTGAATAATTCTTCACATTCTTCACTGGAAAGCAGACAATTTTTTAATGCAAAGGTAATTTGTTAAAAACATAAGTGATCAGCTCTCTATCTCTTGTGACAAAAGCTGTAAAAAAGTTACAAAGGTGGTTTCAGGTGTCAAGACTCTCATCAGTAAATTCAGATCAAGATAGTGGAAATTTCTGAAAAAAGACAGTTGATAAATGAAAACGCAAAACCTTGCAACCATAGCTTTGTACATGCACAAAGTAAAACTAGTTTTTTTTCAAAAGAAAAAAACGTGGAAAACTTACACAGCATTAGTTCAAGAAAAGAGTTGCTCGCAGACTGGTCAAGGCTGCTGAAGCACAAGGCTGGTTTGATAATGTACACATGTCTTTAAAATAGGTAGGAGAGAGAAGGAATGTACAAATGGGTGAGATTAACATCACCTGAAAATAGGAAGGTATATTGCACCTAAAAATCATCTGCCTCTCAAAGGAGCAGAAATTATACAGAAACAGTGACATGGTATGTTTCAGTATTGACGAGTTTTTTAAACATAAAATATTACCTCAGTACTTGAATTAAATCAGTAGATGCTATTTTCTCTTTTTTTTTTTTTTCTTTCCATTGACCGTTTAAAGCTAAAGGTCAAATTTATCCAGTTAACAAATGAATTATATCAGGAATCAAGAACTTTGGGTTCCTGCTTCTTGTTTGGGAACTCTGTATCACTTTTTAGCCTCAACATTTTAGTGTGAGCTGCACTTACATATCACAGCTTACTTCTTCCTTGGCAAATTGTTTACAGAGTTTTAAATATAATGGGGCATGTAAGTTAAGCTGTTATAGAGCGCAGTGTTTTTGAGCCACAGACATGGGCTTCTAAGGAGTATGTGAAGAACAAGAAAGAAAAGCAATCTCCAGTCATCAAGCTTCAGTGTGCTGTGTGAGGGTCTGCTCTTTTAGAAAATATTCAGGAGTCCAACAACAGAAAACTTTGAAAAGAATTAAGAGAGAGGTTAGTTTACACAGATATACATGCCTAGTGTGTGTGTATGTGTATAGTCTGTACCATGAAGCGTGCTTACTTCAAGGTCTTGCACACCACCTTTTTCGATCCTGAGTACACTGTGTCCAACAACATACTAATGTAGCTGTTCTTACATTCAGATTGCTGGTTTCTTGCCTTGCCTTGTACGTTAGACAGCATTTCCAGTCTTCTCTTTGCATGATTGTGAAAGAAAGGAAATATGAAAAGGTCTCTTTTAAACATAGAATTGTAGAATGATTTGGGTTGGAAGGGACCTTCAAAGGCCATCTAGTCCAACCCCCCTGCAAGGAGCAGGGACATCTGGCCTTGAAAGTTTCCAGGGAAAGGGCATCCACCACCTCTATGGGCAACCTGTGCCAGTGTTTCACCACCCTCATTGTAAATTTTTTTTTCCTAATGTCCAGTATGAATCTATCTCCTTCTATTTTAAGACTGTTACCCCTCATCCTATTGCAACAGCCCCTGCTAAAGAATTTTTCCCCATCTTTCCTGTAGGCTCCCTTTAGGTACTGGAAGGCTGCTGTAAGGTCTTCCCGGAGCCTTCTCTTCTCCAGGCTGAACAGCCCCAACTCTCTCAGCCTGTCTTCACTGGAGATGTGCTCTGGCCTTTTTGTTGGTGGGCCTTTCAGTATGTTTACTCTCACATTCTACACTTCTACCAGTGCTCTTATTGACGGATAATAATACCCAAGAGTTACCACGTTGCTATAGATATAATGTTCTTCCGTGGCTCAGAGTCTGGTTTCAGACTTGGAGTTGGAGTTGGATGGAGTTGGATTAGATCCATACTACATACTCCTTGTGGGATATGGCAGAGAGCTTCTATGGAGCTTCAGAAAAATCTGGGTGATTTCATTCCTGTGAAATGATGAGATACAGGTTTTTATCTTCCTTATACTGGTAGAACATTGTAAGAAATATTGGCAGTAATGATCTAGCTGAGCATTCACTTTAAGATTCTCAGAATAGCCTCCCTCTCTTTTTTTTTTTTTTTATTCTTTTTAATGGGATCTTGCCTTTATAACGACTCTTAATATTGTAAATCCCTTCTAATTGTGTAGACTATATTGCAAAGAAATCTTCATTGTAATCATAATATAAATAATATCTAAGTGGTTGGGCTTCATCAAACTGTAGCAATCAATATGGACTTATTTATTACCTTCATAACAAATAGCAAAATAACTGCAGTTAACATCTTTGTTTCTGTCTCAATCTTTGGAATTTTAATGTATTGTCCTTTCACATAAATCTCTTAAAATTCATTTAACTACATTAGAGGTATTGCTACAAGGATTTCCCTTCAAACTACACAAGCTCCTCTTGATATATCTATGGGGGCAGTGAGTAAATTCTTAAGTGAAGCTCACACATTCACAGAGGTTAAACAGTTTTTCAAGAACCTGGACAGAGCGGGGAAACGTGAAATTTTTGTAGCTTATCAATGCCCAGATACAGCTCTAGGCTTAATGTTAGCTGTATTTCACAGAATTATCACAGAATTATCATGATTGGAAAAGACCTAAAAGATCATCCAGTCCAACCATCACCAATACTTCTCAGCTAAATCATATCCCTCAACACAACATCCAAACGTTTCTTGAACACCCCCATGGTCGGTGACTCCACCACCTCCCTGGGCAGGCCATTCCAGTGCCTGACTACCCTTTCCGAGAAGTAATATTTC